>MKYO02012232.1:337374-466783 GCA_002013955.2 Citrus medica | reverse complement strand
TAGAAAACGGATTGCCGTTATTTCAATAAACGGCTAACCGTTTTGGGCAAAAACAATGGAACGTTTTCTGAAAGCTATCGGTTCACCGATAATTATCTATCGGCTTGCCGTTCTGATACAAAATTTTGAGTGGTCTCCCTGGACACTATCGGCTCGCCGTTATTTCTATAAACGGCTCGCCGTTTTGATGAATTTGTTTTGAGGCCTCTCTGGACTCTGTCAGCTCGCCGTTTTCTTTATAACGGCTCGCCGTTATCACCCGTTAATTGAACAGTCCTTCATCTTCCTCCTCATTTCGGCTTCTCTTTCTCTCTCTCTCTCTTTAGCCTGCGACTGCACCAGTTCTCTACTCCCAAATCCATCACTTTTCTTGTCATTATTCATCAAATTGAAACATTACAAACCATTTTAATCTTCTCTAGAACCTTTTAACCAATTCAAATCCTTCTCTTTCATCCAAAAAAAAAATTGAAAAATCTCCTTTTTGAAACCCTAGAATCAGCCTAACTCTCCTTGCTCAAATCTCTTCCTTTTTCCAATCACATTTCCACCCACAATCACTATTTCATCCCTCAAACTTCATTTCCGTAATTTTTTTTTCTCCAACACATGGTCACTCCTAGGCAGGGTCACACTGATGAGGTCACTAGGCTTGATATTGGTCTATTAGATTCTCTTATCCGTAGACGCCATGTGAGCTTATCCTACACTATTCTGTGTCATATGCTGTCCACTCCTAAAGTCTCCAATCAATCTCTTCCTTATGGCAGCATCATTACTAAAATCTTGAACCACTTTCAAGTTCCTATCGTCGAGCCTGTTTTTCTCGATACTCGTAAGCTCGGACGAGAAATTATTTCTACCATCAGATTCTTTAAGAAGCGTGGGAAATGGGAAAAGACCACGTCCTCCAAAAACGAAGCCACACTTATTGCACCTGAGGATGATCGCATGCTGAATGATGTCTACTCCGAGGATGAGCTGCCTAATTTTCGTCTTGGGGCTAGACCGCATGTTCCTCGCCGAGCAACAGCACCAGCAGCAAATGCACCTCAGGATGACGAGCCTACCGAGACTGCTTTTTCTAACTAGAGAATTTCTTCAAAACAGATAATGCCGCCAAAGAAGAAGGACAAAGGTAAAGCTGTTCTTAAAGACACTGAGTCTCATGCAACCTCTAAAGAACCCCAATCAACTCCTTCTAAAGAAAAATTACTTTCTTCTGCCATGTCCATCAAATCCTGGATTGAAATGGTTGAAGAACAAGAAGCCCAATACAAATCCATTTCCTCTGATGACCAAATAAAGCAATGGATGAGCTCCATTACAAAATCTCCTGAGCTTATGCTCGCTCTTCAAAGCCTTTCTCAAAGCCAAATTTCTCCTAAAGAAGAAATTGAAAAACAAAAACCCATTTCTAAAGAAATTTCAAAGCCCTCTTCCCAAAATGTGGTTGTCTCTGGTGAAAGTTCATTTTCTCAAATTGTGCTTTCCCAGCCAACGCTTTCAAAGAAATCTTCAGATTGGTTTGATAAAACTCATTTCCAAAATATTTTATCTATGGAAAGATGGTTTTTACCATACTAATCATTTTCAAGCAATTTCAAAGTTTTTTCCTAAAGGCTGGTTTTTTAAACCATGGGATTTAACAAAACCCCAGTCTTACTATCAAAGCATTTTAGAAGTTACTGAGTCAGTAAAGTTCAAACACTTCTTTCTCAGTGAAACTCACAAAGAACCAGCCTACTCCACAGCTACCATACTAAAAGTCCTGAGCCCTAACCAGTGGGGTGACCAACTCCACACACATAGAAGATTCCCTCCAAATTTTCAAATGTGTTTGCCACATTGTTTGACATATTCATATTGGGACTACCAGTAAGCCTGGTATAACACATTTTTCATCCAAAATCCGAAAAATGCTTTGATACCGTTTCAGAAGACTCTATAAGCAAAGAGGCAACTTTGGAAAGGGTTTCTTCATCAAGGCCAATTAATAATAAAGTTAATAAATTTAATAATAATAATATTATTATTATTAAATTTTATTAACTTTATTATTTTATATTATTATTATTAAAATCGCTTTGCAAACGCAAAAATCCAGATCTATACATCAGATCATCTAATTTTTTAAAGTAGTTTGTACGATGAGCAAATTACAGTCAATTACCAGATGGTGGGATCATCTCCTCACCAAACAGCAACAATTAGATATCTTAAATGCCATTCAAATTGATGAGATTAGTGCCCCTATTCTTGATGAATTCAATAGTCCTAATCAGGGTGGCAACTGCATCCTGAATAAGACTATTGAATTCATCAAGAATAGGGGCACTATTCTCATCAATTTGAATGGCATTTAAGATATCTAATTGTTGCTGTTTGGTGAGGAGATGATCCCACCATCCTTTTAGTTGACCAGTAAAACCAGTAACAAGAATTTCGGCTATGGCTCTATCTGAAGTTCCTGTTTGTGTTTTATAGGCATTGGCTGCCATGATCATCTGTTGCAACAATCCTAAGATGTTGTACTCAGACATACCATCAATGTTCCACTCATAGACGGAAGATGCATTAAATCGCGATTGATTTAAAGCACTTGGTCTATTATCTATAGCTAGATCTGGTGGGGTTTTGACAGCAGGTACAACTAAATCCCAATGGGAACTGCTGGCATGAGGAACAGAATGTTCGTCTTTAAATGCTTCTATATCCGAAGAGGCTATAGAAACATTGTCATACTCGAGTACACCAATCTTGCTGGATTGGGCACTATCAGGGGCTATTTGGACCTTAGAAGAAGAAGAAGAGGAAGCTTCTATTCTATCTAATTGGCCTCTAATGGCTTTAGCAAAATCTGATTTTGACTCTTGAACAAGTTTTTGACTAGTTTTCGAAACCTGAAAAGGTTTGAAAATAGGGTCCTTAAGCTTTTTGTCAGAATCTTATTTTGATGGAACAGTAGAAATATTTATGGTTGACTTTTGGAATTGGCTTTCTATCCTAGTCAACTGTTTTCCAATGGTATTTAAGTTAGTATTACAGAAATTATTCTGTTGAATAATACTACTTAAATTCGCATCAGAATCATTTGGTTTTGGGATTTTGTAAGGTGAGGCTCTAATCTCAATAGGAGGTTCACCATGGTCAATAGTTAAGCTCCTAAGAGGTGGATGTTCAGATTCTATAGTTCTATTACTATTAGAAAGATTCCACTCAAGGATTTTCTTCCTAACAGTAATAGGGTTTGACTCTTTAAAGGGATAAGAAATGTTGTTATTTGAAGAATATATCTCAAACCAATCAAAAAACAATATATGAATTTTGTGTGAATTAACAAAAGCATAATATGTCTCTTGAATTTCTTTTCTTTGGTTCAGAAAATGTTTGAAAAACTAAAATTTTTTTTTGTTTGAATCCGAATAAAAATCATTGTGAAGAAGAGTTTTATCCAGTTCAAAATCTTTTTCAATGACATTTATTATATTCTCAGTAACTGATGAAAACGTGGGAGAGGTCGGAGGAGAAGGTTCCTTCTCTTCCTATCTTTGACGACTAGTGTATATGGGATGGGGAACACTAGTGGCATAATTGACCGAATGAATAGAGGAACTAGGTATATCCGAAGTGGAAAACTTAGGTTGATTTTGAAGATTTACCTCGAAGGGTATTTTTGTAAATTTTCTCTCTAAAGAAGAGATGCTTGAAACTGAGCCCTTATCGGAGAATCTAGATGAAGTAGATCTTCTGAAAGACAATTTTACTTTACCATCTGAATACTGAGTCACATTTTGCAACTCTGTATTTGGCTCAAGTTGTTTTGGAATCACTGGTGCAGTGGCTCCTTCAAGAATCCATTCGTCTGGAAGATTGACTTTTAAAAGATCAGTCTGCAAGAGAAGAGTCTCTTCTCTTTCTGACTGGAATCTATGTTACGTGCTGAATGCATAAATCATAGATTTATATGAGATTTTAAAAATCAAGGCTACAGGGCGGATCCCTCAATCATATGGTAATTATGGGTTTTGATTTGTAAAATCATGCTTTTTAAAATATTTTTGTCTTTAAGAGAAATCGTTATATTAGGGTAACAATTAAATGAAATGGGACCCTTACAGAGATTTGATTCTATACTACTAAGTAAAGAATCATCGAAAGAGATAAATCGGCCATCTCTCAAGACTGCAAGAATGGAGGTGTCAAGACCTTCTTTTGTTAAGGGTTTTGTATTAAGCCAATGTGAATATAATTAAAACTTTTGTCTCTTAATTTCTTTAAAGATTGCTCAGAAAACAAGTGAATTATTTCAAAAGGTTTTGAAAGGGTTATGTCACGTTCTTCTGTTTTTATGACATAATCATTCTTTAAAAAATCAAGCTTTTTTGTTTTATAAATCATTTCTTTATTAACCTTTGGTAATTCCCAATTATCAATTGCTTTATTGAAGTCTTCGATAATAAATTCTTCAGAATTCACAACATTCTTTGAATCACTAGTTCTTCCAGAAGAAGAGCTAGAAAAGGCCGATGCTCTACAGAGTAGAGAATCCATGGGTCCGGACTTATGGTCCACTCTAAGACCTATTGGTATGGCTACAGGTATGGGATTACAGCTTAAGCGGAAATCTTATCCTATGACGGGACTTACGACCAGTAAGAATTCACCACACAAACAAGAATTAAAATAAATCACAAGTCTTTAAACATAAATTCTCTAAACGGTACAACACTTTGCTCCCCTTGGCTCTGATACCAGAAGGAAATTAGATCGAAGGATGGATGTGTTTTATAAAGTTTTTTGTAAACCAAAAGAATCAATTGTAAGCAAAAGAAAATCAGATTAATTATCTTTGTGTTAGTGATCAATCAAGGGTACGTGGGGAATGCCACTATTCTGGCCTTCAGGTCTGATCAAACTTAGACTTGATCAGGATCCCTGCACCCTGGTTTCCAGCCTAATATACCACTTTAGTTTTATTAAACCTATTGATGCCTAAGCAAGACTAGCAACAATTTCTAAGGCCTAGTCCATACATCTAAGGCTGGGTGCATACACAGTACTAGATCCGGATCCCGAAAATAGTGCTCTGAAGGAATGGAGGGAGAAGAGAAAGAATACAACTGAGGATTGAGATCTGGTCTCGTTGCCTCAGAGGAACGTGCAATTTATAAGGCAGATCTGATAGAGATCAGTCCGCAATCATGCTTTGAAAAATTAAAATGTAAAAATTTAAATTACATTAAGGAAATTGCTCAAATGTAAATTGCTTTAAAATAAATTACGGAAAAGTAAATGGCTTTAAATTAAATTACAGAAACTTTAAACATACATCAAAGCTTTAAATAAATTTACAAAAAAGATTAAACGTACACGTTTCTTTATTTCTTTGACTCAACTTTTGATACAATTTTACAGATCTATTTGAAAGGAAAGATTGAAAGACGGGAAGATTACAAGACAGAAAGCTCCCTTGATTCCTTGATCATTTACAAGACAGGGAAAAATACTTTCTGGATGTCTTGACCAGCCTTCCCAGAAGAAGAAGAAGAGAGAGAGGTAGAGAGAGAGAGAGAGAGAGAGAGAGACTCAAGAAAACTTTAGATCTGAAAAATCTGAGGAGTCTAAGTCTTCCTCTCGATTTTTATACATGGATAAAATTTTAAACTGTAGCGGCCCTGTAGCTCTTCAACTGTAGCGGGAGCGGACCTGCTTGAAACAATAAGCTTTGGATGGTACAGTGCTTTTTAATTTTAATTCGGGTGAAGAGACATGTGCGCTCTCACTTGTGTCCAGGGGACCACCCGAGGGTACAAATACTCGTACAAAATGAAAAATACAGAAGAAAATATAATAAAAATTACTTTTTTTTAAACGTACATGATAATTATACATAATGCTTTACAGGAAAGAAAATACATAATAATTATTTACAATGCTTTACAGGAGAGAAAATGTCAAAACAATCGTCTTCGTTTTTGTCTCTAAGGGATATGAATGGCTCTTCATCTTGATCATCATCATCATCAGAGGAGTCAGCAACTGAAGACTTTGATCTGATGTGAGGAGCTGTTCCATGACTTTGAAATATTCTTCTTCAGACTTGGCACTTGCCAACAGGGATTGGGCTTTGGATTTTTGGGTAAGAAAGGTGTCTTGGGCTTTCTTGGCTTTAATAGTTGGGGGTAAGAAACCTTTAGAACAGAGCCAATTACGGATCAGAGTGTCCGTTAATTTAGACTGTTCATCAAATTTTGACCACCATTTTACTTTAAATGTTCTTTGTAAGATGAGCTGGCTATCTTGGGTATGAAATCTGAGGTTCCACATCCATACCCATGGAAGGAAGAAATTTGTAAAGAAACAGAGAAAGGGGGGAAACCTTTTCTCGGATTTAGAAGGAATATAGTGGGCTTTAAAGAGGTTTAAACAATGGGTGGCATTTGATGTTAGGATATGAGGAATTGGGCCAAAAGAAGTCCACCAATGTTGAAACCAATTTGGGAGGCTTTGAACGGTTATTTTTGAATTAAAAAAAAATAACCATGAATGGAATTTTTTGGGGTTTTGGATGAAAAATGTGTTATACCAGGCTTGCTGGTAGTCCCAATATGAATAGGTCAAACAATGTGGCAAACACATTTGAAAATTTGGAGGGAATCTTCTATGTGTGTGGAGTTGGTCACCCCACTAGTTAGGGCTCAGGACTTTTAGTATGGTAGCCGTGGAGTAGACTGGTTTTTTGTGAGTTTCACTGAGAAAGAAGTGTTTGAACTTTACTGACTCAGTAACTTCTAAAATGCTTTGATAGTAAGGCTGGGATTTTGTTAAATCTCATAGTTTACAAAACCAGCCTTTAGGAAAAAACTTTGAAATTGCTTGAAAAGGATCAGTATGGTAAAAACCATCTTCCATAGATAAAATATTTTGGAAATGGGTTTTATCAAACCAATCGAAAGATTTCTTTGAAAGCGTTGGCTGGGAAAGCACAATTTGAGAAGATGAACTTTCACCAGAGACAACTACATTTTGGGAAGAGAGCTTTGAAATTTCTTTAGAAATGGGCTTTTGTTTTTCAATTTCTTCTTTAGGAGAAATTTGGCTTTGAGAAAGGCTTTGAAGAGCGAGCATAAGCTCAGGGGATTTTGTAATGGAGCTCATCCATTGCTTTATTTGGTCATAAGTGGAAATGGATTTGTATTGGGCTTCATGTTCTTCAACCATTTCAATCCAGGATTTGATGGGCATGGCAGAAGAAAGTAATTTTTCTTTAGAAGGAGTTGATTGGGGTTCTTTAGAGGTTGCATGAGACTCAGTGTCTTTAAGAACAGCTTTACCTTTATCCTTCTTCTTTAGCGGCATTATCTATTTTGAAGAAATTCTCTGGTTAGAAAATCAGGAACATAATTTTTATCTCCTTTAATAAATTCAATATCGAAATCAAAAACACTTAAAATAGCTTGCCATCTTGCAAAACTTAGTTTTGAAGCAATATTTTGAACATCTTTTTCCAAGACATGTTTTGCAGCTTTGCAATCAATTCTAAGTAAAAAATTTTTATTTAATAAATCACTTTGGAATTTAGATATACATAAAACAATAGAAAGAATTTCTTTTTTGATAGTAGAATAATTTTTCTGGCAATCATTCCAATGTGCAGAAACATATTGTACTATCTGTTCTTTATCATTTTCTCTTTGTTTTAATATACCTCCATAGCCTAAGTCAGATGCATCGGTTTCAACTATTTTAGGCAATGCAGGATTTGCAAGAAATAAACATGGAATACTTTTAACAATGGTCTTTATGTGCTTAACAATCTTAGTATGTTCTTCTGACCATGCAACATGAGTTTTTTTTAACCTATCTTGCAGTGGTTTAGCAATCCTATTGATATTTAGACAGAAATCAAGAACTTAATTAAGACTACCCAAAAATCGTTGCAATTGGGTTTTGTCAAAGATTTTATCAGGAAACTTGTCAGTAAAGGCAAGTGATCTCTCAATAGGAGTGATGGTCCCTTTAGAAATATAATGGCCAAGGAACCTGACTTTTGTTTGAAATAATGAAATTTTCAAGCTAGAAAGGATTAGACCAGCCTTCCTAGTGGCAAAATAAAAAGTTTTTAAATGCTTGAAGTGTTGATCAATAGTTTGAGAAAAAATCAACACGTCATCAATGTAAACAATACGAAACTCAGAATAAGGGTTGTAAATATCATTCATGATTCTTTGAAATTATGAGGGTGCATTTTTTAAACCAAACGGCATTACAGTCCACTCATACTGTCCAAAAGGAATAGTAAAAACGGTTTTATAACGGTCATTAGGGTGGATTTGGATTTGCCAAAAACCTGATTTCATGTCAAATTTTGAAAAAATAAAAACAGAACACAAATTTTGGAGCAAATCCTTTTTATTAGGTATGGGATACCTAATCCATTTTAATGCTTTATTTAAAGGCTTGTAATTTATTACAAGTCTCGGTGTTCCCCTTTCAATTTCAGAATTTTTATTAACATAAAAAGCGGCACAAGACCATGGGGACCTAGATTTTACAATGAGTCCTTTGGACTCCAATCATTTATTTCATCTTTACAGTGTTGTTCTAAATTCATATTCATTTGAATTGGACGAGCTTTAGTGGGTATTTTTTTTTCATCAAAAGAGCTTTCATAAGGCAAATCTACCAAATGTTGTTTTCTTTCCCAAAAAGCGGATGGTAAATCGGCACATAATTCTTTTTCAATGAGATTTTTAAAGTCAGAAATCTTTCTTTGTATAAAATCATTTTGTAACTGCTTTTCAATTTTTTGGAGACTTAAATCCTTTTTTAAACAAAACAAAACATTTTGTTTTGACTTAAGCATGGTATTGATTTGATTTTGGTAAACAGAACAAGCTTTAACAATGTTTAGATTTCTTGTTTTCGGTTTCTCAATAAAAGGGAAAACACGTTTTTTAGATTTTGCTTTAAAAGATATACTATCATAATTGATAGTATATGGAGTAATTAAATTTATAAAAGGGGTTCCCAAAATGACAGTGTGGTGTATGTCATTTGTGAGAAGAAAAGAAGTTCTGAATTCAAAACCATTGTTATGAACAGAGGCATCAACTTTTGATTTAATTTTTAATTTTGAATTATTGGCGGCAGAAAGTCTTTCATTAGTTTTCTCATGGAATTTTTTAGGAACAATATCTTCTTTAATGCAATTTAAATCGGCACCAGTGTCGAAAAGGACAATGGTGTCAATTTCAAAATCTTTAGAAAAAATTAAAGTGATTTTGATTAAATACTTCCTGGTGGTGATTTGTTTTAAAACAAATAGAAAATCATTGGGCACGGATTCAATGTTTTCAAGATTTTGTTTGTTATCACCATCAGTATCAACTTCCTTATCAGAATTATTATCTAGTTGTTTTTGCAAAAGAAGTTGAATAGTATCAGAGTCATGCTTTTGTTTTTCTTTCAAATCCTTAATTTCAAGTTTGATTTCTTTCTGAAGATCTTGGATATTAGGAACAACTTTCTTTGTTTTCTTTTTGTCCAAAATATCAGTAAGGTCATAAGAAGTCTTTTTACCAATTGGAACTTTAGAAGTTTCCGCTTTAGTAGAATCTAGAGTCTTTAAAAGCTTATCAAGATATTCCTTTTGAAGATTTGGATCAGAAATATGCTTAACAAGTTCAAGAAAAATATCTTGGTCTTTAGTCAAAACATTGATTTTCTTTAAATAAGAATCCGAATCGCTGATGTCAGAGTCACTCAGAGAAACAGAACTATAGTCATTTAACTCGTCAACCTGTAGGGGTTCACTGTCTCCCGTCATGGAAGACTCAGAGTCAGAAGACTCTATAAGCAAAGAGGCAACTTTGGAAAGGGTTTCTTCGTCAAGGCCAAGCTCATAGAGCTTTCTGTTCATCCTGCAATATTTTGCAGTATGGCCTTTTATACCACACTTGTGACATATAGCTTCTTTGTAATTAAATGAGGTTTTTGGTTTGGCTCTAAACTCTTTCTTTTTAGAGAAGTTGGGTCTCTTATAAGGCCTCGAGGTTTTCTTATAATGAGGTTCTCTAAAATTTTGAAAGGGTTTTCTATGGAATTTAGATTTGTAATATTTCTTGTAAGGTTTTGTAGAACACTTACCATTACAATCTTTGGAAGTAGAAGTCTTAAAGGGGTCATAATTGAATTCTTTACAGAAACTACCTAATTCTTGCTTAGACTTCTTAAGTTCTCACTTAAGACGTTTCTGTAGTTTCAAGTCTTGACAGATCTTTAAGCCTTCGTTATTGACAAAACTGACAAGTTCACCATAGGTGAGCTCATCATAAGGAATACGATTATCATAAAGGGCTTTAATGGAATTTCTAACCTTTTCTCCTAGTAGGGTTGGCAAGCCTGCAAGGAATTTCTCCTTCCAAGTAGTATGACTAGCATCATCCCTGAGGAAAAGTCTGGTAAAGAAAGTAGTTTTGTAGCTTTGGAACTCACTAAGTTTTCTACACCTAAGATTATGTAGTAACTCGGCGTTTTTGTCTCTAAGGTGAGAAGGATCACCTATGAAATAAAGGGAAATAGTCAAGATCAGGGTGACAACTGCATCCTGAATAGGACTATTGAATTCATCAAGAATAGGGGCACTATTCTCATCAATTTGAATGGCACTTAAGATATCTAATTGTTGCTGTTTGGTGAGGAGATGATCCCACCATCCTTTTAGTTGACCAGTAAAACCAGCAAGAAGAATTTCGGCTATGGCTTTATCTGAAGTTCCTGTTTGTGTTTATAGGCATTGGCTGCCATGGTCATCTGTTGCAACAATCCTAAGATATGTACTCAGACATACCATCAATGTTCCACTCATAGACGGAAGATGCATTAAACCGTGATTGATTTAAAGCACTTGGTCTATTATCTATAGCTAGATCTGGTGGGGTTTTGACAGCATGTACAACTAAATCCCAATGGATTTTGTTGGCATGAGGAACAGAAGGTTCGTCTTTAAATGCTTCTATGTTCGAAGAGGCTATAGAAATATTGTCATACTCTAGTACACCAATCTTGCTGGATTGGGCTCTATCAAGGGCTATTTGGACCTTAGAAGAAGAAGAAGAGGAAGCTTCTAGTCTATCTAATTGGTCTATAATGGCTTTAGCAAAATCTGATTTTGACTATTGAACAAGCTTTTGACTAGTTTTCGAAACCTGAAAAGGTTTGAAAATAGGCTCTTTAAGCTTTTTGTCAAAATCTGATTTTGATGGAACAGCAGAAATATTTATTGTTGACTTTTGGAACTGGCTTTCTATCCTAATCAACTGTTTTCCAATGGTATTTAAGTTAGTATTACAGAAATTATTCTGTTGAATAATATTACTTAAATTCGCATCAGAATCATTTGGTTTTGGGATTTTGTAAGGTGAGGCTCTAATCTCAATAGGAGATTCACCATGGTCAATAGTTAAGCTCATAAGAGGTGGATGTTCAGATTCTATAGTTCTATTACTATCAGAAAGATTCCACTCAGGGATTTTCTTCCTAACAATAATAGGGTTTGACTCTTTAAAGGGATAAGAAATGTTGTTATTTGAAGAATATATCTCAAACCAATAAAAAAACAATATATGAATTTTGTGTGAATTAACAAAAGCATAATATGTCTCTTGAATTTCTTTTCTTTGGTTCAGAAAATGTTTGAAAAACCAAAATATTTTTTCTTTGTTTGAATCCGAATAAAAATCATTGTGAAGAAGAGTTTTATCCAGTTCAAAATCTTTTTCAATGACATTTATTATATTCTCAGTAACTGATGAAAACGTGGGAGAGATCGGAGGAGAAAGTTCATTCTCTTCCTGTCTTTGGCTACTAGTATATATGGGATGGGGAACACTAGTGGCATAATTGACTGAATGAATAGAGGAACTAGGTATATCCGAAGTAGAAAACCTAGGTTGATTTTGAAGATTTACCTCGGAGGGTATTTTTGTAAATTTTCTCTCTAAAGAAGAGATGCTTGAAACTGAGCCCTTATCGGAGAATCTAGATGAAGTAGATCTCCTGAAAGACAATTTTACTTTACCATCTGAATACTGAGTCACATTTTGCAACTCTGTATTTGGCTCAAGTTGTTTTGGAATCACTGGTGCAGTGGCTCCTTCAAGAATCCATTCGTCTGGAAGATTGACATCTTTCCATTGGATTGGTTTTGGAATAACGGTATTGGCTTTAGAAAGATCAGTCTGCAAGAAAAGAGTCTCTTCTCTTTTTGACTGGAATCTATGTTGCGTGCTGAATGCAGAAATCATAGCTTTATATGAGATTTTAAAAATCAAGGCTACATGGACGGATCTCTCAATCATATGGTAATTATGGGTTTTGATTTGTAAAATCATGCTTTTTAAAATATTTTTGTCTTTAAGAGAAATCGTTATATTAGGGTAACAATTAAATGAAATGGTACCCTTACATAGGCTTGATTCTATACTACTAAGTAAAGAATCATCGAAAGAGATAAATCGGCCATCTCTCAAGACTGCAAGAATGGAGGTGTCAAGACCTTCTTTTATTAAGGGTTTTATATCGACTTGTATTAAGCCAATGTGAATATAATTAAAACTTTTGTCTCTTAATTTCTTTAGAGATTGCTCAGAAAACAAGTGAATTGTTTCAAAAGGCTTTGAAAGGGTTATGTCACGTTCTTATGTTTTTATGACATAATCATTCTTTAAAAAATCAAGCTTTTTTGTTTTATAAATCATTTCTTTATTAACCTTTGGTAATTCCCAATTATCAATTGCTTTATTGAAGTCTTCGATAACAAATTCTTCAGAATTCACAACATTCTTTGAATCACTAGTTCTTCCAGAAGAAGAGCTAGAAAAGGACGATGCTCTACAGAGCAGAGAATCCATGGGTCCAGACTTATGGTCCACTCTAAGACCTATTGGTATGGCTACAAGTATGGGATTACAGCCCTAAGCGGAAATCTTATCCTATGACGGGACTTACGACCAGTAAGAATTCACCACACAAACAAGAATTAAAATAAATCACAAGTCTTTAAACACAAATTCTCTAAACGGTACAACACTTTCCTCCCCTTGGCTCTGATACCAAAAGGGGAGGAAAGTGTTGTGTTATAATAATAAAATAATAATAACAATAATTACTAATAAAGTTAATAAATTTAATAATAATAATATTAGCCTTTAAATAAAGCTTTAAAATGGATTAGGTATCCGATACCTAATAAAAAGGATTTGCTCCAAAAACTGTGTTCTGCTTTTATTTTTTCAAAATTTGACATGAAATCTGGTTTTTGGCAAATTCAAATCCATCCCAATAATCGTTACAAAACTGCTTTTTTCAATTTCAGGTTAGACAAAATACATTTCAAACATAGTTTTTTTTTCCGAACAATAAATTGTTTTAGAATGTACAATTTACATAGTTTATTCCGAATTCTCAGAAATAAAATCAACATAGTTTATTCCGAATTCTCAGGAATAAACAATATTCTGGTACGACTTTTATTGATCAACATAGTTTATCCCGCTACAGTTGAAGAGCTACAGGGCCGCTACAGTTTAATTTTTAAAGCCTTGTATATAAATCAAGAGGAAGACTTAGACTCCTCAGATTTTTCATACACCGCTTTTTTCATTTATACAAAATACAGTATAAATGAAAATTACTCTTTTTTTTTCATACATGATAAATAATATGGTAAACAATATTAGTAATCTAATCCATTTTAAAGCTTTATTTAAAGGCTTGTAGTTTATTACAAGTCTCGGTGTTCCCCTTTCAATTTCAGAATTTTTATTGACATAAAAAGCGGCACAAGACCAAGGGGATCTAGAACTTTACAGAAAATAAAGTTAATAAATTTAATAATAATAATAATATTATTATTATTAAATTTTATTAACTTTATTATTTTATATTATTATTATTAAAATCGCTTTGCAAACGCAAAAATCTAGATCTATACATCAGATCATCTAATTTTTAAAGTAGTTTGTACGATGAGCAAATTACAGTCAATTATCAGTATTTTACCATGTAACCTAATTTCAGAAGTAATTCTTGTGATTATGTAAACTAAATTAATTAAGCCAATTAACAATCATGTTTAAACTAAATCATGATATTCGAATATTTCCCTATAGCTGACACAATTGGATAGTCTTAAGACCTTTACTTGTCCGATTCAGAGCAATTAAAGAGCAAAAAATAGATAATTATACTTGTTTATTTCAGGAACTCTAAAAGCAATCCCTCATCTTTGAAGAATTCCACAAATTGGATACGAGTGTGCACCTGCAAAAGATACTCCAATGATCAAGTTAGTGTTTGTTTTGAAGACTTTTTAAATTTAGAGATTTCTATTTACTATTCCTGAATAGCCAAAAGACCCTTTCTCGATTCTTTTGACTTCTATTTGTTGATCAAGAAATGCAAAATTTGTAGGATATTTCTATTTGAATCTCAATCCCTACCATTCAGTTTTTTTTTTGTTTGGTTTTATGCCATAGATTTTGTAACCCTTTTTTTTCTATATATGAGTTTTCAGTAGGGGTGGGCAAAATCGAGTTCGGGTCAACCCGATCGAGTTTCGGGTTGTTCGGGTTAGACAAGAATCAACCCGAGCATAACCCGAATTATTGACCCCGGGTCAATAATTTGGGTTGAGTCAATAATTCAGGTTATGTTCGGGTTGGATTTAAAACGGATAGGATTGAGTTTGGGTCAAATTGGATCAGTTTGGGTCAAATCAGGTCAGTTCGGGTCAAATCGGGTCAGTTCGGGTCGATTCGGGTCAAATTCGATTAATGCAATTTTGAGCTCTTTTTTTCCTATTATTGTAGTTTTTATGAAAGTTTTAAGACATTTTTCTTAATTGTAGTCATTTTTACTAATTTTCAACTGAAAAAAAAAGAAAAGAAAATGTTATTAAATCAAAGAATAAAGTTAAAATGCTATAATAGGATTATTTGACTATTGGCTTGGAGGGTAGTATTAGGACTATTATTTGCTCAATCAACAAAATCCAAAGTTCTAAACTTAATAAAAGTTAAAATTAATACAAACTTACAAATTCCAAAGCACAATTTCCAAATATTAGTCTTTAAAAGTTTGAAATACAATCTCACAAAGTCACAAAATTAAATTGTTTAGAAACATAAATTACAAAGTTCAAAGTTCAAACATTAAAACTAAATAAGCTTTCTTGGTTCCTCCATGGCTCCATGCAAGCACTTTGACAAGTTCTAAATTCAAATTTTTGAACTCCAAGTTCAAGTGCCGATTGCCTAGAGAAAGATTGAGGAAATGTACATAAATATTTTCCTTAAGCCACGATCCAAATGAACAAACTCAATTCATATAAAAAATTGAGCAAATAAACCAAATTTATAAGTTTACACATCAAACACAACCACAAATAAATAAATCTAATTCATATCTTTAATTAAGCTAAAGGGGTGTTACAATCTTTCTAATTTCTATTATATCATTATAAATTTATAATTAGAAATAAATATATATGTTTACCAAATTTTTCAATACACACTTGATTATATATTTCTATTATATCATGCTTATTTTATGGCATTTATCACCAAATCAAGTTAATAATAATACTAGACAATAATAACATTCTATCAACTTCAACTTGTCTAACTAAATAATTACAAATTAGACTTAAAATTTAAAACTATAACAACTATAATTATAGTTTAAATTACAACCAAATACTAATAGTACTATAATATCAAATTATGAATAATAATATATATTAAAAGTTACCTTTCAAACATCCATAACACCAATGTCGGCGCTCACCGCTTCCACTGTCGAAGCTCACGATCTTATAAGTTCTAAAAAATCTAAAAAAAATTAATAACTCAAGTACATGACTTCATGTAGATGTTCTATATAAAGTTATAATGCATTTTAAATATATTATGTATTTAATGTATGATAAAAAAATTAAAAACATTACCTTCTTGTAATTCCATATGAAACATTTGCTCCTTGATATCTTCTTGGAGGTTGTAGACAGGATTGGCAAAAAGTTTAGACTGCAACCAATTTTCAGTGCATATCAATACCTCAACCATAGTCGGGGTTAAAGAACTCCTATACTCATCAATAATACAATGTCCGGTGCTAAAGGCAGACTCAGATGCCACTGTGGAAACAAGAACAATAAGGACATCTCTTGCAATTTTCTCAAGAATTGGATACCTCGATCCATTCACCCTCCACCAAAGCAAAATATTAAGTTTAAGATTGCTGGGATCTTCAACTAGGTCCTTCAAGTACCTTTCCACCTCAGATACTACTCTTCTACTCTCATTCTGCACAGAAACCTTCCTGACATATCCAAGGAAAGGGCGAGATACTTGAAAAGCGTCATCATATTCACCACCAGCAACATCCACCAAATTAGCCTCAATTGTAAAATGTTGAGAAGAACTTGTACCTCCATAGCTGCCACTAAGACCACTCTCACTATACATCGATGGTGTGGAACTAGCAGAGAATGCACTATATGCATCATAAAACTCATTCAACAAGTCCTTCATTGCTTTGGTCATTTGTTCAACCATCAAACTATCATTGCCAAAAATGATCTCAAAAATATGTTTAGCAAAATCCATTTTCGCTCGTGGATCAAGAATAGAGGCAATAATCAACATTTTGTTTATCTTTCCTGTGGACTCCCAATACTTGTTAAATTTTTCCCTTATACTATAAGCCATAGAGGATACCCAAGGATTTGTACTTTCTTGTAGTGCAGTCAATGAACTCTCAATTAAGCCAATAGTATCATAACAAAGATTAGAAGTCACACTCAAAGAGGCAGAAAACAATAATGTGGCATCATAAAATACCTTAAAAAACTTCACAATTCGTTCAGCACTCTCCTAGTCATCCGGTCCAGGTAGGCCCACCATTCTAAAATTATTTTCTTTCTCAGCAAAGTATGCCTCATAAGGTTTATCCACTTCTGTCATTCTATCAAATGCCGCTTGAAATTTTAGCGCAGTCATCAACATCAAATAAGTGGAATTCCACCTGGTAGGACAATCCAAAACAACAATTCATTTTGGACAATTCACCTGCTCAGCACATTGTTTAAATGTCCGCAGCCTCATGCTGGAGGATCTCATGTACTTCACTGCATTTCGAATAGCGGTAACACTATTATGCAACTCTCCCAATCTTGAAACAACAATCAAATTCAAAATATATGCACAACAACACACATGCATATATTGTCCCACCAACACAAGAGCATCATTATTCCTCCAACTAAGCAACTGCATAGTGACATAACCAACAACAATACCATTTGCAGTGGCATTATCAACAGTTATTGCAAACAACCTCTCTATCCCTCAATCTTGTAGCCAAGCCACAATCTTTTTACCAATCGACTTCCCTCTATGATCTTCGATTCCGCTAAAACTAATAATCCTCCTATTCAAACACCAATCACTATCAATAAAATGAGCTGTAATCACCATGTAGCTCATGTTTTGAAAAGAAGTCCATAAATCAGTTGTAAGAGGCACCCGCTGCTTGTTGTTGCAAATCAAACTCTTCAACATTACATTTTCCTCCAAAAATAATTTCATAACATCTCTACCAATTGTTCTTCGAGATGGCATAATAAACTGAGGGATAGCTACACTACAGAAATGCCTAAATCCTTTGTTGTCTACAAAACTGAGTGGCAACTCACCCATAATGATAATTTTAGTTACTACCCTTCGACACGCGTCTTGACTCCATCCTTTACCCAAAACCAAATTACTTGCATTTTCTTCGCCACCCTTGGATGTCAAATTTTGTTGACTTCCACTTTATTGTGCCCGAAATGTCTTGTATGGTTCACATGTCTTTATATGTCTTGCCATATTTGTAATCCCATCAAGCCTTGAACGACATTGATATTGCTTACCACAATAGTTGCACATACATTTGTTTGGATTATCTTCGAGTAAAGTGAAATGATTCCATACTGCCGATCTTTTCTTCATTGGTGGTTTTTTCCGCTTCGCCTTTTCCTTTCCTCTATGGGTTCCTTCCATTTGTACACTTTGGTCTTCATCGTCACTCATCGAATTCGATCTTGAGTATCTAAGCATTTGAATATTCAAAATAATAATTAATAATCATTAATTCAAAAATCAAAACACATAAATATTATTAACATAATCCATAAACAAAAATTAGTAATTTCAATTCAAGTTGTTCATGCTCCATAAACAAAAAGTAAGAAATTCACGATTAATTAATTAATTTATAATATCCAATTACCCATTCCCCATAATAATATGATATTATTTGTCTATCTATATCTTATTTCTTATTATAAATTAAATCCTTTAATTTCAAGTCCAAGTTACTTGTACTTAACAACTTAACGGATGATTAACATGTAATAAAATATTAATTGAATTTATTAATTTTTTTAGGGTTGAAAGATTAAAGACTGCACAAGTACATAATACTTAATTTTAATATTTAATCTACCTAATGTGCTAATTTATTCATAAAAAATAATTATTAACTATTATTAACAATTATCAATTAATATTATTTCAATTATTAACTATTAACAATTAACAATTAACAATTATCAATTAACAAAACCCACCAATCAACAATTCCTTTTTAAATATGAAAAAAAAAATTTATGAGCTCAATAATTAACAAAATTTCCTTGATTTTATTACTAATATTTATAAATACATAATTAGTTAATTACAACAATTAAATAATAAACAATTACTGAATTACATAATAAACTATTTAGCATATATAATTAATTAATTATATAGTGTATATATACCATGAAACGAAACGACTTAGGAAACTTGAAAAAAGTTGAAGCTTGAAAGTGGAAGGTGGAAACCGAAAAGTTTCAAAAACGGGTTCGGGTGGAGAGGATTCGGCCTTCAACCAGCAGATTGGTGGCCACGGCTCACGGCTTGACGGACGGGATTTCACTTGGCAACAGATCGCGGATTCACTTGGGAGTTGGCAGCAGTAGATCGCGGAGATGCGAACAGCTAACGGCTCATGGCTGGACGGGTTTGACTTGGCAACAGCTGGTCGTGACTTCACTTGGCAGCAACAGATCGTGTCTTGTGGTGGCTGGTTGCAAACTTGCGGGTTGCGGCTACCTTGTTCAGTTGTTTGTGTTTGTGTTTGTGATTTGTGAAGTTGTGGCTGACAGCGCGTGTGTGTGTTAGGTTTGCGAGTGAATTGTTGAGTGATTGTGTGCAGCATGTGTGTGCGCTGTGCACTTGCAGCATTTGCGTGTGCTATGCAGCTCGTGTGTGTGCAGCGTGTGTGTCGCAGTGTCAGTGTGTGTGTGGCTGTCTGTTGTGCAGCTTGTGACTTCTGTGTGTGTGCTGTGCAGTGTGCAGCTTGTAACTTCTGTGTGTGGAGCAGCGTATGTGTGTGTGGCTCAGTGGCTGTGTGTTGTGCAAGTGTGCAGCTTGTGACTTCTGTTCTGTGTGTGTGCTGTGCAGCAGCGTGATAAATTTGTCCATGCTCTTATCGTCTCCAATATTCCCGTGACAAATTTCTTTCTTTGTTTCTTTCTCATCCTCTCTTCCCTTTTTGTTTTTTTTTTCTTTTCCTCCAAAAAGAAATTGTTCTGTTCTTAAAAGATTTGTCAAATACTCAAATTATCAATTGCTTGGCGTTGGGTAGGAGATAAAAACTCTTTTGAATGATTAAATTGGACAAAAACAGAAAAGGGTGAGGATTGCTTCAGTCCACATCATTGCACTTGCAAAATGTCATCTAAGGCAACTTTATTTTCTTTATTAAAACGTCTCTGAGAAGAATTTTGACATAATGGCTGCCAACTTTTTGGATTGGTTATTAGGGGTGGGCAAATTCGGTTTGGATCGGTTTGAGACATATTATCAAACCGATCCAAACTTATCGGTTTGAAATATTCCCAAACCGATATAGACATAATTTTTTTATAAACCGAACCAATCCAAACCGACTGGATCGGTTTGGATCGGTTTGGATCTTTGGTTTGAGTTCTAATAACAGAATACATACTGCTTTTATATTTGTTCACAACAGAATACATTCTAATAAAGAAATTCTCCCCATGTTCAATCAAAACGAACTCACAAAATTTGTTCACAACATAATACATTATAATAAAGAAATTCTCTGTGATTTTTTTCCCATGATGATCAGAATGATTCTTTGAAGTAATTATGCTCTCCTCACCAAATTCTTTCCCTAGATAAAGAAAATCCGACGAAACAATTCACACAGAAATACTGCTTCTAACGCAAGAACTGAAAGATCCAAAAGGCTTCCTCCTCATCAATGATCACTGATTTGATGTAGAGAAGAACAAGATAATTCACATGAGACTGCAAACAACTCAAAAGGATGAAAGGATGCAGTTTTAATAATGCGATGATGCAGCCCACCCCCTCCTTTTCTCCTTCTCTCATTCACACGCATGCAAACAAAGCAAGAGAATCATTAAAGTTCAATGAAAAATATTTTCTGACCATACTAGAGGACGTTTGATGGTTCTGAAATGACAGCATCAGATCATAAAAATAAGAGAAAAATAAAATCAAAGCATACCTCAGGAGACTTGAGAATGAGAGATTGAGATTGAGAGAGTTGAGAATGATAGGAATTAGGAAGCACTGGAGGTGGAGGTGGAGGCAGTCGTGAGTGTTGGAAAATTAGGTTTGTGTTTTTGTTTTTATAGTAAGAGATATGCTATTGTGTATGAAAGTGTACATTTCCTTTGTTAATAATCCAATACGAAATTGACACATCATGTATCTTAAAGCTTTTTAAATTTTGGATTGGATCGGTTTGAATCCATTTGAAATCCTTCCAAACCAAAATCCAAACCGAGTGATGTCGGTTTACAATCCAATAAACCGAAACCAGTGTTTTTACTAATGAAACCGATCCAAACCGATCCAAATGGTCGGTTTGGATCGGTTTGGATCGGTTCGGTTAAAATATGCCCACCCCTATTGGTTATTGGTGTGATTCGATTGCTGTTGGAGAATGGAAAGGGAAATATGCTCAATAAGGAGTGCAAACACATGCCAAAAATCATAATTTTGTTTTTGGGAACCCGATCAGGTATTGGTGTGATTCGATTGTTGTTGGAGATTGGTGTGATTCGATTGACCCGAACCGATCACAACTCGATCGGGTTTGTAAATTTCAATCCGATCGGGTTTTAATCCTGACCCGATCCGACCCGAACCTGAAATTTATCGGGTCGGCTCGGGTCGGGTCGGATCGGGTAAAATGTCCACCCCTAGTTTTCAGCAACTAAATTATGTTAGTAATCAGATGTTACTTATTATTAATATTTCCAAGTTTGGTGTAATTGAAGGCAAAGCGGAAAGATTTGTGGTTTTTAGTTATCTCCGAACTCTTCATATAAACTCCCGCACGGTTATTGATCTCTACTCCAGCATCAATGTAAATCATATCCTTATCGACTTCTAATTTGAAATTAACGTAAGCCACAGCCATATTGATCTTTAACCCGGGATTAGTATAATTACATCTATTACATAAAGTAGTAATATTTGTTGAACACATAGTGCAGTGTAAGTGGCTATATTTTTTGCCATTTGCAATGATGGTTCATAAATCTTCCTAAACAATGATGCCTTTAACGACACTGCTTAAGACGACAGCTTTAAAACTATCATGGTTGTTCCTTTAAAACTATCATTATTTAAGCAGTGATTCTCTGTTCATGCTTTCCATTTAATTGATTCAAACGCTTCATGCTTTCCATTTAATTGATTCAAACACACATCTAATTTATTAATCTTAAGAAGTGATTACTTCATTCAAACAACAACTTTAATTATATTAGTTTTGTTAAAAGTGTGCACCCACTGATTTACTGAACCTTTGATTTTTTTTCTCCGTAAAACGCGACCCAACTAAGCCAGAGCTTATCCGAAGACACTGTATATTCTCCATGAACTCCGTAATCTAAGTAGATTAAAAAATTAAGTTTTTATTCTTTAAAGACGGACGCCTTGTTCTAGCCGTTAAAATGATACTTTTATTTCGGAGAACGAATTAATTAATGATTTGCAGTTTCTTGTTTTACTTATTAAGCCACGTTGAATAACACGAAAAGGTCAAAAAGACAATAAGTAATGTAATAAAATTTTAATGTGCCATAAGTTCCGGAAGTTTGTTCTTCCAATAACTTGATGTTTTAATATTTTATAATTACAAGAATGGTCCCCTAAAACCACACTCATGTTCACCCCACTGCTTCAACAACATAAAAACTTAACTTTTGGTTTCATAACAGGTTAAGTTTCAAATCCAAAGATTGTATGAACGTAAGTCTATAATGCAATTGCAACCAACTAAATTTTTTCTTAATATAGTTTATTGCAACTTCTAATTTTTGTTGAATTTTTAAAATTATTTGTATACCCATGTTCAGATGTGGATATCTCAATATTTTAAAAAACAAACAGAATGAAAAAGCTTAAAAAAAAAAACACGGGCTCTATTACACTTTTTTGTCTTTTAATTATCAGAGGTTTTGTTTTTTTGTATTTTTTTTTTTTACCTTCTTCCAAATGATTTCAAAATAAAACACAAGCTACACACACATATCTTCAAAAAAATTAGGCGTTAAAGGGTAATTCTCCCCACTATATGTTCTCAAGGAACGCCATCATGAGTTTTTTCGCTTTACTCTCTCTTAAGGTATAAATTCTATTTCTTAAGAGTTATTTGTTGGTTCAAAACTTCAAATAAACACTTTTTCCTTTATATATATATATGAATAGATTTTATCTTAATTTGGGGGGGGGAGTATATGTGGATTGTTCGGCTATTTTTATTGCCTAAAAATAAGTTCTGAGCTTTTAAATGTTTAAAGGGACGAAAATTGCATAAAATAAGTTCTAACCTAAAATAATTTCCTTAACATTTGAATTTTAATTTGACAAATATTATCCATGAGTCATTTAAGCTTGATCTCAAAAAAATATATTACCAATCTAGGGAGGTTAAAACCATTTTTCCCATTTAACCATATCTCGGACTTGATCCTATAAATCATTGTAGAGTTTTTCTTCAAAGATTTCCTCGAACTCGTCCTACGAAATGTTGTGGTGACCAAGCTTGTTGGGCTTTCATGGGCTTGTTGGAGATTTAAGCCAGTAAAAATAGGTTAAATAAAATTAAATCTATTGACTTAGTAAAGTGTCTATTCATAATTAATAGTTATAAGAAAAGCATAAAAGATAAGATTGTTGATGCTCAAATCCGCTCGCTTTATGACCGACCAGATTCTTTCACCAACGTTTAAGTTGTTAGCTGCTGCTCGGATCACTAGGGTAGAATCACCTTCCTTTCTCTTGCTAGACCTGCGTTCACCAAAAACGGATCAGAGACGCCGGTGGTTTTGCTGGCGTAAACCCTCCGATGCCTAAGTTAGCACAAGGTGTTTACGGGAAAACAGTGTAATTCGGATTTAAGAAGAAGGGTTGTTAACTTGTTTCAAAGTTTGTAAGAGAAAAAGTCTGATTGCAATTTGGCAGCGTTTTCCCTCTGTTCCTTTTTTTTGTCCCCCTTTTTTCATCGGTTTTTCCTCCTTTTATAGCTATTAATCCACTTTCCCCTTCAATCTTCCTTCCTCATTTTTCGGGTAGTGGTCTTTTATGGAGCTTTAACTGCTACATCATGAGTCAACGTGGGGTATTTAATGTCTCGTAACGGTTCTGGGAAAAGCGCAAACGTCATGAGTTTGTGGGTTCGTGTTCCCGCTTTTCCAGGAGACGGGCATCGGCTCGGCATACACCTCTGGTTGGCACTCGCCTCTAGTCGGGCCACATTCGCCTCCACGCTCTGCTTGTACCATTTGGTTGAGGTGAGCCATACCGGGGCGGAAATAGTAGCATGGCCGACCTGGTGCTTTTACTTACTCAACACCAGTCCCCCAGTTTCTGGTCTTGCGAGTGAAATGAGAGAAGAGTAGAAACTGATGGTCGAAGCCGACCAACCCGGGGCTTCTCCTCTGGTCTTCTGAGCATGGGCCTTAATGAGCCTGTCTATTGCATATCTGGGCTTGCTCCAGTCTGGCCTCTTATGGTGGTTAATGACGTGACGCTTCCCGACTCTTCATATTTTGAAATTTGAAACGACGAGTTATCCTTCCTCGATATCTGGTGAGTGAGCTGGCATATCCCATCACTTAAATGCTTCCGTTTTCCCCCTTTTCGTTCCAAATCCCTAGGCTAGAATCATCATCATTTCACGATTCATTTCTCCGTCACTAACATATTCCCTTTCTGAACTTTACCCACACTTCCTGCATCCGGAGCTTCTACTTGCTGGTTTATTCTCTGTCACGGCTGCGCTACCCGGGCCAGTTCATTTCAGGTATTGCCTTTAATCTCTTCTCTGGTTGTTGTTGATTGGGTTCTGTGTTGCTCCCTTTTGTATCCGTATATCCAAGTTTTCTTTGTCTTCTCTTGGGATTCGGTATGTCAAACCGGAAAAGAAAGGTAATCGTTGGTGAGGGTGATGATGAATCTAGGGATTCATACCTTAACTTGTCCATACCCACAAATTTTTTGAATCCCTCTCAAAGTGTAGGCTTATCCCATAGTAGGGATGTCCTTGAGTACCCACGTCCTTTGGCCGTTTCACCCTCCCCCGAGTTAGAGCTTATAGGAAATAGGGGGGACCTGCGTCGGGCTCTGGTGAGAACCACAGTTCTGGTGGGGCCGAGGTTCCTATAGGAGAGGGTGATAGTGAAGGAAGCAGCTCCGAGCCGAGCCAACCTCTTGAGAAACGACATCTTGGGCATAGGATGGAGGCAGATTCTTACCCTATTGATCACATAGCCTGCGCCACCACCCAAGATGACCTGTTCAAGCTTAGGAACCTCTATGATATTCCTAAGGAGGTTCTCCTTGTAATTCCTAGAAAGGGTGATGTTCCTAGTCGGCCTCCGCAGGGGTATGTGACGATGCACCTGGAGAGCTTTAAACTAGGAGCTCGGCTGCCTCTCCAGCGCTACTTCGCCAAGATTCTGGGGGGTATGCACCTGGCCCCAGGTCAGCTACACCCAAACAGGTGGAGGGTTCTCTCAGCTATGTTTGTGCTGTGGGAGAGGTGCAAGTTGGAGGAACCCTCCCTTGTTGAGGTGAAGCATTTGTATCAGTTAAGGGGGGGGACCTGCGTCGGGCTCGGGTGAGAACCACAGTTCTGGTGGAGCCGAGGTTCCTATAGGAGAGGGTGATAGTGAAGGAAGCAGGTCCGAGCCGAGCCGACCTCCTGAGAAACGACATCTTGGGCATAGGATGGAGGCAGAGTCTTACCTTATTGATCACATAGCCTGCGCCACCACCCAAGATGACCTGTTCAAGCTTAGGAACCTCTATGATATTCCTAAGGAGGTTCTCCTTGTGATTCCTGGAAAAGGTGATGTTCCTAGTCGGCCTCCGCGGGGGTATGTGACGATGCACCTGGAGAGCTTCAAACTAGGAGCTCGGCTGCCTCTCCAATGCTACTTCGCCAAGATTCTGGGGGGTATGCATCTGGCCCCAGGTCAGCTACACCCAAACGGGTAGAGGGTTCTCTCAGCTATGTTTGTACTGTGGGAGAAGTGCAAGTTGGAGGAACCCTCTCTTGTTGAGGTAAAGCATCTGTATCAGCTACGGAGCAGCCCCAAGGAAGCGGGCTGGTACTACTTCATGTCCAGCTCGGCGAAGAGAAAGCCAATCACCGGCTTCCCCTCCTCGTGCAAAAATTGGAAGAACAAATTCTTCTTTGCTGGGGGAAACTGGTGTCCAGCAATTCGGTCGTTGGGTGGTGACATTTACCTTCCAACGCAATTTGTCACCCCAGGTCGTTCATTTTTGCCTACATTTTCTTTCTCGAATTGCTACTTATTGGGTTCTTTAACCTTGTCTGTTTTTTCAGAATCGTGGAGGTTGGTTAAGACTCTCGAGGACCGACCTTTGCTCCAGGTGGAAACCGCTTTGGTGAACGCGTCTACCTGTCAAGACCTCCTGTCACCAACAAACTTGGTCGGTTCGGGCTTAGTAGATATTGCCGCTGGGATGGATAACAAGATCCTCAGCGCGATGAGCAGAAAGCGTGGTCGGGCATCGAGCAGCTCGAGCCACCCTCCTCCTCCTCCGAAGAAAACCAGTGCTGGTCCTTCTAAGGCTCCAGTTCCTGCTCTACCCCCTCCTCCACCTCGTAAGAGTAGCGGGGAGAGAGCTTCCGACAAGAGCCCTGAGGTCAGCCTACAATCTGGGGACCGATCTTCTCCACTTCCATCTCGGGATCAGGGTGACTATCTGAGCCCGTATCAGAAGGATTACAAGAGATCAGTTGGGCCCAAGATGGTGAAGGACATTGAGAGTATGGAACTCTCCGAGCTGGCTGCCTCTGTTCAAAGGGTTTCCTTCAGGTTGGCCACCATGGTTTCGTGTTACAAGAGCGCATCCATACGCCATGAGAGGAAACTCCAAGCTGATAATCAGGAGCTGAAGAAGAAAGCTGACTCTGCTGATCGCTCCAAGGAGAAACTGGCCGAGCTGAACAAGCAGATCGCGGAGCTGGAGGAGAAAACTGCAATTGCTGAGTCCACTGCCTCCAAGCTTGAGGATGAGTTGGGCAACCTGAAGTCTGACCTTCAGGTAACTCAAAGTGAGAAAGATACTTTGAGGACTGCCCTTGAGGGAGAAATCAAATCCCTAACTGAACAGCTGGCCGAGGAGAAAGGCAAATCTAGGGATGTGGAGGACCGGCTGGATGCCGAGTATGATTCTGGGGTTGCTTTCTCCTATAAGTGTATCATGTCCATGCTTAAAGAAGAATATCCCGAGCTGGACATGAGTAAGCTGGAGGCTAGAGTGCAGCGGTATATGGCGGAAATCGGCCAGACAGACAGGGAGCAAGGTGAGCAGGATCAGGTGGTGGTTCCTTTGGATGGAGTGCAAGAGGGAGGAGCTAAGGGACGCACTTTCGAAGTGGGTCAATCGTCCATGCCTCCTCCTCCCAGTATAGCTGATCTTCCACTCCCCGAGGTAGCTGACCCTTCACCTGCTGAGACCGTTGACCCTCCTGAGCCTTAGGTCTAATTGTGTAAAGACCTTGGATTTTCATTGGCTTTGTAATCATTAGAATATTAATAAATTTTCAAATGTTTTCTATTGGCTTTTTTGCTTGTTTCTTTTTTACGGGTTGTTTCTGCAAGTGAACTTAACCATTTACCTTATTTTTTTCTGCTGGTTTTTTAGTATACCGAGCAGGAATAGGCGTTCGTTTGCCTTAGTAAAATTTTCACAAAATTTTCTGCTGGTCTTCGGTGACCAAGCAGGGATAGGCCCTTACTTTGTTGGATGCCGAGTATGACTCTGGGGTTGCTTTCTCCTATAAGTGTATCATGTCCGTGCTTAAAGAAGAATATCCCGAGCTGGACATGAGTAAGCTGGAGGCTGGAGTGCAACGGTATATGGCGGAAATCGGCCAGGCAGACAGGGAGCAAGATGAACAGGATCAGGTGGTGGTTCCTTTGGATGGAGTGCAAGAGGGAGGAGCTGAGGGACGCACTTTCGAAGTGGGTCAAGGGTCCGTGCCTCCTCCTCCCGATATAGCTGATCTTCCACTTCCAGAGCTAGCTGATCCTTCGCCTGCTGAGACTGTTGACCCTCCTGAGCCTTAGATCTAATTGTGTAAAGACCCTGGACTTTCATTGGCTTTGTAAACATTGGAACATTAATAAATTTTCGAATGTTTTCTATTGGCTTTCTTGCCTGTTTCTTTTTTACGGGTTGTTTCTGCAAGTTAACTTAACCATTTACCTGATTTTTGTCTGCTGGTTCTTTAGTATACCGAGCAGGAATAGGCGTTCGTTTGCCTTAGTAAACTTTTCGCAAAATTTTCTGCTGGTCTTCGGTGACCAAGCAGGGATAGGCCCTTACTTCGCCTTGGTAGAAATTTTGCTAATTTAACTGCTGGTCTTTCATTGACCGAGCAGAAGCAAGCACTTACTTGCCTTAGTGAAAATTTCATAGATTTAGCTGCTGGTCTTTCATTGACCGAGCAGAAGCAGGCACTTACTTGCCTTAGTGAAAATTTCGTAGGTTTAGCTGCTGGTCTTTCATTGACCGAGCAGAAGCAGGCACTTACTTGCCTTAGTGAAAATTTCGTAGGTTTAGCTGCTGGTCTTTCATTGACCGAGCAGAAGCAGGCACTTACTTGCCTTAATAGAAATTCTGATGGGCTTATTAGCCGGGGGATTTCATGCTGAATTCATTTTTATTAAAACTTGAATATATTACAAAAATACTATGTAGTTAACACAAACAGTTTGTCAAAATGAGGATTTAGTATAGCACTTTGCTTACTGGAAATACTTCTTCAAGTGCTCGGCATTCCATGACCTCTTCACGTCCCGTCCATCTTGGTAGGCCAACTTATAAGTTCCTGGTCCAGTGGCTCGTATTACCCTGTACGGACCTTCCCATTTCGGGCCAAGAGTACCATGGTTGGGATCCCTGGTGTTTTGGTTCACCTTTCTAAGTACCCAATCTCCTGCTCGGAACTGCCTCACGCGTACGTTCTTGTTGTAATAACGCTTGACCCGTAGCTGACACTGGGCCACTCTCTGCGAGGCCCCTTCCCTTTTCTCCTCAAGCAGGTCCAGGTTTAAGCAGATCTGCTCATCGTTCTGCTCTTCAGCGAAATATTTCGTTCGATGTGTCCCCACTCCGATTTCTGCAGGTACTACTGCCTCATGACCAAAAGCTAAGGCGAACGGGGTTCCCCTGTGGCGGTTTTGTGAGTTGTCCGGTAGGCCCATAATACTCCTGGTAGTTCGTCAACCCAAGCTCCCTTCTTCTCCCCCAATCTAGTTTTCAAGAGCTTCTTTATTACTTTATTGGCTGCTTCCACTTGTCCATTTGCCTGGGGATGTGCGGGGGTGCAGAACTTCAGGTCCACCCCCAAATTTTGGCAAAATTCTCTGAAGTTGCCGTTGTCAAATTGTCTCCCATTGTCTGTAATAATGGCATAGGGGATCCCATATCTACAGATAATATTTTTCCAAATAAAATCTGTTGTCTTCCTCTCCGTGATTTGGCTGAGGACTCCCACCTCTACCCACTTGGTGAAGTAATCTATTGCCACAATTGCATGTGTCGTTGATCCTCGGCCCTTAGGTAACGGACAATTAAATCGATTCCCCATTGAGCGAAAGGCCACGGGGATGTCATAGTGGTCAGCTTTTCTGGGGGTTGTGCAGGAACCTCAGAGAAGCTTTGGTAGATTTTACAGCTCCTTGCCATTCTTTTCGTATCCTGATGAATGGTTGGCCAGAAGTATCCTTGACGGAGTGCCTTGAAGGCTAAAGTTCTTGCACCCGAGTGATTGCTGCGTATCCCTCCATGAATCTCCCTCAATACATAATCTGCTTCCTCATCATCCACGCATCTTAGCAGGGGTAAGGTGAACCCTCGGTGATATAGCACACCATCTAGTAGCGTGTACCTCGCTGCTCGGCATTTTAATATCCTTGCTTGCCTTTTGTCCTCCGGTAAGATTCCATCCCGGACATACGCACGAATCGGGTCCATCCATGATTCTCCAATGCTTACGCTCATCACCTCCACCTCCTCTCCTGTACTCGGCGAGGTCTTTACCTTTAGTGGAACCGACTTAGGTAATCTCGGATCTGCCGTTGCAACCATTCTAGCCAGCATATCAGCTCGGTAATTCTCATTCCGGGATATCTGCTTTACCTCCACCTCTTGGAAAAGCCCAACCATCTGCTTTGCTTTCTTTAGATAAAGACCTATCTTTTCTCCCCTTGCTTGAAACTGATCGCTGAGCTGGTTACATACTAGCTGGGAATCTACTCGGATTTCTACCCTTTCTGCTCGTAGTGCATGTGCAAGCCCGAGTCCAGTAATGAAGGCTTCGTATTCAGCTTGGTTATTCGTAAATTGGAACTCGAATTTTACTGCATAGGATACCTCGACCCCTTCTGGGCTCCGGATTACAACTCCTGCTCCGGATCCTTGTTCACTACATGACCCATCGACCATCACCAGCCACACCCCCTCTGGTTTCTCCTGCTCTATTGGTTGTGCCTCCGGAATCTCTTCCCCTGGTAGAGCACGGTCAACCATAAAATCGGCCAGGGCTTGGGCTTTGATTGCTCCTCGAGGCTTATAAGACAGGTCAAACTCACTCAGCTCTACAGACCATTTTACTAACCGACCAGACGCATCTGGTTTTTGAAGCACTTGCCGGAGGGGCTGGTCAGTCATCACCACGATCTGGTGGGCTTGAAAATATGGTCGGAGTTTGCGTGCTGCCGTTATCAGAGCCAGCGCCCATTTCTCCGTTAGTGGATATCTGGTTTCTGCATCTACCAGGGCCTTGCTTGTATAGTATACCGGGTATTGCTTCCCTTCCTCTTCCCTGACTAAGACTGAGCTGGTAGCCCGCTTGGAGATTGCCAAGTACAGAAGCAGCTGGTCACCCCCTCTCGGAGTTGATAGTAACGGGGCGCGGGCCAGGTACTCCTTCAACTGTCCAAATGCCTCCTCGCATTCCGGTGTCCACTCCATCTTCTTCCCTTTCTTTATGACTTGGAAAAAAGGGTGACATTTATCAGTGGCTCGCGAAATGAATCGGTTCAATGCTGCCAATTTCCCCGTTAGGCTCTGCACCTCCTTAATTGTTCTTGGGGACCTCATTTCTATCACCGCCCGTATCTTTTCCGGGTTGGCCTCAATCCCTCGATGGCTCACCAGGTATCCCAAAAATTTGCCTGAGCCGACCCCAAACGCACATTTCTCCGGGTTCAGCTTCATCTCATACCTCCTCAACAATTCGAAGGTCTCTTCCAAGTGCTTCACATGATCTCTCGGTTCTCTTGACTTGGTGATCATGTCATCCACATACACTTCCATAGTATGACCGATCAAAGGTTTAAAAATCTTGTTCACCAGCCTTTGATAGGTTGCTCCTGCATTTTTCAAGCCAAAAGGCATCACCCTGTAACAAAATAAACCCATGTTAGTTATGAAGGTGGTGCTCTCCTCATCCTGTTCGTCCATGGGTATCTGGTTGTATCCGGAGAATGCATCCATGAAACTGAGCAGACTATGACCCGCGGTTGAATCTACCAACTGATCTATTTTTGGTAGGGGAAAGCTGTCCTTCGGGCATGCCTTATTGAGGTCCGTGAAATCCACACACATTCTCCACTTCCCATTGGCCTTCTTTACCAGTACTACATTGGAAATCCACTCCGGGTACTTGGCCTCCCTTATGAATCCTGCTTTCAGCAGCTTCTCCACCTCGGCATTTATGGCCTCGTACCTTTCCTGGTTAAAGCACCTCCTTTTCTGCCTCACCAGCCTTGCCCACACATATTCTACACTTCCCATTGGTCTTCTTTACCAGTACTACATTGGAAATCCACTCCGGGTACTTGGCCTCCCTTATGAATCCTGCTTTCAGCAGCTTCTCCACCTTAGCATTTATGGCCTCGTACCTTTCCTGGTTGAAGCACCTCCTTTTCTGCCTCACCAGCCTTGCCTCTTTCTTGACTGCCAGCTTGTGACAAACTACCCCGCGATCAATACCTGGCATATCCTCATGAGACCAGGCAAATATGTCTGCATGGGATTGTAGACACTTCACCAGCTCACCTTTTACTACTTCGTCCAAGTCTGATCCGACTTTCACCATTCTGGTCGGGTCACTCCTGTTTACAACTACCTCCTCCAGCTTCTCAACAGGTTCCTGGCGACCATTTTTTGAATCCCCCCGGTTATCTAGAGAGGTGACCTGCAGCGTTTCCTTGGCCGCTGTAGCATAGCAGCTTCTGGCCATTCTCTGGTCGCCTTTAACTACACCAACAACTCCATTTACCCTGTACTTCAGCGCCAGATAATGTGTGGACATTACACATTGGCTTATCCTCATGAACGGTCTCCCCAATATCATCTGATAAGGACTTCTTTCTTCTACCACGACAAAATCCAGCATCATCGTTTTTTCAAACGGTTTCAATCCCACAGTAATTGGGAGTTCGATGATCCCCATGGGTGTAAGCCGTCCTCCTCCAAATCCCTTCAAGGATGTATTCGTCCGTTCCAGCTTCAAGTCTGAAATCCCCATATCATCTAGGGCCGACTTGAACAGAATGTCCACTGAGCTGCCTGTATCCACCAGTATTCGCCGCAACTCTGTACTTGCCACCAATGCTTTAATCACCAGTGCATCCTCATGAGGATAAAGAACGCCTTCTTCGTCGTCCTCTGTCCACATAATGGGAACTTGCCGCACCTTTGCCCTCTTGGCTGCTGGCAAATTGAAAAGCACCTCTTTGCCAGCCATGGCATATCTCCCATAGTTCTTTCGTGCTCTGTTTGAATCCCCGGCCAATGTTGGCCCTCCTGCTATCACTCGGATGGTCGGCTGCTCTCGTTCCAAACCCCTTTCAACTCCCTCATCCCGTGCATATTGTGTTTCAACAACGGGGGACACTCCGTCTACATATTCATCCAAGTACTGGTTCCTCACCAGATCCTCCACCTGAATTTTTACATCACGGCATTGACTGATGGTATGACCGTGAGTGTTGTGGAATTTGCAGAATCTGCTCTTATCACGTCGGTGAGCGGGTTTTGTTATAGGGGCCGAAGTACACAGCAGACCCCGTCCCTCGATCCTTTCATATAGTTCCTCCATGGAAATATTTAATGGAGTGTACTGTCTATATGCCCCGCTCTGGTCAACCAACTGAACTGCTCGGCTATCATGAATATCAGCTCGGGCTGCTCCAGCCGGTAGCTGCTCTGGTCGTCCAGACCTATAATTATCTGCACTTAACGCCCTAGGAGCGCTGTGATAAGGGTGGGCAGCAATCTGCCTGAATTCTCGCTGTCGAACTGGGATCGGGGGGCCCGGAGGTTGAGCCCGCCTACGTTGGAACTGTTGTGCTCTTGGAGCTACGGGGTAAGGTCTGGACCGAGCTGATATTCCGCCCATCACGGAAGAATCTCCTGTTCGCTTTCCCAACCCACTCCCTTTCGGGGCTCTCCGTTCCTTTCGCCTCAGCTCTTCCAGCTGTTCGCTTTTTAGTCTTGCTGATTTCTCCTCTTCGATTTCTATATCTCGCCTCTCCTGCTCATACCCCGACGAGTAATTCTGTATGAGGGGGCTTCTCAAGTTATACCATAGTCGGCCGAGTCTTACACCTTCTCTCAATCCCCTCAACGCCTGCGGGTGATTAAAAGCTCCCAGATCCAGCACGGCTCAGTGATACCGTTTTACGAATTCTCGAAGGGATTCATGCTCCTCTTGTTTCATTCCCATCAGTTCCATCATGTCGTCCTCTGGGGCAACTGCCCCTCGGAACTGCTCAGCCAACTCTTGGCACATCTGCTCATACCCCTTTATACTTCTTCGGGGCAGCTTGCGATACCATTCTCGAGCTTGTCCCTCTAACGTCAATGGGAACACCCGGCACCTCTGAGCTGGTGTCAACCCCTGCACACCCGTCATGTCGTTGAAACGCTCAATGTGCATTAACGGATCACTTCGCCCGGAGTATTTGAGGTCGGGGAAGCGGAAATCTCTTAGGATAACGGTACTCATGATCGCAGTTGATAACGGAGATTCTTCATCTAGCATTATCCTTCAGCTCGGGGGCTTTCTCTTGCCCTGCATCTCCTCTATCACCTGCGCCAATCTGCGCACCTCCCTCTCCAATTCTACAGCACGGTCAGGATCAAGTGCGGCTATCTGGTCTCGCTCCTGCTCGGCATTCTGCAACCGCTGTCTGAGTTTCCCTTCATCAATACTGGCCCTTCGGCCATTCATTTCCAATACCCGCCGGGGGCGAGGTTGGTCTCTCGCTTCATCCGCGTGTTCCCCTGTAACCCGACCAGTATTTTCATGGGACACCCCATTAAATTGATCTGCGGGCGGAGGGATTTCCTCGACTCTCCGCCTCTGGTGGCTGGGTTCTGCTCCAGCCTCATCTCTTCCCATAGGGGTTTCACAATCCCTTCTCCGCTCGTCCCTCAACTCAAACAATATGGCCGTGAGGGTCTCCATTTGTTTCTCCATCCGCTCCAGTCTATCTTGCGTCACCTTCTCGCGGGCTTCATTTGCAATGTCCCGGAGCGTGATTGTCTCCACCGTTTCATTCTCCATACCCAATCGTCGGTAATTATTCGTTTGGTGGTAGCTTTTTATTCAGGTTCCCACAGACGGCGCCAAAATGTTGATGCTCAAATCCGCTCGCTTTATGACCGACCAGATTCTTTCACCAACGTTTAAGTTATCAGCTGCTGCTCGGATCACTGGGGTGGAATCACCTTCCTTTCTCTTGCTAGACCTGCGTTCACCAAAAACGGATCAGAGACGCCGGTGGTTTTGCTGGCGTAAACCCTCCGATGCCTAAGTTAGCACAAGGTGTTTACGGGAAAACAGTGTAATTCGGATTTAAGAAGAAGGGTTGTTAACTTGTTTCAAAGTTTGTAAGAGAAAAAGTCTGATTGCAATTTGGCAGCGTTTTCCCTCTGTTCCTTTTTTGTGTCCCCCTTTTTTCATCGGTTTTTCCTCCTTTTATAGCCATTAATCCACTTTCCCCTTCAGTCTTCCTTCCTCCTTTTTCGGGTAGTGGTCTTTTATGGAGCTTTAACTGCTACATCATGGGTCAACGTGGGGTATTTAATGTCTCGTAACGGTTTTGGGAAAAGCGCAAATGCCATGAGTTTGTGGGTTCGTGTTCCTGCTTTTTCAGGAGACGGGCATCGGCTCGGCATACACCTCTGGTTGGCACTCGCCTCTGGTCGGGCCACATTCGCCTCTACGCTCTGCTTGTACCATTTGGTTGAGATGAGCCATACCGGAGCGGAAATAGTAGCATGGCCGACCTAGTGCTTTTACTTACTCAACAAAGAGTAATGTTTAGAATTACCACATTATGTTTCAACTAATACGACAGAATGTTAAAGTTAAATTTTTTATCTAATTAAAAACTATCACAACAATTAGAGCTCAAATGTTGAAACTTGTAACATTATTAAAAGGAACACAGCTCCAATAATTAATTAGGTATTATTATTATGCATATTTGATCTGGCAAAGCCTAGCAAAGTGAGAAATTCAGGCCTACAAAATGAGCCAATAATCTCACCAAGTGTTGGTTAAGGTTGCGTATAGCAGATAAAAGAAACAGAAAATTATTGACTTTGCTTCACCTTAAAAATTATTCATATTAAAATTGAAACAATAATATACGTGCTTGAAAGGAGCAAATAGCAACACTGCATAAGCCAAAAAGTATGTGAATGCGCGACCCCTTTTGCATGGACATGGATAACCAAGTCCAAGGACCGATGCAAATAACTCAGTGTGTTTTGTTTCGTCAAAGAGATGGGGCCTCGCTATTGACAAAGAGTCAAAAGGTACCAATTTTGTGGGGCTCACTGTGTGGTGATTGTGAGTTGTGACCCAATTAGTTGCTCAAATAGTTACATCTCTTGGCCAATCGTTGCAGAAATTGTCCAAAAGTTGATCCTTTTAAACAGTGCCAGAGATTAGGGAGTGTATTCAAATGTCGAAATTTCTTTTGCTGATGATTAGATTCATGACCAACAGAATCGGACGACACTTTGACAATAATTGTATTAATTGTTTACATTTATCATTAATGCCGGTTCAATGGGGTAAAGTGAAGAATTTGCAAACTTGTCGTGGTTCTAATAGAAAATCAATTAAATAAGGCAAAAACAAACAATTTTGAGAGAAGATGAGAAAAATGTTAATGGGAACGTTATCTTTTCAGAAAAAGTTTTCAAATATCGGACTCAGCGCCACTGACTACGGAACTAAATTTTTATCTTTTTGATCCGATAGGCGTACAATGGATAAATTATAAGGATTCTTTATCTTACATTTAATGTAATATAAGATACATTCTCACATATGAATAATATGTGAATCTCACACATGTACTATTTATGTGTGAGAATATATCTTATATTAAATATAAGATAGATTTTACCAAATTATAAATTTAATTAAAATTTAACATAAACATATAAATACGTAACTGAGTGGGGTCAAAATGCAAAACGAACATAGAAATAGAAATGCATAGAACTTTAGTGGAATTCTCTTGTTTTTTCTCTTTCCTTTTTTTTTTTTTTTTGGGCGGAGTGGGGGCGCGTGGCTAGAGAGTGTTTAGTTGCCTGTACATAGTTCCGCTCCATGTTAGTGCTCCCCAGACTCTCTATATACTTTTTCTCCTACTAAATCCCCGTAAGTTACGGCATGGATCTGGCCCTAGTCTAAAAGATTCTCCTATTGCCCAGCTATTTAGTGATTCCTACTTGTCCGTTGATTAAACTGCAAAGTTTTATCCAATTGATGCATTTGTTCAATAAAGGATGGGACCGACTTTAGGAAAAGAGGTACCTAGAGACCGAATTTTCTAACCCTCTTTACTTTGTAGTCTGGAGAGTATTCTCCTTTACATGCTGTAGAGTGTAGAGGAAAGGAATATGAATACTCTATTTGCTTTTCAGCTACGATATTTCAAACACATATTTCTTAATGGATTACGCTACACTAGCTCAAAAATATTTTAAGACAAATCTTGAACTATTGATTTTAGGCAATCCAATGGTGAATTAATAGTCAATTTTAACCTAAATTAATAGTCCAAGATTTATGTCAAAATTTTAAGTTGAAATAAACCCACTTTTTTTTCCAACTTTACTTTATATTAATGAAGTGGAATTCAAATATAAAACTTTGATTCAAATACCAATGTTAATTAGAGGTGGACAATAAAGTAGTATCAGTAGAATTCTTGTCAAATCTATAATGAATTGAGTCAAAATTTGCATTAACAGATATGAATTCAACTTATTTATAGAATGAATCCTAACATCAAGATTTGAATTTGATTTACTTGGTCAACTAATATTCAATTTGGTTAACTTAATAATTTAAATAGAAATAATAATAAATGAATTGCATCCAATTCATTTAAATTTGTTTAATTTGTTCATCTACAATATATGTCAATAGTACTTAATAACAATAAAAATTAAGTAAAATAAAATAGTAAATATTTAATACATCATATGTTGCATCATTTGGAATAAAATATGAAATAAAAATTTTTGATATCTATGATTACTCTAAATTTAATATCTTATAAATTTATCATCCTAGTCATAGTGTTTCAAAATTTTAAAAATAATAAAGCTAAATTTATTAGCACAATTAAACTAATATAAATGAATCAATGATTTATTTAATAAAAGGCTTATTTGAATTCGACTTATTTATTAAACGAGTCAATTTTTTTAAATTTAAAATTATTTAATTCAAATTGAATAAAATGTATTCTAATCTAAATTGCCACCATATTAGTTAATGATTTGATTCATCGATAAGTGGATGCTATGAATGGACTTATTAGTGGTGTTAATAGATCAAAACTGATTATTAAAAAAATGGAAAAAAAATATTAAAACTGAAATGAACCATCAAATGAAACAGAAAAAGGCAATAGAAGATAAAGTAAAAGTTTTTTGTAAGGGTAGTAATAATAAGTGAAATCTTTTTTGCTTTAAAATTGTCCCCGCCATGTCCATAAAAAGCAGCAGAGAATGAGCGCTCTAGTGTTCCCGGATTTAACGGAGAATTTGCACTTTTCCTCATTGATCCTTCTGCTTCTTAAATTAATTTATCATTTTAAACGTAGCACCTCTCTTCTTCAAGCTTGCAAGTTTCAGCTTGGCATAATTAATTAACAGTTTATAAGTACAAAAGATATAATCATATAAAGTATTAGCGCAGCAGGTGCATGCATGGGTTCATTGTTTTCTACCCATTAGTTTCATTAATTTGATGTATGATAGAAAACTATTTATAGCTTTGATTACAATTGATATAAAACAAATTAATGAAATCGGTCATGTCAATTCATATATATAGTTAATAAGCCACTAGTTATGACATTACAAGTATAAGAAAATACTATAATTCACTAGTTTATTATATATTTTATTATATTCTTCATACTACTATTAGATTGGGGGAAAAAAAATTACTACTACCACTCTTCATACCATTACTAAGTGTAAAAAATTCACATTTATTCAGACCGATCTATCAATGCATCCGATGCATTAGAGTCATAGCCCACAATTTAATCCTTCCTATTATTCAATTCGAGTAAAAACATGATTTTCTTTTTTTGTTAGGATTACAACACAATCTATTGATATTTGTCATAAAAAATCTATGGAAACCTGATTTATAGGTTTTAGAATATACGGCATAGTATAGAACTCTGGGTTTAAACAAGACGAATTTACTTTCAAAAAGAGTTGGACTATTCGCACCATTTAAAACCATCTTTTTTTAGAGAAATTTTATAATATCTCTATTGTACTACACTCATTTAATGCGTGTATAATATGAGTGCATTTATTTAAAAAAATTATCATGTAATTAATATTTATATTTAATTTATGCACACATGTCATATAAGGAGATACTTTAGAATCTCTCCTTCTAAAGAATGTCATTTTTCTAAATTCTTGCCACCCACCACATTTACACTATGGATTTTTTGGTGATAAAATTTTTGTTAATTGATAAATATGAAATTTTCCTTGTTCCATATAATTCTTGCTACCCAACAATCCTAGCAACATCTCTCTATCTCTCTATTTTCCATGATTTGTTTCTCAATCTTCTTGAACTTTCAGGTATTGATTGTAATAACCAATATTGTTTTGATATGGAGGCAACAAAATAAATGGGTCATCAGCATATAATTCCTTAATATGTTCAAAACAAAGTAGTTCAGTTTTAAGTGTTGAGATTAAGACATACCTATGGGAAAACACATATGCAACGACGTTTTTCTTACCTTGCTTATAACGAATGACATATGGAAACATCTCAATGAATTAATTCCATCGAGCATGCCTCTTGTTTAAGCTTGTGTTGGCCTTTAAGGTGTTTCAAGGACTCATGATCGGTGTGCGTCACGAACTCCTTAGGCCATAGGTAGTGTTGCCATGTTTCTAACACTTGAACCATCGCATACATTTCTTATCATAGGTAGGGTAGTTTAAGGTTGTCCCACTTAGTTTCTCATTGAAGTAAGCAATTGTTCATCCCTCATGCATTAGGACTGAGCCAATACTAATTTTTAAGGCATCACATTGGATAATAAAGGGTATTGATTTGCTTTTGGTTGATTATTTGAAATGCCTTCTCTTTTTCTTCTCCCCACTTGTATCCAAATTTTTTTTATTAATTTAGTAAGCGGTGCACCCAATGTGCTAAAGTCCTTCACAAATTACTAATAGAAGCTAGAGAGCTCGTGAAAGCTTCTCACATTACTTAGTTTGTTGGACTTGTCCACTCTTGGATTGCACGTACTTTCTACCTGTCAACCTGTATACCCGTTATGTTGTTTATGGCTTTACAGTCAACACACATCTTCCACATTCTATCTTTCTTAGGAACTAATAAACCAGAGCACATTGGCTCAAGCTTTCTCACACTTACCCTTTTCCCATCAATTAATTAACCTGCCTTTAGAGTTCTTTTGTCTCTTTTGAGTTACTCTCATAGGTTGGTCGATTTGGAATGGTTACACTAGGCACAAAATCAATCTGATGCTTAATTCCTCAAATTGGAAGTAATGCATGTAATGTTTCCTTAGGAAAGACATTCTCATATTCCTACAAGAGAGAAGTATTAGAACTAGACAAAGTAGGTTAACGTTCATTAAAATTTAAAAATGCCTTTTTGTATAAAAGGACAATCATTGGCTAATGTGAAATTTTTTTTTTATCTCACTCGTTGTTGCATACAAATTCTTTTGTTTTTCCTCTAATTTTCTCTCAATGGCCACATTTTTCTTTGCTTTTTCTCTCTCATTTTTCTTGGCGTCTTTTTTATTTTCACTCTCTTTTTCTCTCTTTTTCTTTTGCTCACTCTCTCTCTATAGGCTTACTTAGTCCCCATAAACCTACTTTGGTTTCATTAAAATAAGGGTGATGTTGTGTTGATTAAACACAATTGAATATTTGTTGGTGAAACCATCATATTTCACACGTCTGTCAAATTGCCAAGTCAGCCTAAGTAACAAGTGCTCAACCTGCACTGGTACTACATCACATAACACCTTATCCTCATACTTGCCAATCCGAAAAGTCACGAGTGCCTACTTGTTCAATTTCACCTCACAACTATCATTCAACCATTGTAGTTTGTATAACTGTAGATGTTTAAGTGTCGAAAGCCCTAACTTCTCTACCATGATAGTACTAGCCACATTAGTACAACTCCCTCCATAAAAAATCATACTACATACTTTGTCTTGAACATAGCACCTAGAATGAAAATTTTTTTCCTGTTGTAAGACTTTGTCTTTTTTTACTTGCACACTCAAAGCTCTCCTAGCTACTAAAGTCAATTCCTTAAGCGTTGTATATTTCTTATCTTCAATGTCTTCCAATGGCGGCATCTCATTTTCTTATGTTTCATCTTCAATTACAATCTCACCATTGTCCTGCAACACCATAAGTCTTTTATTCACACATTCACTCCCTATGTGTCCCCTGCCTTGGCATTTAAAATATTTAATGTCACGATTCTTAATAGTAGGAGTCATGGTGTTACCTTATGAATTATGCTTGGAGGGCTCGGATCTCGACTTAGATACAATAGATGCTTGTGGCCTTTCAGTTCGCTTCACATAGCTCTGCTTCCAAGGAGCGGAACTCAATCTTAGGGTTGCACGACTGTTACCCCTTCTCTTGAGTTACTGGTCAATCTTGGTGGCTTTGTGGACCATCTCCTCAATCTCCACACAATGTTGCAACTTAAACATATTTACAATCTCCTAATTAAGGCCATTTAAGAATCATGCCATGGTAGCTTTTCTATCATTCTCCATGTTTGCTTTAATCATGGCGATCTCCCTTTCTTTATAATAATCCTCCACGCTTCGGCTACCCTGTATAAGACTTTATAATTTTTTATACAAGTCTCGATAGTAATGGTTAGAGACAAAGCACCTTCTCATCAATGTTTTTATTTAATCACATGTCTCAACTGGACATTCCATATTTCGCCTCTTGTTCATAACAAGCTAATCCCATTACGTAATAGCACAGTTAGAAAACTCAATTATAGCCAATTTTATCTTTTTTGGCTTTTAATAATTGTGGTATTCAAACATGAACTCTATTTTTTTCTCCCATTCAATGTATGCTTCCAAGTCAGATTTACCTTAAAAAGATGGGATCTTCATCTTTATGCCACTCAAACCATTATCCCTAACCCTAGCTGAGTCCTCCCCTTTCATCATACTCATCCCTATAATAGTCATCAATCTTTCCTCTAGCTAGAGCTCTCTCCCTCTTATGTGCTTGGGGAACGGGTTGTGGTTGCCCAACACATGTGTTCTCTATTTGATCTAAACACTCATGTATGTACTCTAATTCAGCCCTCATCATCCTTCTCATCTCTCTCATCAATCCTTGAATTGAGCAGTTGGTGGTTGATCCTTTCCATTCATATGCCATGTCCTGTGTCTAGTAATCTCGTGTTTCTGGATGTTGGAAATAAGGCTTGTGGACGATGAAGGCTGTAGTCCACATATTAGCTTCTTGTTCTGGCATTTTGTCTAATTCGTGAAAGGTAGACAAATGTTGGAGTTGCTGACGCCACCAAGTGAGGGGGGAATACCATTCAAAAAGAGTCTAGAGAGGGTCTGGGGAGAACTCTGGAGTGGTAAGGTGAGTCAGGACAGGTTTAATGGGAAAAACTAGCTTTGTAGCATACAAGGTGGTAAGGCATCACATATACCAAAGCTCATCTTCTGAGATGGATAGAGAGGACAGAGTGAGGCTTGTGAGAAACATGTGCTCCATGCAAAGATTAGGAAATCGGTCAGGTTTTTTGGTCTGAACATTAAAGAAAAACCGGTACAGGAATTTCTTTGTAAAATCTTGCAATTGGTAAGCAGATTGGAAAGAGATGTTCATGGGGAAATTTCTTTGGTTGAGAGCTTTGAAGGGAAGTTGGCAATTCATGGCTATAACTGGAATGGTTTGAATCGAGGAGATGAGTGCGGGTTTATTTATAGCTGGACGGGTGAGGAAGTCTGGAATGAGGTTCTGGTGGCCTTTTATGTGTTGAACAGTGAAATCATATTTAGCAAACCAGGTCTTGAGGCTGAGTAATTGCTTGTCAGGGAGCAATTTGTTTTTGAAGTCAAAGATTCGGGGAAAAGAAGAATTATCCAAGTGGATAAGGAATTTGTGGCTGATGAGGTGGAATTTAAATTTTTTAATTCCATACTTGACTGCCAAAATTTCTTTGTAGATCACATGGTAGTTCTTTTCAGAGTTTTTGAATTGTCCGCTTGCATGTGCATAGAAATGACTCACGCCATGGATGTCTTCGAGAAGAATGGCACTCCAATAATCATCACTAGCATCAGTCTGGAGGATGCGTTGGCCACCTGTGGGAATTCGGAGTGGAGGAGATGATTGCGCTATCAGCTTTAGCTGCTTGACAGCTTCTATCTGAGCAGGGCCCCATGGAGGGCACTGTTTCTTAAGCATGCGGGACAACTGGCTGGTGTGGATTGCAACTTTTAGGATAAAATCACAGATATAATTGACAATCCCGAGGAATTGCTGTATCTGCTTTCTGTTGAGATGTGTGTCCGAAAACTTTAGCAATTCGAGTGCAATGTGTGGACCAGGCTGATATTGGCCGTCTTTAATTACCATGCCAAGAAAGTCGATTGATTCTTTTCCTATGTTGCTTTTCTTTTTGGAAAGCATGATGCCATGCGCCTGCACAATGTGAAAGAAATCCAAAAGGAGCTTCTGGTGGCTCTTATGGTCAGAGAAAAACAACAAAATATCATCAATGTAGACCAATGCATGATGAAGAATAGGACTAAAGATTTTTGTCATGGCTTTTTGAAATAAGGAGGGAGCGACCTTAAGACCGAAAGGCATAACAGTCCATTGATAATGAGCATCACGGATGCAGAAGGCCGTTTTGTGACGGTCAACTAGTGAAATACCAAGTTGCCAAAAACCAGCTTTTAAATCAAACTTAGAAAAGATACGAGCCCCTTGAAGATGGACAAACATGGTTTGGATTTTTGGAAGGGGAAACTTATCATCTTTAAGAAAAGAATTAAGTGGCTAGTAGTCAATAACTAATCTCTTTTTCCCACGAACTAGTTCAGATCGTTTTTCAACATAAAAGGCTTGACAAGCCCAATTTGAATTAGTAGATTCAATAAGACCTTGTTGAAGTAACTGAGAACATTCTTGCTTAGCAAGCAGGAGGTCTGAAGGAGACATACCCGTGTGATACTTTGGTGGGGTTTATGTCTTCATTGAGTTTGAAAGGAATGTGAATGAAAAATTGTTCATTTTTTCAAAGAGGCGAAGGATGATGGAACTGTGAATGGTTTTCTGGACAAAACTCTAAGAACTTTTAGGAGATTTGACTGTATGAAGATGGTGTTTCAGAAAGTGTATACAGACGTAATGTATCTGTATAAGGCAAGAACATCTGTTTGTAGCAAACTCCATAACTGGTGAGGAAGAGGTTTTTAACCAAATGAAGAATGTCAAAACCTATGAGTAAATCTTTATCTGGAAGTTTGGAGGCTACAATCTTTTTTCAAATTATACAATTCAGAAGGAATTGAATACCAATGGGTTTCTTGGTAATCAAAGTTGTTTCAAAAGTTTCACCATTAACAGCTCTGAAAAGTTTAGAATGGTGTTCCCAATAGTATGATGAAATAACAGAAGGATCAATCATACTGGTGTCCGCACCAGTGTCAATAAATCCGATAACAAGAACAAGTTTATGGAATTTAGAAGGAATGATGGACATCTTGAGGGAAGGTCTAGGAATGGTGGAAATATGGTTGACAGTTTGAACTGTCTACAAATAACTGAAATATCGTCAGAATCAGAGGAATCTGCTATAAGGAAAGCAGTCTGGTCATCTTGGGCTGACTGTTCGAAAAAATTTAATTCGACATCCTTATTATTAGATAACAGGGAAGAATATTGAAGATGTTGGATAAGACGAATAGCTTTGGCCGATTTGTGAGGACAATTGCGGGCAAAATGACCACGTTTTTTGTAGAGGAAACAACGGTTGGATTTTTTCTTTCGGTACTGAGAAACATCTTTCTTTCTGAAATACTGAAGAGGTTTTTTGGAAGATGATTTCTTGTGGAAGTGTTTTTGGAAATGTCTTTTCTTTTTAGTTGAACAAATGCACTTCTTTGCATCTTTACATTCCATAGTAAGATGAGGTTTTTTACAAGCATCAGAGAAGGGCTTTTTGTCTTCCATGAGATCTTTGAAGAATTCTTTCTGTTCACAGATCTTATCAAGAGATAGCATGGCCATTTGAAAAATCTTGCCCAGAGAGATATCAGCGATGCTCAGATTTGTGGCTGTGAGTTTTCTTTGAAGATCAGGTTGTAACTCATTAGGGAGAAGACGTGTTTAAGAGATGGCTCATTGAACCCATTCAGCTTGTAGAATAGAATACTCATTCTTTTGTAGTGAGCATCTAAAAGATGTCTTTTAAGAGGACAGCATTTCATCTGATGGTATTCTTTACGGTTCGTTTCAGTGGAAGTAGTTTTTTCACCGATGAATTGCTCATGAATAATATTGAGGGCTGTACCAATCGGAGATTCCAAGAATTGGAGCTGTCGGTATTCGCCTAAGCTTTCTAGCCAGTCTCGTAAAGAGTCCGTGGAGCGGGTCATAAATTCTCTAAGAACGGCTTGAGGTTGAGCATTCGGCTTGGTACCTTGAAGATCAATCCAAGCAGCAAATTCTTGAAGTCGAGTAGCCCATTTGTGACGGGGAATGTCATCAAATGTAAACCAAGATGTTAAAGATGGTATTGTTGAGTGATCGTGAATTGGTGGTGGGACTGGGTCTGTTTGAGAAGCTTGGTCAGAGGGATTGTCTTCAACAATGGGAGTTGGAGAAGACGCACTTGGTTTTGCCTTTTCAGTGGCTATTAAAATGCCTGTAATGTCAGCATATTCAGACTCCGAGTTAGTGGAGGCTGGTGATGTGGCATAGGATGAAGACGAGGATGAGATAATTGGCCCAGAAGAGTCAGAGGAATCTGAAGAGTGTGTCTGGACAGTATGATAATGATACTGGTCTATTGGCCTTTTATCTTTTTTAAGAGGCTCGGGAATGTCTTGTGGTGGTTCTTCGGGAGGGACTGTAGAGGTAGAGGAGGAGGAAGTGGCCTTTGGACGTGGTTCGGAGATTTTGACTTTAGATCGTGATTTTTTGGGTAAAGATGGTGGAGGAGTTGGTTGGAGATGAGAGAAACCGAAGAACTGGTTATGAACAGGTTGTTGAGGTCGAGATGGTGTGTAGAAAGAGGCATAGGTGTCAAAGACTGGAGGAGATACTGGTGTAGGTTGTGGTTGAGTAAAAAAGGAAGGTCTAGTTTTTTCAGCATAAATCCTGGACAATTCAGCTTTGAGTTTTATGATCTCGGCTTCTTTTTTATTAAACTCTGGGCCCCAAATATGATTGTTGATGATTCGTCTGAGATCGATGTTTAGTTCAGAAATCTGATCTTGAAGATGGATATACATTTGATCTAAGCGACTGCTGATTGAATCAACTTTAGTTTCTGTCTGGGAGACTTGGGTGGCAACACGGTCAATTTTCTTACCGAGTTGTTGAAGAGTTTGATTCTAAGCACTGATGTTTTTGGTTTGCAGTTGAGAACAGCTTCATACTGTCTTGGTTCCTCGGGTTGCCCAGAGGCCGTAATGGGAGATTGGACAAAAGGTTTGGATGTAACTCGGGTTTGTGTGTCTGTCTGTTTTTTAAGCGGAGGAAAAGATTCCTCATAGGAGTGGCTTGAAAATATAAGGCAAGATCTGATTGGTTGGATAGGCGGTTTGGGATCTGGTAGAGGATGTGGAGAAAAAGATGTGCAAGATGATAGTGGATAAGAAGATCATTTCTTTTTCTTTTTCTTTCTCCTCATAACTTCCAATTCCTCATCAATATCCGTATCATCCAAGCAAGGACAATCCGGATTGCACATATGGGCTTCAGGAACATCCCATAGGAAATGACTATTGATTTTACCGGGATATACTGGATACCCTTTAGAGGAAAAACCATGAATAGGAAGTTTCTTTTCTTGACCAGTTTGAACTGCTGTGATCATAGCAGTATAAGAAAACTGTGTACTGTCTGAAACGGGCTTGGTGTCAGGAGTTTGAAAAGACAGCTTGACTTGACCATTTGGTCGTCTGTCAAATATAGCTTCTGTAGTTTGAACTAGTTCAGAATTTTGGTGAAAGTGCTCATAGTTGGTTAGCCATTCAAGAGGCATGAGTTGAAGCAATTCTTATTTCGGGATTTGTTTGGGGATTTGGATGATGGTTGGAATTGTGTCGGTGTCTGCCAATATCATCAATGCATCCGAAGTTGTGTATGGTGTGGGAAGATCTAGCGCATGATTTTGTAATCGATACACTATTTAGTGATGGAGAGTTGCAATCTTGGATGTGGGTGTTTGTTCTGCTCCTTGGTGCTGGATCTGGACTTTTAGGGTTGTTGGAAGATTGGGATCCTTAAGAGAAAGGTTGAAATTGGGGTAAAAGGTTAATAAGACACTACCAGCATGAAGGGTTGTCAGAACAGTTCCTATGACAGCATGTTGGTACTCCTTGAACCTGGTGTCTAGGAGAGCAATTCTGGCTGTAACAGGTAAGTCTTTGCGACCATAAAGAGTGAGGATTAAGCGTACACCTCCAAGATGGAGGTGCGTGTACCCTTCTCGTTTTCAGTTGACGACGAGACCTGAGGGGATTTCCATAGTGACATATTGTTCACTCTGTGAGGCTTGGAAAGCACACTGATCCAGTCTAGAAGACTGGATATTTTCTTTTGGGAGTGGCCTTTTAGTGGAGATGAGGGTTCGAATACTTCTAGTGAAAGAAGTTTTCTGTTTGTAGAGATTGTAAGGACTCATGATGGGAAATTGGGATTCATTGATTTGGGCAGATTCTGGGATATAAGAATATTCCACAAGATTCTCAATTTTAGAGGCTATGTGTTTGGAGCATGATTATGGAAGAGATAGAGTAGAAGAAAGAGAGATATGGGATGAAGATGATAAAGGACATAAAGTTGAAGATGTATTTGTTTCCATGGTTGTTGAATCCTCTTCTAGGAGCTCAAATAGATTATTCAAATTACTAATGATACCACCTCAGCATGAAGTGTGGCTCTAATACCCTCATCCTTATACCTTCATCCATAATACAACGGTCACCTCCGCTCTCAAAGCCTATCTCATGGAACTTAACAATGTTCCTCCACCTGCCACAAACATTCACCATACCTCCATTGGACCATCACACACCCTTGAAATCATTCCAAAAACACAAGGCTGTACTCCAGGTTCAAGTTCAAGCCCTTAAGGAATCCTTGTTATGGAGCAACATCCTAACTACACGATGTCTTATTCCAAGACGCTCAGGACCCATGGGAAGACTTTCAGTCCCTCCTTCCAACTGACACTCCCCATTATACTGTCACCAACCCAGACTCTCCTGCTGCATCTACCTCACAGTACATGTCTGAAGCTGATGAAGAAAAATATCAGCAAGCTGAGGCGTATCTCGACCAGAGACAGAGGCGTCAGCACAAACGACAATATGAAAAAGACACAGGAGACGTGTCACCATCGCGCTATCCATCCACTCCATAATGACACTTTGTCACTCTCTCACAGCTTTTGATGTAATAACCTATGTGACTTCTGCTTTACTTTTGTTAAAGTCCTTGTCAGTGTGCTTTACTTTTGTTAAAGTCCTTGTCGGTGTGCTTTACTTTTTGTAAAAGTCCTTATTGGGATGTTTTGCTTTCAAAAAAGGTGTGCTATGAGATTTGATCATTCGAGAGGTCTTGTTCTCAATGATCCTCTATATAAGGCACCTTTGGTCTCAGGTGTAAGGGGGGCCAATCTGACAAATAAACGCTTACGTTTTATACATTATGTTTCCCTAAAACCCCTCTCTCTCTTCTAGGCCTCAAAGCCACTATTTGAGTTGCAAATGATACGCTCACCTCAAAAACTTCTAAACTTAGTATGCTCTGCACTTGCCTCAAGCCTGAGGATCCTGTGCATCAGAAAGGTCCTGTTTTATCCTCCAAAACTGATTTTTATCCAATAAAATTGTTTTCTCACAACGTTCACTCTTTTTAAAGGCCCTAAGTGCCGTGTTTCTCGGGTGGTATCGTGAAAAACCGTTTTTAAAATGAATTTCGGATTTGGTATTTGGTGGATAAGTATATATCGGCTGGAAACTAAATTGTGCGGGATATAGGATTGATCTGTTCTAAGTCCAATCTGATCCCTGAGACTGTCCCTAAGGCAGATTAAGTTCTGCATCAATCTGGTAACGATTGACATCTGCAAAAAAAAAAGTTAGAAATAATGTGGAAATGACATCACCACACTCCCTTACGTGTTTCACTCAAGAAGATGATTTACTCAATTCCACTCGTTTTTTTTACTTAAATTATGGCTTTTATCCTCTAATACGCTTACACTCTCTTGCCTTTTTCCACTTGTAGTAATTATGACTCAGTTCTTATTAGACTAATCAAACCAATATCAAGATTCTAGCAAGAGTTCACAAAGATTACACCAAGGAGACTTGGATTTCAAAATCAAGAATACAAAAAGTACACACAATCAAGTTTCGGAAGTAAAAAATCACTAAAATTTTGGGCAAAAATTTTCACCTATAGGGTAAAACCAATTTTGGACTCTGCAAGACACGGATAATGGAAAATGAACAAAAGATTTTAAGCATAGATCGGGAATTCTTTTTTTTTTTTCACTCTCACTATCCTCTTAATTCTTCTCTTGTTTCTTCATTTCCTTTTTTTGTTGGATCCTTGTTTTTTTTTTTAAGGTACAAAGCAATATAGGAGACTCACGAAACTCAGGAATTAAAGCAAGACTCACAACTCAATGAATTAAAACATAGAGATGCAACAATTCTAGAAAGAGTGCAAAATTCAGCCAAAAAGGTCTTAGGGATTTTTATAACCAAAATTGGGAGAATGAGAATTAAGACTTACAATTAACAGGAATCAAAAACTAAAGAGAGAATAAACAAAACCTTGTCAGAACCTCGCTCTGGTACCAAATGATACAAACCTCGCTAAGAACTGACCCGACCTTAATCAATTTAATCTCCAAGATAGATTTTAAACCTATAATTGAATAGAACCGCGACCCGATGCTCAATGAAAGCGCTAACCTTGGTATGTGAAGGTACCACAATCAGCTATAGATGATCTGATTGATAAGTCAAGAGTTTGAATGCTATGGAAATCTGATAAGTTCAAAGAGTTAGTTTAAGAACCAAAGAGAATTAACTCTCTCACCAATTACATCAAAACTGATTTGTCTCTGATTATTGGATACGAGTACATTATATAGGGTTGGTTACAAGAATTTTAGGAAATAAATCCTAAATTAAAATCAAATCGAATCATAATATAAAGCAAATAGGAAAAAATCTAAATCAAATCAGAATCCTAATCGATTTAAATGTCTTATATCAATTAAAATGGAAACTAGGCAATTAGAAAAAGAAGTAACTAATTTGTCTTGTCACTAACCCCCTCAAGAATCGGGAAAGTATCTGAAAAGAGAAGTAGTATATTTTCTAAACGGGAGAGTATCCAAAAAGGAAAATAATATATTTTCCCACCATAATGTGCAAGCAACTTCCTGATTTCATGGAAGTGATTATTTGGAAATTTCAAAAGCTTGAATCACGCATTTAGTGGTCTGAATATTATGTGTGATTTCAACGAGTCTCCACAAATTTGATTGAGCACAAGTTGCTTGAATAAACCCATTAAACGCTTTTTTAAATTTCTTTGCACAAGCAATTATGATGGGTCCGACAGAAACTTGAATTGGATCTGAATATGCCTCTTTTCACGTGCTTATGACATTTTTGTCCTCAATTTCATCAGAAAAGGAAAGAGACAAAAACTGTTATTTGTTGTATGAAAAATAATATAATGGATAAATGTCAAATGAAGAAAGAGAGAGTGAGTCCCTTATGAAGTAGGGGTGCATTTGGCAGCTTATTTTATATAATATGGTATTGTATTGAAATATCATTTTAATGCTAACTCATGTTTGGGTGTAATTTCTAGTTGCATTGTGCTATATTAAAAAGTTTGTTAATACAATGAAGGGTGAATAAATAAATCCATGTGAGAGTAGGGTTTAGGTTGTTTTTCATTAAAAAGCTGTTCATATTTTAAATTTAATCATTTAAATTTAATTATTCAATAAATTATAATAAATTTAAATTTATTAAATACTTCTTTATATTTATATTTCAATAAAAAATTAATTTCAAGTGATAATATAAAATATTAATAAACCTAAATATTTAATAAATAAATGATAATATATTATTACAGAAAATCATTTTAATTATTTTACTATGATTATGAAAAAATTAGTTTAGTTTTATTTAATCATTTACTATTTACTAAAATACTAAATTTTAAAATAAATCGGAATTACACAACTATATTTGACATATATACATAAATAAATTATATCAAAATATAATAATATAATTTACTAATAAGTATTTTATTATTTAGTAATGGTGTATTATTAATTATTATGTATTAGTAATTTAATAATTAATTTAAAAAATTAATACTAAAACCCTAAATATTAATAAATTTAAATAAATTAATATTAATTTATTTTTTATACAAAATATTTTTTTATAATACAATTCATAATAAAAAATAATATTATATTACAACTAAATATAATGCAGCACTACCTCATAACTAAATTTTCCCACGAACTTTTTAAAACTGCCCACTCATATCTTGACACATCGCCATTTACTCTCACTATGTACTGTGTGCAAATTTTGATTTGCTCTGGTAGTAATGCATTTGAAGTGACAGTAATATCCTTAAACATATAGAGAAAGGTGAGAGACCGTTTTCCCCGAGTGGGGAGTTGATTGTGGAGACGCAATTCTCTCTCTTGTGCTGCTTTTCTTCAAGTGAATCCCAAAAGTCTATCAGCGGCATGATTATAAATGAAACCACAGTGAAAAAGACTGTAAATATTTGAGTGACAGAAGATGAAAATAATTGTTCTCTTTTCCACTCATAAATCTTCATTAGAGCTATGATTACACTGTACCAAGCAGTAGGAAGATACCCAATATACCTCCAGTATTATTCTCAAGCTAGCCGGCCGATCGCTCTCTCGTAGAGAAGGACAAGAGCAACAATGTTTCAAAGAACCTGCATTGTCCTAATTTCTCTCTTAAGCTCATTTTCTCCACAAGGCAGAGCAATGCTCAATCTCACTTTTCCCATTCCGCATCCCAATCCTGAAGACGTAGCTCAAGATGTTCACAGGTATCTACAATCGTTAATTGAGTCTCCTGGTTTTGTCTAAGAAAATTGATATTTGAATAAAAGGAAGGCCAAATCACCTAACAACGCCGTTTTATTTGTTAATAAGAACAAGAGAGAGATAAAATGACAGTGTTTTTGGTGGTGATTTTATTATTGTTTTGTCAATGCGATACCCTGCATTTTCTTTATTGTTAGCTACCAATAGCATTATGAGTTATCTTTACTATCTTTTTGCTCTGGTAGGTGACTTCGTCTGTACTGTCTTTAATTTTGCAGGAGAGTAAACGCTTCAGTGTCAAGAAGGCAAATGCTACAAATTTCTGAAAAAGATCAATCCCCAGCAGCCACATGCTTCACTGGCAACCCCATAGACGACTGCTGGAAATGTGACCCTGACTGGGCGAACAACCGCCAGAGACTCGCCGACTGCGTTATCGGCTTCGGCCAGTACGCAATGGGCGGCAAAGGTGGTGAATATTACATCGTCACCGATTCATCAGATGATGATGCTATCAGCCCCAAGCCAGGCACGCTGAGATATGCTGTCATACAGCCTCAGCCTCTGTGGATTGTGTTTCCCAGTAACATGCTCATTAAACTATCTCAAGAGCTTATTTTTAACAGCTATAAGACTCTCGATGGTCGTGGGGCCAATGTGCATATTACCGGTGGCGGCTGCATTACTTTGCAGTATATTAGCAATGTCATTATACACAACATTCATATCCACCATTGTGTGGAATCAGGTAAGAAATTCCTTGGTTGTTTACATAATTACATGCATTTTTAAATCGAATAAAATGAGATTATTCAAATTAATATTCTTAAATCGGAATTACACAACTATATTTGACATATATACATAAATAAATTATATCAAAATATAATAATATAATTTACTAATAAGTATTTTATTATTTAGTAATGGTGTATTATTAATTATTATGTATTAGTAATTTAATAATTAATTTAAAAAATTAATACTAAAACCCTAAATATTAATAAATTTAAATAAATTAATATTAATTTATTTTTTATACAAAATATTTTTTTATAATACAATTCATAATAAAAAATAATATTATATTACAACTAAATATAATGCAGCACTACCTCATAACTAAATTTTCCCACGAACTTTTTAAAACTGCCCACTCATATCTTGACACATCGCCATTTACTCTCACTATGTACTGTGTGCAAATTTTGATTTGCTCTGGTAGTAATGCATTTGAAGTGACAGTAATATCCTTAAACATATAGAGAAAGGTGAGAGACCGTTTTCCCCGAGTGGGGAGTTGATTGTGGAGACGCAATTCTCTCTCTTGTGCTGCTTTTCTTCAAGTGAATCCCAAAAGTCTATCAGCGGCATGATTATAAATGAAACCACAGTGAAAAAGACTGTAAATATTTGAGTGACAGAAGATGAAAATAATTGTTCTCTTTTCCACTCATAAATCTTCATTAGAGCTATGATTACACTGTACCAAGCAGTAGGAAGATACCCAATATACCTCCAGTATTATTCTCAAGCTAGCCGGCCGATCGCTCTCTCGTAGAGAAGGACAAGAGCAACAATGTTTCAAAGAACCTGCATTGTCCTAATTTCTCTCTTAAGCTCATTTTCTCCACAAGGCAGAGCAATGCTCAATCTCACTTTTCCCATTCCGCATCCCAATCCTGAAGACGTAGCTCAAGATGTTCACAGGTATCTACAATCGTTAATTGAGTCTCCTGGTTTTGTCTAAGAAAATTGATATTTGAATAAAAGGAAGGCCAAATCACCTAACAACGCCGTTTTATTTGTTAATAAGAACAAGAGAGAGATAAAATGACAGTGTTTTTGGTGGTGATTTTATTATTGTTTTGTCAATGCGATACCCTGCATTTTCTTTATTGTTAGCTACCAATAGCATTATGAGTTATCTTTACTATCTTTTTGCTCTGGTAGGTGACTTCGTCTGTACTGTCTTTAATTTTGCAGGAGAGTAAACGCTTCAGTGTCAAGAAGGCAAATGCTACAAATTTCTGAAAAAGATCAATCCCCAGCAGCCACATGCTTCACTGGCAACCCCATAGACGACTGCTGGAAATGTGACCCTGACTGGGCGAACAACCGCCAGAGACTCGCCGACTGCGTTATCGGCTTCGGCCAGTACGCAATGGGCGGCAAAGGTGGTGAATATTACATCGTCACCGATTCATCAGATGATGATGCTATCAGCCCCAAGCCAGGCACGCTGAGATATGCTGTCATACAGCCTCAGCCTCTGTGGATTGTGTTTCCCAGTAACATGCTCATTAAACTATCTCAAGAGCTTATTTTTAACAGCTATAAGACTCTCGATGGTCGTGGGGCCAATGTGCATATTACCGGTGGCGGCTGCATTACTTTGCAGTATATTAGCAATGTCATTATACACAACATTCATATCCACCATTGTGTGGAATCAGGTAAGAAATTCCTTGGTTGTTTACATAATTACATGCATTTTTAAATCGAATAAAATGAGATTATTCAAATTAATATTCTGATCAGTATGTTAGACTTGTAACCTGAATCAATATGTTAGATCTGTAACCTAAACTGTTAGACTTGGGTCCCCCTAGCTTATAGCTGATGTGAAGTTGTGAAGTTGTGGCCTTCTAGGCGAAAATTCTATTATTATAAAGATGTGATTAAGGGCTTCATACTTACAATTTTTATCTAAATTATTGTATAAAAGCCATATTTATCCAACTGAAAAAAATTATATTTATTAACTATTATATTCTTTTATTTCGAATTATAATATTAGAAGAAATTAAGAGAAAAAAATATTAAGAGAGGATCCTACTTCTAATCAAATAGATATCTTATTATTTATTTTCAAATAAATGACGAAAAGATTCTCTTTTTATCATGTAACTATGCAGCGTATATAAATATGCACCAGAATGATAACCCCATCCCTAAATTTTTTATTTGACCATCTCAAGTATACGACACCCCGGGACCCACAGCCTAATCCTAAGCTTAAAGTTAAAGGCATGATATTTAACCTAATTGTATCCATAGAGTGCACAGTGCGACTCCATTAATCTTGAGGGGTCCAGTGAATTTCGAATCCTAAGATTTTCATAAATATAGGTACATAGTTCAAAGAAGCCCAAATTTTTACATTATTCCAATTTCTACCTACTCAGGTAACGCTAATGTGCGTTCAAGCCCAACACATTATGGTTACCGCACAAAATCAGACGGTGATGGAATCTCTATCTTTGGATCCAAAGACATATGGATAGATCACTGTTCCCTTTCTCATTGCAAGGACGGTCTGATCGATGCAGTGATGGGGTCAACAGGAATCACGATATCAAACAACTATTTTTCTCATCACAATGAGGTGATGCTGCTGGGCCACAGCGATGACTACTTGCCAGACTCAGGAATGCAAGTCACCATAGCTTTTAACCACTTTGGGGAGAAGCTGGTGCAGCGAATGCCGAGGTGTAGGCGTGGTTACATTCATGTAGTGAACAATGATTTTACAGAGTGGGAGATGTATGCAATTGGTGGTAGCGGTAATCCTACCATTAACAGCCAAGGCAATCGCTACACTGCACCCACCAATCGTAATGCCAAGGAGGTATAACAACTATTCTAATTTTTGTTGTTGTTGTTATTATTATTATTATTATTATTTTGGTATTCTGACCCAAAAGGAATTATTTAGGGCTTGTTTTTCTATTTGCTTGCCTTTTAAGAACTTTGTGACATGTATATTATTAGCTACGTGAAACGGCAAATCAAAGACAAAACGAGTAGAGGATGATTAGAAATACTCTCTTGATTGATTTTTTGGTATATCTAACTGTACAGAGCAACTTTTTCATTTTGAGTATTAGAAAAAAGTAATTTTATTTTTATTAAGTTGGGACATATGGTTTGCATCCTGAGTAATATAGTAAAATTAGCAATTGCAATATCACTTGGTGACTAATACGGTATATTATTATGCTAATGATAATATAACAAATCAATAATTATTTAACATGTGGTGATCAATTACTAGTGTCGTATTATTTGAAATACAAACTATATATTTTAACTTCTTAGGCACGACGTTAGCGTTAGAAAACATAAGGTTATTCTAAATTTTAATAACAAAAAATGAAGGGATATTCAAGGCGGAGTTCAAGTTTTGGTGGTTTCAAAACTCTAGCTAAGACTACTTGTATGAAAAATAATAATTTAGTCGACGTTTATGATGCAGGTGACGAAGAGAGTGGACACAGCAGAGAGTCATTGGAGGGACTGGAACTGGAGGTCCGAGGGGGATGTAATGGTAAATGGTGCATTCTTTGTGGCATCCGGTGCAGGTGTTGAAGTTAAGTATGAGAGGGCCTTTAGTGTGGAGCCTAAATCGGCTGAGCTCATTGAGCAGCTCACTTGGCATTCTGGTGTCCTTGGTGTTGGTGGCAGGTAAACTTAGCATTACGCTTCACAATTTTAATTTTCTTTCCCTCCTTTTATTTCTTCTCCTTGCTTTTCCTTTTTCTATCTTTATTCATATTTCCCCTTTTTCTTTTTTTCTTTTTTTTTTTTGTGTTAAACCCCTCAACTTTATGAATTATCACCTTTAAGCTTTGACGCCAAATAATTTGAAAACATTGATGCAAAGTAAACCCACAAGCTTGTTTACACTTGACTGCACTTATGGGTATGCGGACAATTGCAGTTATGTGACTAGATCCTCATTGGATCACAGAGCACATAACACAAATTTAATAATAGAATAATATCTAATTTTAAGGCGAATTAATGTGATTTGATTTTATGCAATGGATGCAGGGACAACAATTTGGGAATGTGGAGCAGAGGACCTAACGATGGAGAAGCTGGATTTGATTCATTTGATTCAGGAAGCAAAAAATCGTTGACAGCTTCCTCAATCTATGCTATATTTCCTTTCTTAACTGCAATCTCTTGCTTTCTATTCTTGTATACTAGATCCATGACATTCATGTTATGACAAGAAATTAAACAACGATTTTCTTTAGTACTTTTTTAATTTCGCCTTTCGACAAAACAATGAATATACGTATAGACATACATTTTTTGGTTTTGGCTAACTTCAAAAGCGCAACAGGTAAATACCTATGTTTATTTTGTTGATAATATTGATTAGGCATTCATCACCTACGTATAATTAATTACTGGTGATTTATTTCAAGAAGTCACTACACCTTAATCTCGAACATACTAAGCCTTAAATTACAGACATTTTCCTATAGATATGTTTTGTAACTAAGCTATCTACCACCATAGATAAACACACACAAAAATAAATAAATAAAGACTCAACTTATCCAATAACTGTAAAAACTAATTTTAATATGAAAACAAATATAATATCTTGGTCTTTGTTCATTTTGTTAAAATGAGTATTGCCTGATAACATGCTTTAATTATTTGGACAAAACCAATAATCCAATGCAAATAAAAAGAATTGCTAGATAAGATGCGTTCGCTTTGTATCCTTCTATTATAAAATTAAAGTCCCCTAATTTGGATACAATATGATCTAGTTCTCAGTTTTATTTTTATTTTTGTTTTCTTTTTTTACTTAATATCATGATTAATTTCAGTCTAATATAAACCAAAATCATAATTAGATTGGACAAATTAATGAGATAGAAGATGATGCTGTGTGTGGTGGTTTTTTGCTACTAAATTCATGTTATCAGGATCTAAAAAAATAGAAGATTAGGATGTGATCACTGACCTTAACTTCCTTACAGGGCAAGTGTCGCATAAAATAGAATTAAAGCCAGTTGTTAAGCGACACTTGTTGATTTAGTTCAAGTTGCAATATGGATAATAATAAATAATGTGGATCCGGCTATGGTGCAACGGTGGTACCGTGTCACCGTTGCATCCAGCCGTTGGATTCACTTGAATGGATAAATCTACTGAAATTCAACGGTTGAGAGTAAAAGTGGCACAGTACCACCGTTGCACCATAATTTTCTTCAAATAATATTCTTTATCTTCTTTTTATTTATTGAACATTACTAACTCCCCTTCAAGATACCAACATAGATTTAGTGTTGAGTTGGATTGTGCTTTTATAATATCATATCTTGAGTGTCTCTTTAATAGTGAAGGGTTAATACTGAATTATATATTTTTTTATTCAATAATTACCAATCATAATATATAAAAAATTCAGCACAAAATTTATTGAATTCTTTTTTTTTTCTTCATGACTCTATTTGTTACTTATAATTTTGTACGTGCATGTTTAAGTCGCAAGGTAATAAGGCCCTTAAAATATAAGCAGTTCCTGACAATATTTAATTTATGCTTTCCTTATCCAATTGAAGCATCAACAATGCCATGCCATGGGGGTGTAAATTTGAATGTTTCAAAAACAAATATCACGAAATAGAAATGTGAAGATAAAACACACAAATTTTCTGGAAGTTGTTAATTTTGTTGAACGAAAGTCTGAATAGTAAATTTGAGTTTTCTAATTTTTATATAGCTACTAAACCTTTATATTCAAAATCAAGTCTTAATTTTATTAATTAGTAGACGGTTACTATAACTTAGGTATTGGATACTTAGGTATTGGATTCAAGTCTCGTGTTATATGCATGTGATTTAAAAAATGAACAATGAAATTTAGTAATGTTAGATATTCAAATTCTTTCATGGCGCTCGAAAGTGAAATATTTTTAATTTTTTAGTTAATAAAAAGGTTAAAAATTTTCAATTTCCTTTAACTTGATGGCATCGATGTAACCTGTCCGGGCCTTCTCTCCTATTTGCTATTTATTCTTTTTTTTTTTTAATTTTCTCTTCATCCTTTACATCTATAGTTCTACACTTCTTTATATTGGAGAACAAAAATGTACACAAGAGAACGAAAGTGCATGGAATTAACTTTGAATTTATACAATCTGATAACTTGACAGCATATGTAATCTTTTTAACAATTAAAAATTCATTCATCACCTGGACGCTTAACTTAATTCATATCCCAAATTGAGCCTACCAACCTAATGTATGTAGGGATGGCAAAAAAGTTCGGGCCGGTCCAAGCCCGTTTGGCCCAATCCAAGTCTGCGGGCTTAGGCCCGGCCCTCACCCATGAGGGCCTGGACAAGGGCCTAAGAAAAAAAACCCGGACAAAGTCCAAGCCCACAACTTTTTTTAAAAAATAATTTTATAAATTAGAATAATATAATTAAAATTGAAAAGTAATTTAAAAATAAAAAAGAAAACTTAAATTCTTAACTTATAAATCAATTATGATTAAAAAAAACTAAAATTATGATATTAAATTCGTTCTTTTGTGTCAATTAATTAAGAGAGCGTTTGAATTAAAAAATCCAGTATTAAAGAAAATTAAAGTTATGAGTTTTTATTTACTTTATTTATTATTTTAATTTGAAATATTTATTTTCTTTAATTTATCTATGATTGTAATAACTTGTTGGTCATTAATTTATTTCAAATTTATAATAATTTAAAAATTTTAAAATAAATAAATAAAGCCCAAGCCGGCCCGAGCCCGGCCCAGACCCGCAATGGGCCCGGCCCGAGCCCGTACTCCTAGCTGACAGAGAGCTTGGACATGGGTTTGAAAAAGCCCGGTCCAGACCCGCTGTTTGCCATCCCTAAATGTATCAGTATATTCTGAAATGCTTGCCTGGCATCCAAAACATTGACTCCAGAATGTTAGAACCACCCTGCTGTGTTATTTTACTTTGATCATCCCATAACTCTGACATCTAATCTCGAATCCGGATTTCGTATGGTGAACTTGCAAATGCAGAGTTTGGAAACCCAAGAACATCGAATGAGTTGTCAGTTCCAAAAGTATTCTCCCCAGGCTTGTGTTCATCATCAGTCTCGTGCTTTTGCACATTAAAATCAAGATTCGAAAATAAGGAATCTCGCTTGGCATTGTTTCTTCCAAATTGAAAGTTCTCTGAGTGAGAACATAGTTGTTAATCTGAGACTAATAACAAGTTTATACGGCAATCATTAAAAAACCTGAAGCAAACAGCAGTGCACCTTGCTCTTGAGCTTGAATTTTCTTTCTAATACGAGTTCTCCAATAATTCTTGATCTCGTTATCAGTTCTTCCAGGCAAGCTTCGTGCAATCCTCGACCACCTACAGTTCAACATTGTTCAGAAAAATCTTCATTTAACTGTGTGCCCGTGCAAATAAATTTTAACAAAAGAAGAAACAGAACCTTGTTACCCCATTTCTTATGAAGTTGAATGATGATCTGTTCCTCTTCAGTGTTTATATACCCGTGCTTAATATTTGGACGAAGATAATTCAGCCATCGCAACCTGCAACTCTTGCCACTCCTCTTTAGACCTGCGAGTAAATATTAAAACTTATTAACTCTATTAGATGAGACGGACAATGTCTCTTTTTCTATTTCTATCCTGTTAAAACATACCAGATGCTTTAGCTATGTAATCCCATCTTCGCTCCCAAAAAGAGTTACAAATGTTACAAGTAACTCATCTTCTTCCTTGTGCCAAGGCCCCTTGCGCAATTTCTCTGGCTGCTTGATATACCATTGTTTGTTGCAGAATGCTGAAGAGAGGTTGAGTCTTCTTATAGAAAGAACAAGCTGGCAAAAAGTGGGCGAAAAGAAAGCAAAAGAAAGAGTGACCAGAAATTCTTACACAGCATCCATAGTTGTAGAACACTAGTTTGTGGGAGCTCCACCATTAGCTGACATACTATAGGGTTATGGTGAGGTCATTCATTAATATTTCTAAGTTTGGTTTCTTGATATGGATTATGTTCTTTATCACTTCTTTGCATCATCATGTTTTGTCTGGTTCTTTATGCAAAGGTTGTCTTTTGCTTCTACATAGCAGATGCAGATTACTATTATGTCTGCCAATTATAAAACATCAAAATTCAATATTATAACTAATAAATAATTAATAAAGGGAAGACAAAAGGATAGGATAAGGATTTCAGGCAAAAAACCTGAATTTGAATCTTCATCTATATCTACTTCTTTCCTTGACAGAGGCATCATGATCCCACTCATATCTCCTCCCTCCTGAAACCAGGTCCTCGGGTTATTACCGGTAAATGTTTATCCAACTTCAAACAGGAAACATTTTAAATCTTTTTCACCAGCAGATTAAAACAGTTTCAGAGACAATACTGAAAGGAGTGATGATGCATCTCATCATTCAAGAAATGGGTGGAGACTTGGGCCTTCATGTTGAATTGCAGCTTTTTCATCTTTCATGGCTGGACAGGTAACAAGTGTCAAGACCATAGGGAGACAATCACTTAGAAATCCCAATCAACCATTTTATACGTGAACAATACTTCCAAGCAAAGGTTTCAAAGATGGTGAAAACTAAATAAAAACTCCCAATTAATGAAAAAAGGTTCAGTCAAATTTAAGTATGAAAATACATGACCCCGTTTCATAGTATTATTAGTATCAAGTCCAAGAAATTATGAGCCAAAGCATACAAGAAACAGAACCTCCATTGATCAACATCCAGCTTTTGACCCAGACATCATTTGATTTAAAAGTAGGTAGCTAGAACACAATGCAGAATGAAATGCTATCTATGGCCACTTTGCTCAGGTGGCTTCTGGATAGTAAAACTGATACAAAATGCTTAAACAGCTGCTTCTTTTCTCTTCATAACTGAAAAATTAGCATCACTACCGATCGATGAAGGATTTGTTCATGAGGTTGACAGCATCATCCATGAACTGCATTAACAAAAACAACCAGATTAATCAAGAAATCCACTAAATACGCAAATTGCATTCAGAAAGCATAAATTTTTCCTGGCAATGAACTTATTTATAGAAGTTTGAAATAAACATAGAAGAGAAACAACAAACAAGTGTATCGTAATTACTATAAGATCTAGGAGAGCAGATGATATTTACTAGTATCTTCGAGTCCTCATATCCGTTCTCACAAAGAAAGGAGTAATAGGCTGACGACATTAATTTTCTAGGGATTCACCAACATAAATGTGAATTCAAATTTTGTGCTATGGTTTTTAAGTAAGAGTTCCAACTCATGCTGGAGTTCTCAAATTTTCTGCAAGATGTTTCAGCTCTTTTAGTGGGAGGTTTCAAGTCTGTAACCTCAAAGACCTGTATGGTAGCTAATGGCCCATTCTTCTGTTCAAAATTAAAGGCGACCGTGCGTTTGTATATCCAGTTGATTATAGTTTCAGATGCTTTACCAGAGACTTGAAAGTTAAAGCACGGATTGTATTTGCATCAACCCAAAGTATGAAGAATATCTTATTGCAAAGATCAATAATAGTGTTTGATGACTTTGTTAGAGGCTTAGAGCATCATCTCTCTCTGTCTCTCCTCTTTTCAGTGGAGCTGGGAAGAGGTTAAGCAGCCCTAGTATTGCAGAAGTCTAATCATAGATGGGTAACTTAAGTAACAAAAGCCACCATCTTTGTCTGCCACATCGTGTGCTCTTTTCTCTACATAAATAACAAACCAGCCAATTTCAAGGTTGTAGTCATCAACTAGCCACAAAAGATTTCTAGATAAGAAAATAGTATGTACTAAGTATACAGATAGGTCTCCAAGGCATGGTTGAGTGTTTAAAGGCCACCCGGGTTCGAATCTTAGGGGAGGTAAGGGCTGAAAAACGAATTTGGGCTTGTCCACCCCCTTACCTCTTTCTTAAAAAACTAAAAAGAGAAATTTCATCGAACAGAGAAATTGTGATGAATTTGCTTTTTCTTAAAAGCATGCAGCAGGAATCTTCTCTGGGTTTTTGTTTCACATTTGTCATTTTTATGTTATTTCCTGTCCAATCCTACCTTCTAACTCCTGGATATCATTCCGGTGCTCAAATGGTTTTCAATTTGTTAAAGATTCACAATGGAGAATCAAATAATTTTTGGGATCATGAATTGGGAAATAACAAGTTGAATTTTTTCAACTTATTCAAGAGCTTGAAGTAGTACCATAATGATTAAAACCTAATTTAAAAGTTTGCATTGCTTAGTAATCTTCATTTACAGAATATTTAACACACATCAGACACAAAAGGTATCTACTTCGGAAAAAAATAAATTAAGATAAATCCCAGTGTTTTGGTTCAGTTTTGAGAGACTAGGAAAATACATTTTTTATTTTATTTTATTTCAAGATTTAAAACTAGACAAAAACTAATAGAGCCATCGTGAGATCTAATACAGTATAAAGTGTTGATTTGGAAAAAATACTATTTCAGCAGCTTAGAGTAGAACCTACAAAAAACGGCATTAGAGGTGGCATCGATAGCGGCTAGTGACACTTTGACGCTAAAGTTAAGAAGGGTAGGATTGTGACTAAATTTCTAAAGGAAAATGGAGAGATAGTGTGAAATGGAGAGAAACTAGAGGGAGGATGAGGTAATTACACCCTGCTTAAGTTGGTGATGGAAATGCCTCTCGCAAAGGATTTAATCAACAAAACCACTTGGAGATTTAGCTAGGAATTTATAGAAACAGAAAAAATAATAGTCTCCACCAAGAGGTACCTAATAATTGGCCCATTTCATTAGATGGTTGTATGACAATACCAATGTAATAGTCTATGTTGAGCCTTGTAGTACTTGATTGGAGAATAGATAGCTTCCAATTGCGCTCCATTTGGATATTGCCTTGTGTTCACCTTAAATCCGCCTTTCTAGTGGTTGGGTGTTTCTAGTTCTTTGAATGAAAAAGGGCAATCATCATTTCTATCCCTCTCCTTTTCCTTTGCCTTGTTCACATGCTATGTCCCAAATTGGCCTACACATTATTTCTGATTTTACCCTCGAACAATACATTCCCCCCTCCCCCCAATTTTCTGATTTGGCTATGACTTATTATTTTCCCTTTAGTCAGTAGGGAACTTCTAGTAAATCTTTGCACTAATTTCAAAAAGTGGGATTGTCCTTTAATGCATCTTTCAATACAAGGAAGTGAGGAACAAAAACCTGGAGATAAAATCAAAATGAATGCATTGCTTATTGAAAGATGACCAGTGGACAAGACGAAGGAAAAGAAAATGATTAAAATGATAAGTGCCCTCTTTAGATATTCGCTTCAAAGAACTAGAAGCACCATACCAATAAAAAGGTGGACATAAGAAAAATAAGGAAAAATCTACATGGGTACCTTATGGGGACCACTTGAAAGCTACCTTATCTAGACCTAAGAATCAAGCCTTATTCCCTTATTTTGTGTCACTTCTCATGTCAGCTCAGAAACCATGTAATCTATACAGTGATCGCCAACAGGCCAATCAAGTACTTGCCAACTCAGCAGAGATTCCCACATGACCAATAGGCCAATAATTGAGTAATACCTATACCTAGAGAGGGAACTGATAACTTTCCTTCTAGAAACACCTTGCTTATTCTCCAAGCAGAAGAGATTTTCTCTATTAACCAAGATAATTCTCTCCTTTACCCTTGAAATAGAATAAGCTTGCTAATGATTACATGCCAACGAGGCCAAATGAAAGGGTCCAGATTAAGCCAGGGTTTTAATAAATAACTCATTCTCTCTAGTTTCTCTGCCTCTCGCTCTTAACTCTTGTTTCTTCATTGTTTAGGTCTCAAGAACTTATACACCATTGTACTCTTCCAAGCTTGAGTGTAAGAGTGTTGTCATTTGCCAGACTAGCTCCACATCTAACGTCTTTTACTTCCCCATAGGTTCTCTATGCTGCTGACATTGTTTTCAATATCAACCCTTTATACCAAATCAAACCTCCCCTCTACTGAACTTGTAACATACTTATCATGTTAAGTCAAAAAAATTTCTTTTCTCTAGTGTTTAACCTTAAAAACAATTTATTCTCAACTCTAAATGTATTGACTTAAGTATCCCTAAATTGAGCTAACACACCCAGCAAAATTTACGAAAAAGGAAAGAACTCTACCTTTCCCAACAGCTTAAGTTCTTTTCCAACTGGTTCTAAGAATTTCAGGTCCACCTCAATTGGCCAAACCTATAACATGCAAAACAGGAAAGACTTAATAAGCAAGATAACTATACTATAACAGATAAAAAATGCAAAAGGAAACTACGAGTGAGCGATAATTTTTTGCTAAGTTTATGATGCAATATTAGACCATAAATAACAGTTTTAAATACATCACACTATCAAAGAACTCAATGTATGTTCTCCTAATGAACATAAGACCATCAGAAGTAGCTACAGCTTCCTAAAAGTTTACATAGATGTTTTAGAATAACCATAATAACCCACAAACAAATTCCACATAGAAAAAATGAAAGGCTGTACAACGAAGTTTCCCTTTTTCTAACTTTGTTAAAATAGATTAAGGCAGTTTCCTCACAATGTCAGTATGTTCTGTTCTAAACTCAAGGCTATGAAAGCATTGCATTTGAAAGCGTTGGATGTGCATGCAAGTCAGTACTCTTATTACAAGTCATATAAACAAATGAATATCAAATATAGTGAAAATTTAGAAGACAAAAAACAAGCTTATGTTTTATTTGCCCAAGGCACAATAACAGAAAGAGTCTGTTGGCTACAGTGGTGTATTTTTTTTTTTGTTTTCCTCAAAAGACCATTAGACAAAACCGCATTGGCTTAAAAGCTATACAACTACAGCTCTGCCAGCAGCAGTCATGCAGAGCGGAATTTATTCATAAATTTAACAATGACAAAATACCATAATCCGAAAAAAAAGAAAGAAAAAAAAAACCTTGAGACCGAGCAATCGAACAGGTTTGATTTGGCCAGGAACAATGCAATCAGGGCCAGCTGCTTCCACAATAGCATCCGAAGCCAACCCACTACCAACCGGATCCGGATGCTGCAACATTCTCAATTGATGCAAAAACAAATAAATTATTATTAGTAATAATAAGAGAAAGATAAAGAACGTTAAAAGTCAAACAAAACCTTGCTGATGGCTTAAAAGTCAAACAAAACCTTGCTGATGGCAAGGGCGTAATTAGTGTAAGGGGTATGAGCGACACGAAGAACAGGAGAGTGGTGGATTTTAGGAATTGGTTTTACACCCGATTGCCGCCACGGCACATCCTTTTGCAGCGCCACTGCTCCTCCGCCTTTTCTTGACATTGAACTTAAATTTCAGTTTGAAGAAGATAAGGCGATAATAATTGATTTTGGTTTTTCACAACTAGAATAAACAAGTTTCTGCCCTTCTCTTTCTGGTGTAAGCGGGATTAACGATTTTGTCAGCTTGAGGTTGAGGCTCGGGCTCGCGCTCGCGCTCTTGGCTATGCTTTGCTTGCTTGGATAAGTACAGGTGTGTTTAAGTAAAGGTACGTTTAGTCGAGGGTTTAGGGAATGGTAAATAAGTAATGAAAATACAACTTATATTTATTTCGTTAAATATAATTTGAGAAAGAGGATAAAATATGTAAGTTATATATAATTTAAAAATAAGAAATGAAATTTTATTTTTATGAAAAATTGGGAATAAAAATAAAGAAATATGAATGAAATTATTTTTGTATCTCTCTAATCTTTTTATATTTTTTAAATTACTCTCATTTAAATCATAATTAATTTTATTATTTTAAATGTCATTTATTATTATTATTAATTTTATTAATTTAGTTATTATTAATTATTGTTATTATTATTTTTATTAATATTATTATTATTATTATTTATTATTATTATTTATTAATATTTTTTTAATTAATATTATTTTTATAATAATATTTATATATGCATTTAGTTTATGGAATTGATACTATAAATATTTTGGTAAATTAATTCTCATTCTCATTTATTTTGCTAAGTAAACACATAAATGATATTGCAGTACATTCTCATTTCTATTTATTTTTGCCAAATAAACATTAGAATCTTATTCTCATTCCTCATTTTCATTCCAGCTCATTCTCATTCCCATTTATTTTTGCCAAGCAAACATTAGAATCTTATTCCCATTCCTCATTTTCATTCTAGCTCATTCTCACTCACAACTCATTCACATTCCATGATATAAACGCACTATAAAAGAAAGGATAAATTCACTTGAGAAGTCGTGATTTTTTAATCGCCTCAAACTATCAATTCATTAATTGAGCCCCAATTCTCAATTTAAGTTATAAATTTTAAAATAAGAAATTTTCTATAATGTTATATATGTTTCTACAATATTGATAGTGGCATTGTTGTAAGCCGTTAGATATAGTGCTGCATTACTTTTTAAATTGAAAAATTAAAATTTAGAATCGTAATTACCAATAGTGTTTACTTCACATTTTATGAGTGGAAATTGCAATCAATTACATGGAATCCATGCGAAAATGGTTTGGGAAATAAGGGTATATTTGGAGCATGTGATTATAGCTTATTATAATATTGTTCATATTAATTTAATATTAAGGCAATGCTTGGAAAGAAATTATATTGAGATAAAGGGGGTGTGCTAATGCGGCATTGCTTTTTTTTTAATAATAATAAATAAATATAACTTTTTAATTTTATAAATTATTATATAATATTAATTTTTATTTTTTATTTTACATCAAAATTATTAAAATAAATTAATAATTCTATAATTTATTATTCATATTCTATTTTTATTATATTAAAAATATAACTAAATAATGTATTATTTAATTATATTATAGTAATTAATATATAACAATTGATTATTATTTAAAAAATTAATATAACTAACAATAAATATTTATATATGAATAAATTTAAATAATATTAATTAAAGTTAATACTAATAAAAATAATAACATAAAATATCATTACGTTATGATATTAGTTAGAGATTATTTAGTTAAATTATTTACTTCGATCTTTACTTCACATGTTATATATTTAAAAATACTAAAAAATAAATGTTATATTGTCGAAAATATAAGGCTATAAGCTTCAATCTTTACAAAAAATTGTGATACTTTTTAACATTTATGCTAAAAATAATGTTAAATTTCTAAAATTTAAGACTTCTATATTTAGTATTTTTTTAGGTACTAATAAATATTATTTTCTAAATATATAATTTAAGTTAATCACAAAAAATTAATATAGTACAATGTAGTAACAAACGTTGTACAACATTATTATAATACAATGCTAATGTAATATAACATAATATAATATATTTGTATTAAAATAATACAATACAATCTAATACAATATAGTGTGTCAAATGCATCATGTGAGTACAATTCCCTAGGAAGGTGTAAGAATCAAATTCCTATCACTGAAGTACCAATTTTACCCCATTTAACTTTTAATATCCCAAAATTACCCTCCCTTTAAATTAAAAAAATAAGAAAACAAAAAACCAAAACAAAATTGAGCAAATTGTCGTCACTGTCCCGGCTCGTCATTGACAAAGCTCCATAATATTCACTAGTCATTTTCCTGTGGAGCAGCAGCGCACAAACACCTTTGCGTCATTACCAAAAGCTCCCTCGTTATTGCTATTCATCGCCTATGTAGAAGTGACCGATTGGCCAGCACATCGTTGCCGTTTGGGCACTAGTAACCAACTAAATAATAATAACATAATAACGAGGATGATATTATTATTATTATTGTTATTGTTGTTGTTGTTATTTTTAGTTTTAATATTATTTTTATTATTGTAAATATTATAATAAATATACAAGGAACAATAATTAATCAAGATTATTTTAATAATTTATAATAGTTTATTGTAATTTTAAGATAAATTAAACACATCAATGAAATTACAGTTCATTTCCAGTTTGATTTTTACAACTTAAGTAAATAACTATTGTGATTCCAATTTTTCATTATGATTTTAGCATATTTCGATTTCAGTCCATTCTGATTCTAACCAAGTCTAATTCTCGTTTAATAAATGCACCATAAGTGTTTTACTCTCATTCATTCATTTAATATAACGATAAATAGTTAGTTAATTAAATAATAATAAGTAATTATTAAGTTGTAGATAAATATAGAGGTAAAATCCAATTTAATCTTTGTTTGCTGCTTTGATCTATTCACCTGCCAATATTAATCCTCTCCCCAATATTAATGGTCCCCCAAGTCTCAAAAGTCTCCTAATACTTAGTCATTTTAAGATGCCATAACATCAGTATGAGAAACCAATCCTCTTATTGTTCCAACTCTTTTATGCACATCCCCATTTATTTTTGTAATTAATTTGTAGGGCTCTTCTTGTTTCTATTTGAAATTGTTTCATTAATTTCTTGAGTTGTTAAAATTTTATGCAGTAAAAATGAGAGTAGTTGTGACATGATATGTAATTTTATCTATGAGGGAATTATTGACTGAAATGCCATGGTTATCAAGAATGTCAATTAAAGAATAAATAAATAATGAAGTAATTTGACCTCTATCATTGATGTATTTGTTTGTCTGGCAGTCTGTCGTAATACCTTTCTTCATTCTTAGTCATCAATGCTATCAAAATCATAATTAAGAAAGTTTTAAAACAAATCAGAGGTTGAAGAAGTAGCTCACAAGAAAATTAAAGATAATGGCAGAAAAAATGTACTTAATCAATCTCATCCTAATGTAGCATGTAGTAGTTTAAATTATATTTACAGGATTGTGGCAAGGTTGATGCTTACAAGAATCAGGGGATGAAGAACAAATCCGAATAAAGAACAAGCTTGATAAAGTGACGTGAGCCTTGTTCTGCTAGTCTTCTATGTAATGGAATCTGAGCCACTAGTTCTTGGGTGAGTACCAAAGTATTAGATAATGCTTTGAATAGACATAGAAACTGAAAAAATAATTGAATGAACTTTTATGTGTAGAGCAACATGAAATCATATGGCAGAGACAGTTCTAAAGATTTTAATTTCACCTAAAACAATGTAAGAGATAACGAACTGAGAGTAAATTAAATGAGATAAATAGAGAGATTATATTAGTCATATCTCTATTTTTTTATATAAATTTAAAATAATTTTTTAATCAATTTATTAACTGGTTATAATATTTTTTTTAAATAATTAAAATTTCTAATTAATAAAAATATTGTGCATCCTTAATTATCCGATGGTATATAATTTTTACATAATTAATACTGCAAAAAATTATGACATTTTAGATTGACCTTTAAAATAAGGGAAAAGGACACAGAGACCCCCAACGTTTGAATAAGGGACACAAAATCCCCTAAGGTTTCAAAAAAGACACTCAGACCCCCATTTGTTAACAGTAAATTATAATTTTAAAGTACAATTACCATTATACCCTTATAGCATATTAAAAAATAATTGTTCATTGTCCAATTTATTCCTATATTATTAATAAAATTACGAATATAACTTCATTACCCAATTTTTCTATTTAATTTTTATCAAATTTTCTCTTTAAACTAAATAAATTTAATCCATTGCTCAAAAATAAAAATAAATTAAATTGATTATTAATATAATAAAAATATCCAATTTTTCCATTTAATTTTTATCAAATTTTCTCTTCAAACTAAATAAATTTAATCCATTGCTCAAAAATAAAAATAAATTAAATTGATTATTAATATAATAAAAATAACATATATTTAATATAAAAATAACATATATTAAATTAAAATAAATTTAATTTATATATGGAGAATTTTTATTTTTAAGAAATTATCAATTTAATTTATATATAAGAAATTACAACAAATAACATATGGAGAATTGTTATTTTTATTATATTAATAATCAATTTAATTTATTTTTATTTTTGAGCAATTGATTAAATTTATTTAGTTTGAAGAGGAAATTTGATAAAAATTAAATGGAAAAATTGGGTAATGAAGTTATATTCGTAATTTTATTAATAATATAGGAATAAATTGGACAATAAACAATTATTTTTTAATATGCTATAAGGGTATAATGGTAATTGCACTTTAAAATTATAATTTACTGTTAACAAATGGGGGTCTGAGTGTCTTTTTTAAAACTTTAGGGGGTTTTATATCCCTTATTCAAACGTTGGGGGTCTCTGTATCATTTTCCCTTAAAATAATTATTCTCTCTCAGTACATCCCATCTAATATTCATTTTAACCTTGTTACAATTTTTAACTTTTTTTATACACTCTGCCGTATAAAAAAAAATTGAGATATCAATAATTTTTTTTCTCTATTTTATAGGAGTCACCATGATCTAAACGAGGAAAATTATGTAGATCCTGTTGCCATAGCCACAGTTCAGCATTTTTTATGAATATCTTCATCTCGAATTCTACTGGAAACACAGAGCCATTCATTGGGTTTTGATAGTTGCTGTGGGTAGCATGAATCATGAATTTGGTGTTAATTTAACTCTTGAAATTGGAGTTATGGTCATGGGTTTGTCTCCATTTAGGGAATTCATATTTAACCCACGACCAATTGAATACCAAATCACCTATGATAGATTAACAAGTGTAGAAAACTATTTTCTTTAACTTTAAAAGTAATCAATGTATTTAAGAAGAGATAATCATTTAACAATAAAAATTAAGATTTAAAAAAAATTAGATTTATGTATTAGTTGGGTATTTAAAAGTAATTTCTCCTTTTTAGTAATTTTATACAAGAACAAAATGAGTATTAAAATAAAAATGATTTAAGGGGGTCAAGTATCACCACCTTTAGTTCTTGTTCACAAGACTTAATAAAATATAGCCACTCAATTTTCAGTGTCCCCAAAATACATCAATTAACGTACAAAAATATAAATTGAAAAAAATAAAAAAAAATATATAAACAGTAATTTATTATTATTGTTATTGTATTATTATTTTTATTGTTATTAATGAAAACCATCAAGAAAATACCATCAAAGCTTGAAGTGATCCTTTACACATTCATAAAGGCCAAATTACAACAGTTAAAACCAATAAGATACAACATACCTTAAATGGATGAATTGAGAAAATATAGGCCGAAATTGCAATTCAAGGTGTAAGTCATGATGAATTAGACTTCAAGACAAAAACATATTGAGAGTATTATTCGAGCTATTGGATAACCAAATGCCAAGTTTGTGCCAAATGCTTGACAAGAATTCATTTCATGCCCATTGCAACTCAAGTCAATGCAGGTAATTTTGGAATTAATTTACAAGTTGTATATCATTCAAAAGATAATTGAGTTAGATTTCTAATATATTTTATGGAGTTGGATTTAAAGTTTTCTAAAAGAAGTTATAACCTATTTATTTTTCTAGTCAAAAGGAACTTGCTCGAATTTAGGAGTATTCAACCTTATTTATGGTTTTGCTTGTTGTGTTTTAAGTTTACAATATTTCATTTAAGTTTAGTTTTAATTTAGTCTCTGGTCAAGTCATTTGAAAGATCCTTTTGAGCAACTCTATGCTCAGAGGGATGTTTCAAGGATTTCAAATAGACTTTAGGATACACACACACATTCAGCTATCACGATTTATAGAACCTTTTATCAAGAATATTGTTGTTATTTGAATTTAAAGATCATTTTTTCATTGGTTCTTTTGAGGTCTAGTGAACATATTAAGAATTGTATTCTTATGGCATTCTAAATATGACTTATCATTTACATTCTCTTCTATATTTTAAGTGTGATATCAATATCATTTTTTTTTATAGTTCACAATGGGTCAAGGTTTGTTTTAACTTAAAATTTTGTTTAGAACTTTCTTGGACGTTTGAAACTTCAATTTGAGTGCGAGACTCAATGTTTCCCTGTAGGGTTCGCATCAATTATAAATATTTACATTACATAATTTCTATCAATATGATGATTATGATGATTGTTATGATTATTGTTGTTTGTCGTTGTTGTTATTATTACTGTTAATAAGAATATTGTTATTATTATTTTATTTTTTAATATTATTACTATTATTATTGTTATTATGTTATTATTATATCACTCTTTATTAATATTTTTTAATTAATTTGTTAATATTATATTATTATTATTATCATTATTACCGTTAATAACAAAATTATTATTATTTCATTACGATTATCATTAATTATTACCGTTAATAATAATAATAATAATAATAATAATAATAATAATAATAATAATAATAATAATAATAATAATAATAATATCATTTTCTCCAAATTTTTGCAAACTAGTTGGGTAGTGCTCATTCGATCCAGCTCAAATTTGATTCAAATAAATAAATTTGTATTTCAAGGGAGCTTGTGCTAAATTTGGATTTAGGTTTTTCTTATATTTGGGGTAGGTTTTTAGCTAAGGTACACTAGATGGTGACCTAAAAGTGATTTGCATTGTGAGTTAAATGGTCATACGATAAAAAAATATGAAGAGCTCAGTGGAGCCCATATGGTTGATATTGGGACTAATGTGTGCTTAAGAATTGTTCGGTGTGCTCGGGGGACGTCTCACAAAATACTTAGCGTAGCTGGGTAGCTCAAGTAAGTTCATATGTGAAAGACAATTTCGACCTTAAATTGAAAATATAGTAGAATAATCATTAATATAAAGAGCACACAATATTTACGTGGTTTGGCCTTTGCCTACGTCCATGGGAGTAAGTCATCACCAATCTACAATGTAACCACGAGTTTACATAAGATTTTATATTATGCAAAATGAATAATATAAGCTAGATAGCTATATATAATTATGTTTGATGTTGATAATAAAGATATCGATAAGGATAATATAGTTTATAAGATAATGAAGTGGAGAATAGAAATAACCTTCAAACACGAAAAAGTAGGTGATGATTTGAAGGATGGAGAGAGAATATGTATATGTGTGTGAGCGAGATGGAAAAGTGTTTGTATGTGAGATAGAAAAAGAAAAGAAGAAGTAAGAGAGAGCCCTCCAAATAAGATCCCCCTAGTTTCTTATGTTGAAAGGTAAAGAGGATTCATTGATTTGAACAGATTCAGGAACATAGGAATATTCAACAAGATTCTCTATCTTACTGGCTGTTTGCTTAGTACAAGATTTAGGTAAAGAGACACGTTGCTGCTTTCAGTTGTTGGTTCATTTGTCTTGTAATTCTTTTGAAGCAGTTGATAGCCCTGAGGTAGTTGTACAAGGTGTTGTTACACCAGATCTATGACAGATCAAAGTATGTCCTTAGGGTCAGTAGCCCGCAAGTCTGGTTTCCAGCCGATATACACTTATTCATCAAGTATCAAATCCGATAATCATATTGAAAATAATTTTTCACGATACCACCCAAAAACACGGCACTCACGGCCTTAAAGAGGGTGAACGTTGTGAGAAAACAATTTCGTTTTACAAAAATCGATTTTGGAGGATAAAAACATGACCTTTCTGATGCACATGATCCTTAGGCTTAAGGCAAGTGCAGAGCATACTCAGTATTCCAAATAATTTTTCTTGACTCCTAGAAGATAGAAAAGGTTTAGAGAAACATAATGGAAGAAAATTGAATTTTATTTCTGATTAACTTCTCTAATTAACTCCCGAATTACAAAAGGGAAGAGAGACCCTTATATAGAGATCTTGAGGACGAAAGAGATAAGGTGGGGCCCTTATCTTTTACAAAAGGAGAAACATAATTATGAAAGCAATAAAGCACTAAAGCACACCACGCTAAACAAGAAAAGCAAAAGCAAACTTTAGACAAGACAAGACTCTTGTCTAATTATTAAAGCAAACTTTAATAAAGCAAAAACTAAAGATTCCCATGTGCTTATCAGTGATTACGGAGTGGAGGCACACCTAGATGGAGGCACGTCACCGGTCTCTTTTTCATAATGGCGCTGGGCTCGGTGCATCCTTCTTTGGTCAAGGTATGCTTTAGCTTGCAGATATTTGTCTTCATCTGCATCAGTCATTTTGGATGTGGAAGGACCAGGAGAGTCTGAATTGGTGATAGTGTATGGGGTATTTTCAGTGTGGAGAAGAGACTGAAAATCTTCATAAGGGTCCTGAGCGTCTTGGAATAAGACATTAGTGTAATCAGGACGTTGTTCCATGACAAGAATTACATGTGGACTTGAACTTGAAGCTGAAGTACAGGTCTGTGTCTTTAGAACTATTTCCAAGCTGTGTGACGGTCCGATAGAGGTGTGATGGATGTTTGTGGCAGGTGGTTGAACATTGTTGAGTTCCATGAGATAAGCTCGAAGAACAGATGTGACTGATGTATCATGGATGAGAGGATAAAGATGAGGATAAGTTTTCCATTCATAAGGCATGTCTTAAGTCCAGAAGTTTCTGGTTTCTGGGTGTTGAAAATATGACCGGTGAACAATGAAAACTGTGGTGAACATGTTTGCTTCGTGTTCTGGCATCCTATTTAATCCGTGAAAAGTACACAGATTCTGGAGCTATTTACGCCACCACGTGAGGGGTGAATACCATTCTAGGAGTGTCCATAGAAAGTATGTGGCGGAGGACTGGTTTAATAGAGAAGACCAATTTTGTAGCATATAAGGTTGTGAGATACCACATATACCATAACTCATCTTCTGAGATGGATAGGTGAGACAGGGTGAGACATCTGAGAAACAGGTTTTCCATACAGAGTGTAGGAAAACGATCAGGAGTCTTACTGTGGACATTGAAGAAATACCGATAAAGAAATTTCTTAGCAAAGTCTTGGATTTGGTAGGCTGAAGAAAAAAGGAATGTTCATGGGAAAAGATCTTTGGTTGAGAGCCTTAAAAGGAAGTTGTCGGTTCATGGCTATGACTGAGATGATATGAGTTAAAGAGAGGAGTGATGGTTTATTTATAGCCGGGCGTCTGGGATGAGGTTCTGTTTACCTTTGATGTGCTGGACAGTAAAGTCATATTTAGAGAACCAAGTTTTGAGGTTGATCAATTGCTTGTCAGGAAGCAACTTGTTCTTAAAATCAAAGATTCTTGGAAAAGAGGAGTTGTCCATGTTGATAAGGAATTTTATGGCTGATTAGATGAAATTCAATTTTTTTGATTCCATACTTTACCGCCAAAATCACTTTGTAGATCACATGGTAGTTCTTTTCAGAGTCTTTGAATTGTCTGCTTGCATAGGCACAGAAATGGTCCAAGCCGTCTATCCTTTCGAGGAGAATGGCACTCCAGTAATCATCACTGGCATCTGTCTGCAGAATGTGTTGCCCAATTGTGGGAATTTTGAGTGGAGGAGGTGATTGAGCTATATCACTTTCAGTTGCTTGACAGCTTCAGTTTGTGTTGGTCCCCAGGGAGGACACTGTTTTTTAAGCATGCGGGACAGCTAGCTTGTGTGGAGTGCAACTTTAGGAATGAAATCTCGAACATAATTAACAATCCCGAGGAACTGTTGTATTTGCTTCTTGGTGAGATTTGTGTCAGGGAACTTTAATAATTCAGTTGCTATGTGTGGTCCAGGTTGGTAGTGGTCATTTGTGATCACTATACCAAGAAAGTCAATAGATTCTTTCGCTATGCTGCTTTTCTTTTCAGAAAGCATGATTCTGTGATCCTGCACAATATGAAAGAAATCCAAAAGGTGTTTTTGATGGCTATCATGATCGAATGAGAACAATAAAATATCATCGATGTAGACCAAAGCATGATGGAGGATAGGACTGAAAATTTTTGTCATGGCCTTTTGGAGCAACTTTAAGATCAAAGAGCATAACAGTCCACTGATAGTGAGCATCAAGAATGCAGAAAGCAGTTTTGGAACGGTCAACTGGTGAAATACCAAGTTGCCAGAAACCAGCTTTTAAATCGAACTTAGAGAAGATATGTGCCCCTTAAAGATGAACAAACAAGGTCTGCATTTTTGGAAGGGGGAACTTATCATCTTTAAGGAAAGAATTGAGTGGCTAGTAATCAATGACTAACTGCTTTTTACCACGAACTAATTCAAATATTTTTTTCAACATAAAAGGCTTGACAAGCCCAATATGAATCAGTTGGTTCAATCAGACCTTGCTGAAGCAATTGAGAACATTCTTGCTTTGCAAGTAAGAGGTCTGAAGGAGACATACCCGGATGAGAGGCTTTTGTAGGGTTTATGTCTTCGTTGACTTTGAAAGGAAGGTGAATGAAGAACTGCTCATTTTTTAAGAGAGGGGAAAGATGATGAAATTGGGAATGATTTTCTGGACAAAACTCAAGAAGTTTTTGTGAAATATGACTGTATGGAGTTGGGACATCAGAAAGTGTATACAGACGAAGCATATCTATGTAAGGCAAGAACATTTGTTTGTAGCGAATCCCAGAACTAGTAATGAATAAAGTTTTGACCAAATGAAGGATGTCAAAACCTATGAGCAAGTCTTTGTTTGGAAGAGTGGATGCAATTCGGAAAGAACTGAATACCAATGAGGTTTTTGGTAATCAGAGTTGTTTCAAATGTTTCGCCATTGACTGCTCTCAATAATTTGGAATGGTTTTCCCAACAGTCTGAGGGAAGGACAAAAGGATTAATCATACTGGTATCTGCACCAGTGTCAATAAACCCGATGACAGGAACATGTTTATGAAACTTTGAAGGAAGGATTGACATTTTGAGAGAAGGTCCAGGAATGGTTGAAACCTGGTTGACATTTTGAACTGTAGAAATGACTGAAATATCATCAGAACCGGAAGATTTTCCGAGGATGAATGCAGTCTGATCATCTTGTTCTGACTGTTCTGAGAAATTAGATTCAACATCTTCGTTTTCAGATAACAATGATGAATGTTGGAGATGTTGTATGAGACGAACAGCTTTGGCAGATTTATGAGAATAATTTTGAGCAAAGTGACCGCGTTTCTTGCAGATGAAATAACAGTTATACTTCTTTTTTCTGTACTGAGAAACATCTTTTTCCTTGAAATATCAGAAAGGCTTTTTGGAGGATGATTTTTTGTGGAAGTGTTTCTGAAAGTGTTTTTTCTTCTTGTTTGGACAAAAACATTTCTTCTCATCTTTGTATTCAATTTGGAGATAGGGTTTTTTGCTCTGATACCGCTAGGGTAGTTATACGTGGCGTTGTTACACCAGATCTATGATAGATCAAAGTCTGTCCTTAGGGCCAGTAGCCCGCAAGTTCTGGTTTTCAGCCGATATACACTTATCCATCAAGTACCAAATCTGAAAATCATATTGAAAACAGTTTTTCACGATACCACCCGAAAACACGGCGCTCACGGCCGTAAAGAGGGTGAACGTTGTGAGAAAACAATTTCGTTTTACAAAAATCGGTTTTGGAGGATAAAAACAGGACCTTTATGATACACATGATCCTTAGGCTTAAGGCAAATGCGGAGCATACTCAGTATTGAAATTAAAGATGAACGTATCCTTATTATTCCAAATAATTTTCTTCACTCCTAGAGATAGAAAGGGTTTAGAGAAACATAATGGAAGAAAACCGAATTTTATTTCTAATTTACTCCTCTAATTAACTCTTGTCATTAACTCCTGAATTATAAAAGGGAAGAGAGACCCTTATATAGAGATCTCGAGGAGGAAAGAGATAAGGTGGGGCTCTTATCTTTTACAAAAGGAGAAACATAATTATGAAAGCAATAAAGCACTAAAGCACACCACGCTAAACTAGAAAAGCAAAAGCAAACTTTAGACAAGACAAGACCCTTGTCTAATTATTAAAGCAAACTTTAATAAAGCAAAAGCTAAAGATTCCCATGTGCTTATTAGTGATTACGGAGTGGAGGGACACCTGGATGGAGACACGTCACCGGCTCTTTTTCATAATGGCGCTGGGCTCAGTGCATCGTTCTTTGGTCAAGATATGCTTCAGCTTGCAGAAATTTGTCTTTATCTGCATCAGTCATTTTCGATGTGGAAGGACCAGGAGAGTTTGGATTGGTGGCAATGTATGGGGTATTTTCAGTGTGGAGAAGAGATTGAAAATCTTCCCAAGGGTCCTAAGCGCCTTGGAATAAGACATTAGTGTAATCAGGACGTTGTTCCATGACAAGAATTCCATGTGGACTTGAACTTGAGCCTGGAGTACAGGTCTGTGTCTTTGGAACTATTTCCAAGCTGTGTGAGGGTCCGACAGAGGTGTGGTGGATGTTTGTGGCAGGTGGTTGAACATTGTTGAGTTCCATGAGTTAAGGTCGAAGAACAGATGTGACTGATGTATCATGGATGAAAGGATAAAGATGTGGATAAGTTTTCCATTCATAAGCCATGTCTTGAGTCCAGAAGTCTCTGGTTTTTGGGTGTTGAAAATATGGCTGGTAAACAATGAAAATTGTGGTGAACATGTTTGCTTCGTGTTCTGGTTTCCTATTTAATCCGTGAAAAGTACACAGATTCTGGAGCTGTTTACACCACCATGTGAGGGGTGAATACCATTCTAGGAGTGCCCATAGAACGTCAGAGGAAAACTAAGGAGTGGTGATGTGGCGGAGGACTGGTTTAACATGGAAGACCAATTTTGTAGCATATAAGGTTGTGAGACACCACATATACCATAACTCATGTTCTGAGATGGACAAGTGAGACAGGGTGAGACTTGTGAGAAATAGGTTTTCCATACAGAGTGTAGGAAAACGATCAGGAGTCTTACTGTGGACATTGAAGAAATACCGATAAAGGAATTTCTTAGCAAAGTCTTGGGCTTGGTAGGCTGAAGAAAAATGAATGTTCATGGGAAAAGATCTTTGGTTGGGAGCCTTGAAAGGAAGTTGTCGGTTCATGACTATGACCGGGATGATATGAGTTGAAGAGAGGAGTGATGGTTTATTTATAGCCGGGCGTCTAAGGATGTCTGGGATGAGGTTCTGTTTACCTTTGATGCACTGGACAGTAAAGTCATATTTGGAGAACCAAGTTTTGAGGTTGAGCAATTGCTTGACAGGAAGCAACTTGTTCTTGAAATCAAAGATTCTTGGAAAAGAGGAATTGTCCATGTTGATAAGGAATTTATGGCTGATTAGATGAAATTCAAATTTTTTGATTCCATACTTTATCACCAAAATCTCTTTGTAGATCACATTGTAGTTCTTTTCAGAGTCTTTGAATTGTCCGCTTGCATAGGCACAGAAATGGTCCAAGCCGTCTATCATTTCGAGGAGAATGGTACTCCAGTAATCATCACTAGCATCTGTCTGCAGAATGCGTTGTCCAGTTGTGGGAATTCTTAGTGGAGGAGGTGATTAAGCTATCACTTTCAGCTACTTGACAGGTTCAGTTTGTGCTAGTCCCTAGGAAGACATTGTTTTTAAGCATGTGGGACAACTGGCTTGTGTGGATTGCAACTTTAGGAATGAAATCTCGAACATAATTAACAATCCCAAGGAATTGTTATATTTGCTTCTTGGTGAGATTTGTGTCAGGGAACTTTAATAATTCAGTTGCTTTGTGTGGTCCAGGTTGGTAGTGGCCATTTGTGATCACCATACCAAGAAAGTCAATAGATTCTTTCGCTATGCTGCTTTTCTTTTCAGAAAGCATGATTCTATGATCTTGCACAATATGAAAGAAATCCAAAAGGAGTTTTTGATGGCTATCATGATCGGATGAGAACAATAAAATATCATCGATGTAGACTAAAGCATGATGGAGGATAGGACTGAAAATTTTTGTCATGGCCTTTTGGAGCAACTTTAAGACCAAAGAGCATAACAGTCCACTGATAATGGGAATCAGGAATGCAGAAAGCAGTTTTGGGATAGTCAATTGGTGAAATACCAAGTTACCAGAAACCAGATTTTAAATCGAACTTAGAGAAGATACATGCCCCTTAAAGATGGACAAACAGAGTTTGGATTTTTTAAAGGGGGAACTTATCATCTTTAAGGAAAGAATTGAGTGGCTAGTAATCAATGACTAACCGCTTTTTACCACAAACTAATTCAGATCTTTTTGCAACATAAAAGGCTTGACAAGCCCAATCTGAATCAGTTGGTTCAATCAGACCTTGCTGAAGCAATTGAGAACATTCTTGCTTTGCAAGTAAGAGGTCTGAAGGAGACATACCCGGATGAGAGGCTTTTGTAGGGTTTATGTTTTTGTTGAGTTCGAAAGGAAGGTGAATGAAGAACTGTTCATTTTTTTAGAGAGGGGAAGGATGATGAAATTGGGAATGATTTTCTGGACAAAACTCAAGAAGTTTTTATGAAATATGATTGTATAGAGTTGGGACATCAGAAAGTGTATACAGACGAAGCATATTTGTATAAGGCAAGAACATCTATCTGTAGCGAATCCCAGAACGAGTAATGAATAGATTTTTGACCAAATGGAGGATGTCAAAACCTATGAGTAAGTCTTTGTTTGGAAGAGTGGATGCTACAATCTTTTTCCAAATGATGCAATTCATAAATAACTGAATACCAATGGGTTTTATTTGGTAATCAGAGTTGTTTCAAATGTTTCACCGTTGACTGCTCTGAACAATTTGGAATGGTTTTCCTAACAGTCTGAGGGAAGGACAAAAGGATCAATCATACTGGTATCTGCACCAGTGTCAATAAACCCGATGACAGGAACATGTTTATGAAACTTTGAAGGAAGGATTGACATTTTGAGAGAAGGGCAGGGAATGGTTGAAACCTGGTTGACATTTTGAACTGTAGAAATGATTGAAATATCATCAGAATCGGAAGATTCTGTGAGGATGAAAGCAGTCTGATCATCTTGTTCTGACTGTTATGAGAAATTGGATTCAACATCTTCGTTTTCATATAACAATGAAGAATGTTGAGATGTTGTATGAGACGAACAGCTTCGGCAGATTTATGAGGACAGTTTCAAGCAAAGTGACCGTGTTTCTTGCAGATGAAACAACGGTTATGCTTCTTTTTTCTGTACTGAGAAATATCTTTTTTCTTGAAATACTGGAAAGGCTTTTTGGAGGATGATTTTTTTGTGAAAGTGTTTCTGAAAGTTTTTTTTTCTTCTTGTTTAGACAAAAACATTTCTTCTCATCTTTGCATTCAATTTGGAGATAGGGTTTTTTGCAGGCTTCAGAAAATGGTTTCTTATTTACCATGAGATCTTTGAAGAACTCTTTCTGTTCACATATTTTGTCAAGACATAACATCACTGTTTGAAAAATCTTTCCAAGTGAGATATCGGCTATGTTGAGGTTAGTGGTAGTGAGTTGTCTTTGAAGATCAGGTTGACGTTCTGAAGGAAGTGAAGCTATGAAAACATGCTTGAGGAATGGTTTATTAAAACCGTTCAGCTTGTGAAATATAATACTCATTTGTTTAAAGATGTCTTTTGGGAGAACAACATTTCATCTGGTGATATTCTTTTCGATCTACTTCTTTGGAAGCTGTGCGTTCTCCTATGAACTGTTCATGGATGATGTTGAGGGCTGTGCCAATGGGGGATTGCATGAATTGGAGCTGTCTGAATTCTCCTAAGCTTTCTAACCAATCTCGTAGAGAACCTGTTGAACGGGTCATAAATTCACGAAGGACATTTTTCTGGATGGGCATTGGGTTTGGTTCCTTGGAGATCAATCCATGCAGCAAATTCTTAAAGACGAGAAGACCATTTGTGATGTGGAATGTCATCAAATGTAAACCAGGATACTGAGGAAGGCTTGGTGGAATGGTCAGTAACCGACAGAGGCATTTGTAGAACCGGTTCTGTTGTAGCTTCCTTTTGATCATCAGAAGAACTGTCTTCTACAATAGGCATTGTAGTTGAGGCACATGGGTCTTCAGTTTTTATTGCCATCAGTATGCTTGTAAGATCAGCATATTCAGATTTAGAATCAGTAGAAGTATGGTCTGTGTTCAGGGATGAGGAAGAGGAAGATGAAGTGGAGTATGAAAGATTAGAGTCATATATTGGTTCAGACTCAGATACAGATGAAAAGGAGTCTTGGGTCTGAACTATATGGTAATGATATTGATTATGACCCTCCATGGCAGAAAAGACCTACTAGTCACAGCCAGAATTGCTCTCCTTGATACCAGGTTCAAATAGTATCAACATGTTATAGGAACCATTCTGACAACCCTCCATGCTGGTAGAGCCCTGTTAACCTTTTACCAAAACTTCAACCTCTCTCTTGAGGATCCCAACTTGCCTACTACTATTAAAGTCCAGATCCAGCTCCAAGGAGCAGAACAAACACCCACATCTAAGATTGCAACCCTTCATCACCAAATAGTGTATCAATTACAGAATTATGCACTAGACCTACCTACACCCCATACCACATCAGATGCTCTGATGATCCTTGCTGACACTGATACAATTCCAACCATCATCCAGATTCCCAAACAGATCCAGAAACAAGAATTGCTTACACTCATGCCTCTTGAATGGCTGACCAATTATGAGCATTTCCATCAAAACTCTGAACCAGTTCAAACAACAGAAGCTACATTTGAAAGATGACAAAATGGCCAAGTCAATTTGTCTTTTCAAACTCTCAATCAAGTTTCAGAAACTCTAAGGCTTTCATACACTGCAATGATTATTGCAGTTCAAATTGGTCAGGAAAAGAACCTTCCAATCCATGGTTTTTCTTTTGAAGGGTATTCTGTGTACCTTGACAAACTCAATGGTCACTTTCTATGGGATGTTCCTGAATTCCATATGTGCAATCCGGATTGTCCTTGCTTGGATTATACGGATATTGATGATGAACTAGAAGCCATGCGGCGAAGAAAAAAGAAAAAGAAAAAACCTTATTTTCTAAAAACATCTTGTAAACCTTTTCCTCAACAACCTCCACCAGACCCAAAACCTCCTATACAACCAATTAGATCATGCCTAATATTTTCAAGGCAATCTTATGAAGAATCTTTTCCTCCGCTTGAAAGACAGGTAGATACACAAACCAGAGTCATCTCAAAATCTTATGTCCAATCTCCAGTAACTGCTTCTGGCCAACCTGAAGAGCCAAAACAATATGAAGCTATTCTCAACTGGCAAACTAAAAACGCCAGGGCTCAGAATCAAACCCTCTACCAACTTGGAAAGAAAATTGACCAAGTAGCCAGTCAAGTCTCCCAGACTGAAAATAAGGTGGATTCAATCAGCAATCGTCTTGATAAGATGTACATACATCTTCAGGACAGAATCTTTGAGCTCGACACAAATCTCAGACGAATGATAAACAATCACAAATGGGGTCCAGAATTCAACAAAAAAGAAGCAGAGATAAGAAGACTCAAAGCTGAGCTAGCCAGAATTGATACTGAAAAAACCCGGCCATCACTTTTCACCCATACAACATCTACACCAGCGCCCACTCCGATATTTGACACTTATGCACCTTTCTACACACCATCCAGGCCTCAACCGCCTGTTTACAACCAGTTCTTTGGATTCTCACATCTCCAACCAACCCCTCAACCTAAACCATCTTCACCAAAAAAATCAAAATCCAAGGCCAAAATCTCAGAACCACAGTCAAAGGCTTCTCCTTCTTCCCCAGTACTTCCAGAAGATTCACCAAAAGCCACTCCAGAACCTCCTAAAAGGACAAAGGTCCAATAGATCAATATCATTACGATACAGTTCAGACCCAAGACTCCTTTTCCTCTACATCTGAGTCCGAACCAATATATGACTCTAATCCTTCAGACTCATCTTCCTTTTCCTCATATCTGAACACATACCATACTTCTACTGATTCTGAATCTGAATATGTTGATCTTACAAGCACACTGATGGCAACAAAAACTGAAGACCTAAGTGCCTTAACTACAACGCCTATTGTAGAAGATAGTTCTTCTGATGATCAAAAGGAAGCTACAACAGAATCGGTTCCAGAAATGCCTCCACCGGTTACTGACCATTCCACCAAACCTTCCTCAGTATCTTGGTTTACATTTGATGACATTCCACATCACAAATGATCTTCTCGTCTTCAAGAATTTGCTACATGGATTGATCTCCAAGGAACCAAACCCAATGCCCATCCAGAAAATGTCCTTCGTGAATTTATGGCCCGTTCAACGGGTTCTTTACAAGATTGGTTAGAAAGCTTGGGAGAATACAGATAGCTCCAATTCATGCAATCCTCTATTGGCACAACCCTCAACATCATCTATGAACAGTTCATAGGAGAACGTACAACTTCCAAAGAAGTCGATCGAAAATAATATCACCAGATGAAATGTTATTCTCTCAAAAGACATCTTTTAGAATCTCATTACAAACGAATGAGTATTCTATTTTACAAGCTGAATGGTTTCAATGAACTGTCCCTTAAGCATGTCTTCATAGCTTCACTTCCTTCATAACTTCAACCTGATCTTCAAAGACAACTCACTGCCACTAATCTCAGCATAGCTGACATCTCTCTTGGAAAGATTTTTCAAACAACGATGTTATGCCTTGACAAAATCTATGAACAGAAAGAGTTCTTCAAAGATCTCATGGCAGATAAGAAACCCTTTTCTGAAGCTTGCAAAAAACCCTATCTCCAAATTGAATGTAAAGATGAGAAGAAATGTTTATTTCTAAACAAGAAGAAAAAACACTTTCAGAAACACTTCCACAAAAAAATCATCCTCCAAAAAACCTTTCCGGTATTTCAAGAAAAAAGATATTTCTTAGTACAAAAAAAAGAAACATAACCGTTGTTTCATCTGCAAAAAATGCGGTCACTTTGTTCGAAACTGTCCTCATAAATCTGCCAAAGTTGTTTGTCTCATACAACATCTCCAACATTCTTCATTGTTATCTGAAAACGAAGATGTTGAATCCGATTTCTCAGAACAGTCAGAACAAGATGATGAGACTGCTTTCATCCTCACAGAATCTTCTGATTATGGTGATTATTCAGTCATTTCTACAGTTCAAAATGTCAACCAGGTTTCAACGATTCCCAGACCTTCTCTCAAAATGTCAATCCTTCCTTCAAAGTTTCATAAACCTGTTCTTGTCATCGGGTTTATTGACAATGGTGTAGATACCAGTATGATTGATCCTTCTGTCCTTCTCTCAGACTGTTGGAAAAACCATTCCAAATTATTCAGAGCAGTCAATGGCGAAACATTTGAATCAACTCTAATTGCCAAAAAACCTATTGGTATTCAGTTCTTTCTGAATTGCATCATTTGGAAAATGATTGTAGCATAGGAAGCTACAACAGAATCGGTTCCAGAAATGCCTCCACCGGTTACTGACCATTCCACCAAACCTTCCTCAGTATCTTGGTTTACATTTGATGACATTCCACATCACAAATGATCTTCTCGTCTTCAAGAATTTGCTACATGGATTGATCTCCAAGGAACCAAACCCAATGCCCATCCAGAAAATGTCCTTCGTGAATTTATGGCCCGTTCAACGGGTTCTTTACAAGATTGGTTAGAAAGCTTGGGAGAATACAGATAGCTCCAATTCATGCAATCCTCTATTGGCACAACCCTCAACATCATCTATGAACAGTTCATAGGAGAACGTACAACTTCCAAAGAAGTCGATCGAAAATAATATCACCAGATGAAATGTTATTCTCTCAAAAGACATCTTTTAGAATCTCATTACAAACGAATGAGTATTCTATTTTACAAGCTGAATGGTTTCAATGAACTGTCCCTTAAGCATGTCTTCATAGCTTCACTTCCTTCATAACTTCAACCTGATCTTCAAAGACAACTCACTGCCACTAATCTCAGCATAGCTGACATCTCTCTTGGAAAGATTTTTCAAACAACGATGTTATGCCTTGACAAAATCTATGAACAGAAAGAGTTCTTCAAAGATCTCATGGCAGATAAGAAACCCTTTTCTGAAGCTTGCAAAAAACCCTATCTCCAAATTGAATGTAAAGATGAGAAGAAATGTTTATTTCTAAACAAGAAGAAAAAACACTTTCAGAAACACTTCCACAAAAAAATCATCCTCCAAAAAACCTTTCCGGTATTTCAAGAAAAAAGATATTTCTTAGTACAAAAAAAAGAAACATAACCGTTGTTTCATCTGCAAAAAATGCGGTCACTTTGTTCGAAACTGTCCTCATAAATCTGCCAAAGTTGTTTGTCTCATACAACATCTCCAACATTCTTCATTGTTATCTGAAAACGAAGATGTTGAATCCGATTTCTCAGAACAGTCAGAACAAGATGATGAGACTGCTTTCATCCTCACAGAATCTTCTGATTATGGTGATTATTCAGTCATTTCTACAGTTCAAAATGTCAACCAGGTTTCAACGATTCCCAGACCTTCTCTCAAAATGTCAATCCTTCCTTCAAAGTTTCATAAACCTGTTCTTGTCATCGGGTTTATTGACAATGGTGTAGATACCAGTATGATTGATCCTTCTGTCCTTCTCTCAGACTGTTGGAAAAACCATTCCAAATTATTCAGAGCAGTCAATGGCGAAACATTTGAATCAACTCTAATTGCCAAAAAACCTATTGGTATTCAGTTCTTTCTGAATTGCATCATTTGGAAAATGATTGTAGCATCCACTCTTCTAGATAAAGACTTGCTCATAGGTTTTGACATCCTCCATTTGGTCAAAAATCTATTCATTACTAGTTCTGGATTCACTTCAAACAAATGTTCTTGCCTTATACAGATATGCTCCGTCTGTATACACTTTCTGATGTCCCAACTCCATACAGTCATATTTCACAAAAACTTCTTGAGATTTGTCCAGAAAACCATTCCCAATTTCATCATCCTTCCCCTCTCTGGAAAAATGAACAGTTCTTCATTCACCTTCCTTTTCAAACTCAATGAAGATATAAACTCTACAAAAGCCTCTCATCCGGGTATGTCTCTTTCAGACCTCTTACTTGCAAAGCAAGAATGTTCTCAATTGCTTCAGCAAGGTCTGATTGAACCAACTGATTCAGATTGGGCTTGTCAAGCCTTTTATGTTGAAAAAAGATCTAAATTAGTTCGTGGTAAAAAGCGGTTAGTGATTGATTACCAGCCACTCAATTCTTTCCTTTAAGATGATAAGTTCCCCCTTCCAAAAATCCAAACCCTGTTTGTCCATCTTTAAGGGGCACGTATCTTCTCTAAGTTCGATTTAAAAGCTGGTTTCTGGCAACTTGGTATTTCACCAGTTGACCATCCCAAAACTGCTTTCTGCATTCCTGATGCTCACTATCAGTGGACTGTTATGCCCTTTGGTCCTATCCTCTATCATGCTTTGGTTTATATCGATGATATTTTCTTGTTCTCATCCGATCATGATAGCCATCAAAAACTCCTTTTGGATTTCTTTCATATTGTGCAGGATCACGGAATCATACTTTTTGAAAATAAAAGCAGCATAGCGAAAGAATCTATTGACTTTCTTAGCATAGTGATCACAAATGGCCACTACCAACCTGGACCACACATAGCAACTAGATTATTAAAGTTCCATGACACAAATCTCACCAAGAAGCAAATACAACAGTTCCTCGGGATTGTTAATTATGTTCGAGATTTCATTCCTAAAGTTGCAATCCACACCAGCCAGCTGTCCCGTATGCTTAAAAAATAGGGCCTCCCTCAGGACCAGCACAAACTGAAGTTGTCAAGCAGCTGAAAGTGATAGCTCAATCACCTCATCTACTAAGAATTCCCACTTATGGACAACGCATTCTGCAGACAGATGCCATTGATGATTACTGGAGTGCCATTCTCCTCGAAAGGATAGACGGGTTGGACCATTTATTTGCTTATGCAAGCGGACAATTCAAAGACTCTGAAAAAAACTACCATGTGATCTACAAAGAGATTTTGGCGGTAAAGTATGGAATCAAAAAATTTGAATTTCATCTAATCAGCCATAAATTCCTTATCAACATGGACAATTCCTCTTTTCCAAGAAATTTTGATTTCAAGAACAAGTTGCTTCCTGACAAGCAATTACTCAACCCCAAAACTTAGTTCTCTAAATATGACTTTACTGTCCAGCACATCAAAGGTAAACAGAACTTCATCCTAGACTTCCTTACACGCCCAGCTATAAATAAACCCTCACTCCTCTCTTCAACTCATATCATCCCAGTTATAGCCATGAGCCGACAACTTCCTTTCAAGGCTCTCAACCAAAGATCTTTTCCCATGAACATTCATTTTTCTTCAGCCTACCAAATCCAAGACTTTGCTAAGAAATTCCTTTATCAGTATTTCTTCAATGTCCAAAGTAAGACTCTTGATTGTTTTCCTACACTATGCATGGAAAACCTATTTCTCACAGGTCTCACCCTGTCTCACCTGTCTATCTCAGAAGATGAGTTATGATATATGTGGTGTCTCACAACCTTGTATGCTACAAAACTGGTCTTCCCTGTTAAACTAGTCCTCCGCCACATCACCACTCCATAGTTTTCCTCTGACCTTCTATGGACACTCCTAGAATAGTATTCACCCCTCACATGGTGGCGTAAACAACTCCAGAATTTGTGTACTTTTCACAGATTAAACAGGATGCCAAAACACAAAGCAAACATGTTCACCACAGTTTTCATTGTTCACCGGCCATATTTTCAACACCCAGAAACCAGAGACTTCTGGACTCAAGACATGGCTTATGAATGGAAAATTTATCCCCATCCTTATCCTCTCATCCATGATACATCAGTCGCATCTGTTCTTCAAGGTTATCTCATGGAACTCAACAATGTTCAACCACATGCCACAAACATCCACCACACCTCTGTCGGACCCTCACACAGCTTGAAAATAGTTCCAAAGACACAGACCTGTACTCCAGCTTCAAGTTCAAGTCCACATGGAATTCTTGTCATGGAACAATGTCCTGATTACACTAATGTCTTATTCCAAGACACTTAGGACCCTTGGAAAGATTTTCAGTCTCTTCTCCACACTAAAAATACCCCAACACTATCACCAATCCAGACTCTCATGGTCCTTCCACATCCAAAATGACTGATGCAGATGAAGACAAATATCTGCAAGCTAAAGCATATCTTGACCAAAGAAGGATGCACCGAGCCCAGCGCCATTATGAAAAAGAAATCGGTGACGTGTCTCCATCCAGGTGTCCCTCCACTCCATAATCACTGATAAGCACATGGGAATGTTTAGCTTTTGCTTTATTAAAGTTTGCTTTAATAATTAGACAAGGGTCCTGTCTTGTTTAAAGTTTGCTTTTGCTTTTCTAGTTTGGCGTGGTGTGCTTTAGTGCTTTATTGCTTTCATAATTATGTTTATCCTTTTGTAAAGGATAAGGGCCCCACCTTATCTCTTTCCTTCTTGAGATCTCTATATAAGGGTCTCTCTTCCCTTTTGTAATTCAGGAGTTAATTACATGAGTTAATTAGAGGAGTTAATCAGAAATAAAATTCAGTTTTCTTCCATTATGTTTCTCTAAACCGTTTATATCTTCTAGGAGTCAAGAAAATTATTTGGAATAATAAGGATACGTTCATCTCTAATTTCAATACTGAGTATGCTCTGCACTTGCCTTAAGCCTAAGGATCCTGTGCATCAGAAAGGTCCTGTTTTTATCCTCTAAAATCGATTTTTGTAAAACGAAATTGTTTTCTCACAACGTTCACCCTCTTTAAGGCCGTGAGTGCCATGTTTTCGAGTGGTATCATGAAAAACTGTTTTCAATATGATTTTCGGATTTGGTACTTGATGGATAAGTGTATATCGGCTAGAAACCAGAACTTGCATGCTACTGGCTCTAAGGACAAACTTTGATCTGTCATAGATCTAGTGTAACAACACCACGTACAACTACCCTAGTCGGAAAAATGTAGAGGTTACCTTTTACTAAGCTTCTTAAATTGACCATCTTCTGGAGTTCTTAATGTAACTAAGGGATATGCAAATCTTAAAGATGATGACTAGGAGAAATATCTAGAGGTAACCCTCTAACATGCTTCTTGAATTGACCATCAGTTGGCAACCCTAGTGTTTGTTTAAGCGTTATAGTCCAAAGACTATATGATACTTATTAGGTGTAGCTTTGCTACCATAACCTATCTTAGCAATGCAAACCTTCATAATTCTCAATCCATTTTATATACTCATGAATCAATAGTTGTGGACCTCTATTACCCCTAGCGTGCTAACCAATGGCATTGGTTTTCTTCTCGTTTAATCAAGAATTAAGGAACCATTAGAGGAACAAAGAGGTAGCTTCAATCTATTTAGCAAATATAAACCAAATAATTAGAAATAAATAGCTAGGATAGCTCAGCTTCCCTTATAGTGTTTGCAATTGCAAAGCATGCTCATTGTATATTTTTTTTTTCAAAAGGAATAACTGTATTTCTTTAAAATACAGTTATTCCGCCAATAATTCTTAGTATGGCCTTTTTTCCCACATTTAAAACACGTGGCTTCTTTGTAATTAAAAGGAGTTTTTGGTTTTGTGACTGTATGCTTTCCTTTTGAAAAATGAGATTTCCTATGAGGTTTAGAAGATTTCCTATAGAAAGGTTCTCTAAATTCTCGAAAGGATTTTTTGTGAGACTTTGATTTGTAATGTTTCTTGTAAGGTTTCAGAGAACACTTACCAATACAATCTTTAGAAGTAGAAGTTTTAAAGGGGTCATAATTGAATTGTTTACAGAAACTTCTCCATAACGACCGGGGTCGTGGAAAGTGTGTGAGTGTTCAAGCGAATACCAATATAAAAGATTTTAATAAACAATGCGAGAAAAGAAAAGGTTTATTATCTTTATTTTAATTATCAAGCAAGGGTACGTGGCATTGTTACACCAGGGAATGCCTGAGTTAACGGCCTTCAGGTCTGATCAAACTTAGAATTGATCAGGATCCCTGCACCCTGGTTTCCAGCCTAAATACCACTTAAGTTTTATTAAACCTATTGATTTCTAAGCAAGCCTAGCAACAAGATCTAAGGCGTTAAGACAAAGATCTAAGGCTGGGTTCATACACAGTACTAGATCCGGTTCCCAGAAATAGTGCTCTGAAGGAATGGAGGGAGAAGAGAAAGATTTACAATTGAGGATTGAGATCTGGTCTCGTTGCCTCAGAGGAACGTACAGTTTATAAGGCAGATCTGATACAGATCAGTCTGCAAGCATGCTTTGAAAAACTAAAATGCAGAAATTTAAATTGCATAAAGTAAATTGCTTAAATTTAAAGTGCTTTAAAATAAATTACAGAAATTTAAACATACATGAATTTAAACTTTATTACAACTTGAAAAGGAAATATTACAAATCTTACATTTGTTGTTATTGCTTTGATGCTTTAAAAGATAGAATTAGAAAGGAGATGGGAAATTAATCTCAAGACAGGAAAATATTTCCTTGATGTCTTTCGATTCCAGATTCCCAATCTTAGAGAGAGAGAAAATGAGAGAAGGAAGAGAAGAAGGAGAAGAAGAGAGAGAAGGGAAAATGAAAATCTAAAAAATTCTGAGGAGTCTCAGTCTTCCTTAAGAATTTATACAAATATTAGAAAAAACTATAGCGCGTCTGTAGCTTTAAACTGTAGCGCGCCTATAGCTTTTTAACTGTAGCATGTTTTTCTTTTTATGAGGATTTATCTGTAGCTTCTCTACTGTAGCGGAGCTGTAGAATGATACCGTAGCGGAGTTGTAGCAAAATCCGGAGCTTGAGATAGTAGTCTTTGTGCAAGTAGAATTCGGGTGAAGAGACATGTGCGCTCTCACTTGTGTCCAAGGGACCACCCGATACAAAATTACAAATGAAAATAATAATTACGAACAAATTTTACTTCTTTTTTTTTGGAAAAGAAAAATTTAAGAGTACAATAAAAAGTAAATGCTTTTAATGCTTTATGGGCGACAATATTCCAAAACAGACTTCTTCATTTTCATCCCCAAGAGAAATGAACGGTTCAGGATTGCTTGAGGAGCTGATGAGGAGTTGGCAACAGATGTCTCTGATCTTGAGGTAAGGAGCTGCTGCATGACTTTGAAATATTCATCTTCTGTTTTGGCATTGGCCAAAAGAGATTGGGCTTTGGATTTCTGGGTAAGAAAAGTTTCTTGGGCTTTGACTTCTGTAATGTTAGGAGGTAAAAATCCTTTAGAACAGAGCCAATTTCGGATTAGGGTATCAGTTAATTTGGTCTGTTCATCAAATTTTGACCACCATTTGACTTTAAAGGTTCTTTGTAAAATAGGTTGGGACTCTTGGGTATGATATCTGAAGTTCCACATCCATACCCATGGAAGAAAGAAATTGGTACAGAAACAGTGAAAGGGAGGAAACCTTTTCTCAGAATCAGAAGGGATATAATGGGCTTTGAAAAGATTTAAACAATGGATGGCATTTGGAGTTAAAATTTCTTGTACTGGGCCAAAAATGTTCCACCATTGTCGAAACCAATTTGGAAGACTTTGAATGGTTATTTTTGAATTGAAGAAAAATAACCATGAGTGGGATCTTTTAGGATTTTGGATAAAAAATGTGTTAAACCAGGCTTGTTGATAATCCCAATAGGAATAGGTCAAACAGTGTGGTAAACGCATTTGAAAATTTGGAAGGAAACTTTTTTGTTTGTGGAGTTGATCACCCCACTGGTTTGGGCTCAAGACTTTTAAGATGGTAGCTGTAGAATAAGTAGGCTCAGAATGGGTTTCACTGAGAAAGAAATGAACTTTTTCTCCTAATAGGGTAGGTAATCCTACAAGGAATTTCTCCTTCCAAGTTACATGATTTGCATCATCCCTAAGGAAAAGTCTAGTGAAGAAAGTGGTTTTGAAGGTTTGAAAATCACTAAGTTTCCTACATCTCAGATTATGTAGTAACTCAGCATTTTTGTCTCTAAGGTGAGAAGGCTCACCCACGAAATGGAGAGAAATAGTGAGGATTAAAGTGGCAACAACATCTTGAATAGGGTTATTAAACTCATCAAGAATAGGTACTTTATCCTCATCAGTTTGTATGGAATTTAAAATATCTAATTGTTGTTGTTGGGTGAGAAGGTGATCCCACTAACCTTTAAGCTGACCTGTAAAACCAGCAATAAGGATTTCGGCAATGGCCTTGTCAGAAGTTTCCTGTTGGGTTTTATAGGCATTGGCTGCCATGGTCATTTATTGCAACAATCCTAGGATATTGTATTCAGACATACCATCAATATTCCATTCATAGACAGAAGATGCATTAAATCGAGATTGGTTTAATGCACTTGGTCTATTATCAATGGCAAGGTCCGGAGGAGTTCGAACATTTGGGAGAGCAAGTTCCCAATGTATTTTATTGGCTTTAGGAACAGAGATGTCCTGAAATGCTTCTATATCAGAAGAGGCTATAGAAACATTGTCTTGTTCAAGTACACCTAAATTCTCGGAAGGATTTTTTGTGAGACTTTGATTTGTAACTTGTTTGAAAAAAGATTTGAGTTTACAAAGAATTGAAAACCAATTAGAAAATAAATTTGTTAAAAGAAAAATTTCTACTTTTAAAGCCTTAATTGAAAAAGAAATATGTGCTGATTTACCAACTGCTTTTTGGAACAGAAAACAACATTTGGTAGATTTGCCATATGAAACTTCTTTTGACGAAAAGCAAATACCTACTAAAGCTCGTCCTATTCCATATTCATTTCGCTTGAACACTCACACACTAGTCTTTACAGAATATTACACCGACTTTTGCTTCAACACTCACACACTTTCCACGATCCCAGTCGTTATTGGTATCAGAGCCAGAAAGAACCTGCTTATTGGAATCAGAACCTTAGATTTACAACTGAGCCAGAAAGAATTCAATTATCAATGGATTTTATCCATTGATACCAATCATCTGTTTCTTTGAGCAATTTACCAAAATCTTGAAAATATTGAATCTATACCCAATGATTTTCTATTTGTTTTAAAGCAAATTACTATAAGAAAGTATTTGATTAAAATCACCTTAATCCTTTCTAATGATTTTGTAATCGATACCATTGCCCTTTTTGACACAGGTGCCGATTTAAATTGCATTAAAGAAGATATTGTCCCCAAAAGATTCCATGAGAAAACAAAAGAAAGGCTTTCCGCCGCCAATAATTCAAAACTTAATGTTAAATCTAAGGTCGATACCTCTATTCACAATAATGGTTTTAAATTTAAAACTTCTTTCATTCTTACAAATGACATACATCATACTGTCATTTTAGGAACTCCTTTTATCAATCTCATTACTCCCTATGCTGTCAATTATGACAATATATCTTTTAAAGCAAAAACCAAAAAACTTATTTTTCCTTTTATTGAGAAACCTAAAACAAGAAATTTAAATATTGTTAAAGCTTGTTCTGTTTACCAGAACCACATTAATACACTTCTCAAATCTAAACAAAGTGATTTAACTTGTTTGAAAAAAGATTTGAGTTTACAAAGAATTGAAAACCAATTAGAAAATGAATTTGTTAAAAGAAAAATTTCTACTTTTAAAGCCTTAATTGAAAAAGAAATATGTGCTGATTTACCAACTGCTTTTTGGAACAGAAAACAACATTTGGTAGATTTGCCATATGAAACTTCTTTTAACGAAAAGCAAATACCTACTAAAGCTCGTCCTATTCAAATGAATATAGAATTAGAACAACACTGTAAAGACGAAATAAAAGATTTGGAGTCCAAAGGACTCATTGTAAAATTCAGATCACCATGGTCTTGTGCTGCTTTTTATGTTAATAAAAATTCAGAAATTGAAAGAGGAACACCTAGACTGGTGATAAACTACAAACCTCTTAATAAAGCATTAAAATGGATTAGGTACCCTATACCTAATAAAAAAGATTTGCTTCAAAAACTACATTCTGCTTTCATATTTTCAAAATTTGATATGAAATTTGGTTTTTGGCAAATTCAAATTCACCCTAAAGACCGTTACAAAACTGCTTTCACTGTTCCATTTAGACAATACGAATGGACAATAATGGCCTTTAGTTTGAAAAATGCACCTTCAAAATTTCAAAGAATCATGAATGACATTTATAATCCTTTTTCTGAATTTTGCATTGTCTATATTGATGACGTGTTGATTTTTTCCCAAACAGTTGATCAACATTTCAAACATTTAAAGACTTTTTATTTGGCAACTAGAAAAGCTGGCTTAGCCATTTCTAGCTCTAAAGTCTCTCTGTTCCAAACCAGAGTTCGATTCCTTGGTCATTACATTTCAAAAGGAACCATCACTCCCATTGAAAGGTCACTTGCCTTCACCGACAAGTTTCCTGATAAAATTCTTGAAAAAACCCAATTGCAACGATTTTTGGGTAGTCTTAATTATGTTCTTGATTTCTATCCGAATATCAATAGGATTGCAAAACCACTGCTTGATAGGTTAAACAAAACTCATGTTGCATGGTCAGAAGAACACACTAAAATTGTTAAACATATAAAGAACATAATAAAGAACATTCCACGTTTATTTCTTGCAAATCCTGCATTACCAAAAATTGTTGAAACTGATGCATCAGATTTAGGTTATGGAGGAATATTAAAGCAAAAAGAAAATGATAAAGAACAAATAGTACAATATGTTTCTGCACATTGGAATGATTGCCAAAGAAATTATTGTACTATTAAAAAAAGAAATTTTCTCTATCGTTTTATGTGTATCTAAATTCCAAAGTGATCTATTAAATAAAATTTTTTTACTTAAAATTGATTGCAAAGCTGCAAAACATGTTTTAGAAAAGGATGTTCATAACATTTCATCAAAACAGATTTTTGCACGATGGCAAGCTATTTTAAGTGTTTTTTATTTTGATATTGAGTTTATTAAATGAGATACAAATTCTCTCCCTGATTTTCTAACCAGGGAATTTCTTTAAAATAGATAAATGCCTCCTAAAAAGAAAGACAAAGGGAAAGGGATCCTCAAAGACCCTGTGTCCCAGACACCTTTGAAAGCCTCCTAACCTTCCTCTCCTCTAAAGAATAGCTACTCTCTTCTGCTATGCCAATCAGATCATGGATCGACATGATCGAAGATGAAGAAGCAAAATCCAAAGCAATTTCCACCCATGATCAGGTAAATCGATGGATAAAATCAATTTCTAAATCCCCTGAACTTATGCTTGCATTACAAAGTGTTTGCCAAAGCCAAACTTTTCCTTAAGAAGAAAAATCTATTTCCAAAGATATTTCAAAATCTTCTTCACAAAATGTTATTCTTTCTGGTGAAAGTGCATCCTCTCAGATTGTCCTTTTACAACCAAAGCTTTCAAAGAAAACCTCCGATTGGTATGATAAAACCCATTTTCAAAATATTTTAACTATGGAAGATGGTTTTTACCACACTGATCCTTTTCAAGCAATTTCAAAGTTTTTTCCTAAAGGCTGGTTTTTCAAACCATGGGATTTGACAAAACTCCAGTCTTATTACCAAAGCATTCTAGAGTCCACTGAGTCAGTAAAATTCAAACATTTCTTTCTCAGTGAAACCCATTCTGAGCCTGCTTATTCTACAGCTACCATCTTAAAAGTCTTGAGCCCAAACCAGTGGGGTGATCAACTCCACAAACAAAAAAGTTTCTCTCCAATTTTTCAAATGCGTTTACCACACTGTTTGACCTATTCCTATTGGGATTATCAACAAGCCTGGTTTAACACATTTTTTTATCCAAAATCCTAAAAGATCCCACTCATGGTTATTTTTCTTCAATTAAAAAATAACCGTTCAAAGTCTTCCAAATTGGTTTTGACAATGGTGGAACATTTTTGGCCCAGTACCAAAAATTTTAACTCCAAATGCCATCCATTGTTTAAATCTTTTCAAAGCCCATTATATCCCTTCTGATTATGAGAAAAGGTTTCCTCCCTTTCTATGTTTCTGTACCAATTTCTTTCTTCTATGGGTATGGATGTGGAACTTCAGATATCATACCCAAGAGTCCCAACCTCTTTTACAAAAAACCTTTAAAGTCAAATGGTGGTCAAAATTTGATGAAAAGACCAAATTAACTGATACCCTAATCCAGAATTGGCTATGTTCTAAAGGATTTTTACCTCCTACCATTACAGAAGTCAAAGCCCAAGAAACTTTTCTTACCCAGAAATCCAAAGCCCAATCTCTTTTAGCCAGTGCCAAAAAAGAAGATGAATATTTCAAAGTCATGCAGCAGCTCCTTGCCTCAAGATCAGAGACATCAGTTGCCAGCTCCTCATCAAGCTCCTCAGGCGATCCTGAACCGTTCATTTCTCTTGGGGATGAAAATGAAGATGACTGTTTCGGAATATTGTCGCCCATAAAGCATTAAAAGCATTTACTTTTTATTGTACTCTTAAATTTTTCTTTTCCAAAAAAAAAGAAGTAAAATTTGTTCGTAATTATTATTTTCATTTGTAATTTTGTATCGGGTGGTCCCTTGGACACAAGTGAGAGCGCACATGTCTCTTCACCCGAATTCTACTTGTACAAAGACTACTATTTCAAGCTCCGGATTTTGCTACAGCTCCGCTACGGTATCATTTTACAGCTCCGCTACAGTAAAGAAGCTACAAATAAATCCTCAGAAAAAGAAAAACCTACTACAGTTAAAAAGCTACAGGTGCGCTACAGTTTAAAGCTACAGACGCGCTATAGTTTTTTTTCCAATATTTGTATAAATTCTGAAGGAAGACTGAGACTGCTCAGAATTTTTTTAGATTTTCATTTTTCCCTTCTCTCTCTTCTTCTCCTTCTTCTCTTCCTTCTCTCATTTTCTCTCTCTCTAAGATTGGGAATCTGGAATCGAAAGACATCAAGGAAATATTTTCCTGTCTTGAGATTAATTTCCCATCTCCTTTCTAATTCTATCTTTTAAAGCATCAAAGCAATAACAACAAATGTAAGATTTGTAATATTTCCTTTTAAAGTTGTAATAAAGTTTAAATTCATGTATGTTTAAATTTCTGTAATTTATTTTAAAGCACTTTAAATTTGAGCAATTTACTTTATGCAATTTAAATTTCTGCATTTTAGTTTTTCAAAGCATGCTTGCAAACTGATCTGTATCAGATCTGCCTTATAAATTGTACGTTCCTCTGAGGCAACAAGACTAGATCTCAATCCTCAATTGTAAATCTTTCTCTTCTCCCTCCATTCCTTCAGAGCACTATTTCTGGGAACCGGATCTAGTACTGTGTATGAACCCAGCCTTAGATCTTTGTCTTAGTGCTTTAGATCTTGTTGATAGGCTTGCTTAGAAATCAATAGGTTTAATAAAACTTAAGTGGTATTTAGGCTGGAAACTAGGGTGCAGGGATCCTGATCAATTCTAAGTTTGATCAGACCTGAAGGCCGTTAACTCAGGCATTCCCAAGTGTAACAACGCCACGTACCCTTGCTTGATAATTAAAATAAAGATAATAAACCTTTTCTTTTCTCGCATTGTTTATTAAAATCTTTTATATTGGTATTTGCTTGAACACTCACACACTTTCCACGATCCCGGTCGTTATTGAGAAGTTTCTGTAAACAATTCAATTATGACCCCTTTAAAACTTCTACTTCCAAAGATTGTAATGGTAAGTGTTCTCCGAAACCTTACAAGAAACATTACAAATCAAAGTCTCAAAAAAAATCCTTTCGAGAATTTAGAGAACCTTTCTATAGGAAATCTTCTAAACCTCATAGGAAATCTCATTTTTCAAAAGGAAAGCATACAGTCACAAAACCAAAAACTCCTTTTAATTACAAAGAAGCCACGTGTTTTAAATGTGGGAAAAAAGGCCATACTAAGAATTATTGGCGGAATAACTGTATTTTAAAGAAATACAGTTATTCCTTTTGAAAAAAAAAATATATACAATGAGCATGCTTTGCAATTGCAAACACTATAAGGGAAGCTGAGCTATCTCAGTTATTTATTTCTAATTATTTTGTTTATATTTGCTAAATAGATTGAAGCTACCTCTTTTTTCCTCTAATGGTTCCTTAATTCTTGATTAAACGAGAAGAAAACCAATGCCATTAGTTAGCACGCTAGGGGTAGTAGAGGTCCACAACTATTGATTCATGAGTATATAAATGGATTGAGAATTATGAAGGTTTGCATTGCTAAGATAGTTTATGGTAGCTAAGCTACACCTAATAAGTATCGTATAGTCTTTGGACTATAACGCTTAAACAAACAATAGGGTTGCCAACTGATGGTCAATTCAAGAAGCATCTTAGAGGGTTACCTCTAGATATTTCTCCTAGTCATCATTTTTAAGATTTGCATATCCCTTAGTTACATTAAGAACTCCAGAAGATGGTCAATTTAAGAAGCTTAGTAAAAGGTAACCTTTACATTTTTCCGACTAGGGTAGTTGTACGTGGTGTTGTTACACTAGATCTATGACAGATCAAAGTTTGTCCTTAGAGCCAGTAGCATGCAAGTTCTGGTTTCTAGCCGATATACACTTATCCATCAAGTACCAAATCCGAAAATCATATTGAAAACAGTTTTTCATGATACCACTCGAAAACATGGCGCTCACGGCCTTAAAGAGGGTGAACGTTGTGAGAAAACAATTTCGTTTTACAAAAATCGATTTTAGAGGATAAAAACAGGACCTTTCTGATGCACAGGATCCTTAGGCTTAAGGCAAGTGCAGAGCATACTCAGTATTGAAATTAGATGAACGTATCCTTATTATTCCAAATAATTTTCTTGACTCCTAGAAGATATAAACGGTTTAGAGAAACATAATAGAAGAAAACTGAATTTTATTTCTGATTAACTCTTCTAATTAACTCATGTAATTAACTCCTGAATTACAAACCCTTAAATAGAGATCTCAAGGAGGAAAGAGATAAGGTGGGGCCCTTATCCTTTACAAAAGGAGAAACATAATTATGAAAGCAATAAAGCACTAAAGCACACCACGCCAAGCTAGAAAAGCAAAAGCAAACTTTAGACAAGACAGGACCCTTGTCTAATTATTAAAGCAAACTTTAATAAAGCAAAAGCTAAACATTCCCATGTGCTTATCAGTGATTATGGAGTGGAGGGACACCTGGATGGAGACACGTCACCGATTTCTTTTTCATAATGGCGCTGGGCTCGATGCATCCTTCTTTGGTCAAGATATGCTTCAGCTTGCAGATATTTGTCTTCATCTGCATCAGTCATTTTGGATGTGGAAGGGCCATGAGAGTCTGGATTGGTGATAGTGTATGGGGTATTTTCAGTGAATAAGAATATTGAACAAAGACATTGCTCTTCTTGAGCTCTTTTTGGGACCTTCTTGGTCTTTCTTAGTCCCTTCCAAATTGGTCAAAATCTTATTTTTTTTTTCATTTGTTTCAAGCGAAATTAGTAGAGTAAATAGCATTAAGAATGGTTACTCGCCTACCTCTTTTAACATATACTTTGGACATCCAACTCTCGTGGTTGTCATTTATTTTTAAATTATGCATCCCTTACTTTTCTTAAGTAAGAGAACAGAGAGTGTGGGCTTGAGCATACTTAACAAAACCGTATGACATTATAATATGATTGCTTACTTTCTCCTTAGGTCTTTTACAACCCTCTCTTTTCTTTCAAATAGCCACATTTTTGTAATCTCTTTGAAAAGCTATGTTGTATCTTTGTATTCTTTTTGTTGGCTTTGACTTTGAGTAGATTGTCATGATTTGAACAAGTTAGGTATCCTAGCTTGCTCTGAGATAATGTAATCTCTTACTATTCTACTGTGTCATAATAAACATTGCACAACAATAGGCATGGAGTTAAACTGATGGTGATTATGTTCAAACTGAACAATATCTCAAACCATTCATCCACATTCCATAATCGAAAGGTGAGTAAAAAGAGCACACATCATCATATTCTAGAAAGGAAATGCATTAATAGGTAAGGCATTATGGATTATTACATGACTTAGTTTTGGTTATCTTAATGAGAAGGTGGGACCCTGAGATCTCCCATTCTTTCATTAAAGGCTTAAAAAATTGAAAAATGTAATTGATCATTGTAAGATATAGAATTTGGGAAAGAAATAAACTCGTGTGTTCTCTACAACTATGCCTTTCTAAACTCTCTCTTCTCTCTCTGCAAATGAAGTTCTAAAGAAAAAAAAATGAAGACTTAAATTTGTTCATTTTGAAAACTTAAGGAAGTATGCTCTGCACTTAACTTCTAATAAGGATCCTGTGCATCAGAAAACTTTTGATCATTTCTTATCTGGTTTGGTACCCTGTTTTAGACTAATGGAAAGTCTATTGTGGGTTATATAACCCGAGATGAAAATGGTTTAAAGTTTTGATCTCTGGAGGTATATCAGCTGGAAACCAAAACTTGCAGACTACTGGTCCAAAGTACAGTTTTAACTGTTGTAGTTCTGGTATAACAATGCCATGTACTCTCCGCTGTTTATTCTGGTATCAGAGCCATACCCGTCCTTGAAAATCTTGTAATTTCTACAATTTTCTTTTCACGTCCAAAATGGTATAATTTACCTCTTCATTTTGTTTTGATCAATAGACTTCAGGCGCAAAGAGAACTTCTCATTCATGGCTTCCACTTCATCCTCTACTCCTTCCAACCCTGTTACTCTTTCTTCTACTCTTTCTTTTCCTAAATCTTGCACTTCTTATACTACCAATAAGATCGAAAACCTTGTCGAATATTCCTATATCGCCCAAATCAGTGAGTCATCCTACCCTCTCATAAGCCCTTACCAATTATACAAAAGATCCAATTCTCTTACCCGCAGTATCCGTACTCTCATATCCACTCGCAGGCCTCAACCTAAAGAATATATCCAGTCTTCTCGCCTGGATCAATGTTCTCTTCAAGCAACCTCTGCTGAACAGTATGTTACTCTGGAGATACCCTCAGAGTTAATTTCCAACTGGAAATGAGATGGTTATACTCATCTCCATCTCAGAGGAATCCAATTAATCCTTACCCTTCATGGGAGAAAAGGGTTACCGGTTACAGCCCGTCTAGTTATGCTTGATACCCGGTTCAAACATTACAAAGATGCTGTTATTGGCATTGTCCTCACCACCCTTCATGCAAGAAGTGTTCTTCTCACTTACTATCCAAATTTCAACCTTTCTCTTCAAGACCCTAATCTACCCACAACTTTGAAAGTCCAAGTTCAAATCCAAGGAGTAGAACAAATCTCCTCAGCCAAAATTGCCACCCTACACCATCAACTGGTCTATCGGCTTCAAAATCATGCCTTAGATCTACCCACTCTAGAACACCACTCTGACACCCTTATGATATTAGCAGAATCTGACCAGATTCCAACTATCATTCAGATCCCTAGACAAATACCCCACCATGAGCTCATAAAGCTTGTGCCTCTTGAATGGATCTCCAATTATGAGCAGTTCCATAACAATATAGCTCCAATTCAGACATCTGAAAGTATGTTTGAAAGACGCCTTGATGGAACAATCCACATGACTTTTAAACCACCTCCTAGTGCTCCTCCAGAACTTCCTCGGCTCTCCTTTACCTATTCATCGATGATCACCACTGTTCAAATAGCTCAGGAAGATCTACCCATTACAAGGTTCAATTATGAAGGATACCCTATTTATCCGGCCAAACAAAATAGACATTTCCTCTGGGATGTCCCCGACTCCGGCATGTGTGACCCAACTTGTCCCTGCTGGGATGATTGGGAAGAGGATGACGATTATACCACTAAAAGGAAAAAGAAACCCAAAAAGAAAAAACCTCAAAACCCGTGTCAACACCATGAACCCAAACCACAAAAAGATCCTCCTCCTCCATTAGCTCATTTACCCATCTACCACAAAGAACTCCAATGGATTGCAAAGAATTGCAAATATGAGATTCCATTACCAATCCCAACCAAACCATTTGTCATATAACCACTGGCTTGTATGATGTTTTCCTCCACTTCTTCCGATTATTCATCTTCTTTCCCTCCTCTAGATACCAATACAGACTCCCAACGCAATATTATGTCCAAACCTTTTGTTCATTCACCTATTACCTCCACTGGCCACCTTGAGCCACCCAAACCTTTTGAATCTGTCCTCAATTGGCAAACCTAAAATGCCCGAGCTCAGAATGATACCTTGTTGCATATCAATGCCAAAGATGATAAGATCAGTTTACGAACTGAACAGATCGAAACAAAAGTTGATTCTATCACTGTACAGATGCAGCAGATCCACCAAAATCTTCAGTCTAGAATTACCCAACTCGATTTAGAATTGCAAGCCATGCTTGCCCAAAGATACTATGACCCAGAATTTGACCAAAAAGAACGAGAAATCAGGCGCTTAAAGGCTGAACTTGCCCAGATTGAATATGAAAAAGAGAGACCTACCCTCTTTACTACATCGCCACCTATCCCGTCCATTGGCCCAACCTACCATCCATTTGCCTCTATGTTGTCCCCCATCAGACAATATGATCCTTCTAAACTATTCGGTATGACTCATACTCTTTTCCAAGATAACGCATTGCCACCTCTACCAAAGTCTAAACCACGATCTAAACCTCAACCACGACCTGTCAAAATTCATCAACCATCTTTTCCTAACCAACAGTCTCCTAATTATATGCCCGCAACACCGCCAGCACCTCCACCGCCTACCTCATCCCAACCTCCAATCCAGTCCAAAGACAAAGACCCTATGCACTAGTTTAGTGCCCATACAGTTGATCACTCCTCTATTATAGATGCTCAAACTTCTGATTCAAATCTAGCTGTTTCCACCAGCCACTCTGAAACTGATACAGAATCTTTCCTATCAACTAGTGACTCAGAAAAGTCCTATGCTGATATCACAAGAATCTTGATGGCCCAACCTGACCACCCTAATCAAAGCCAACCTTCTCACACAGACCCCTATGTTGATAATCCCTCTGACATTGAAGAAGAAATACCTGAATCTCAAGCTCAAACTGGTCAAAAATCGTCAAATGGTCCATGGTTCACCTTTGATGATATTTCATCTTCTAAATGGCGTGACCGCGTTAATGAGATGTCGGCCTGGATTGACCTCCAAATGCTACAGCCTGGAGCAACCACTCAATCAGTCCTTAGAGAATTTGCTACTCGTTTTGCAGGTGCGCTAAGAGATTGGTTTGATTCTTTGGGACAATACAGACAATTACAGTTCGTTCAACTACCAGAAGTCTCAAGTGCCCTTGCAGTTCTCCATGATCAATTCCTTGGAGACCCACCTGCAGTTTTTGAAGCTGCAAGATGAGACTATCTCAACATGAAATGCTGTTCCCTCAATGCTAAGGATCTTGATTTCCATTATGAATGCATGTCTTTGTTGTTCTACAAGCTTAATGGATTCAATGAGCCAACATTGAAGCATGTCTTTCTGGCTTCCCTTCCCGACGAGCTTCAGCCAGACATACAAAGACAACTTACAGCCTCTAATCTTAGCCTTGACAACATCTCTCTTGGCAAAATCTTCCAACTTGCCAAAACTTGCCTTGATAAACTTTGCGAGCAGAAACAATTTTTCAAAGAACTGTTGAAAGATAAAGAACCATTCAGGAGTGCTTGCAAAAAGCCCTACTTACAGATCAAATGCAAAAGGAACACGACTTGTGATTGCAGTCCTAAAAAGAAAAGACATTTTCAGAAATACAAACATCCAGAATTTTCATCAAAGCCTCGCAGGTCCAAAAAACCCTACAGATTCTTCAGAAAGAAATCATCTTCTTCCAGAGAATTTCAACAGAAGAAATCCAGCAGATGTTTCATCTGCAAGAAAAAAGACCACTATGCCAAAGACTGTCCCCACAAAAGAGAAAAGTTCATCCGACTAGTTGAGCATCTTCAAGCTATTACCGACTACTCTCCAGAAAAGGATGAACTGGAATTTTGTTTCTCTGAACAAGATGAACCCAATGATGAAACCGTGTTCGCATTGCAAAACTCCTCTGATGATTCAGATAGTGATCAGTCCCAAGTTATTTTCCACCAACAGTTACTGCCCATAAAGTTCCAAAGGCCCATTCCAGCAATTGGTCTCATAGACACTGGTGCCCGGCGCAGCATGTTAAACCCCAACATTCTTCCACTTGAATACTGGACAAAATACAAAGAAAATTTCAGAGCTGTTAATGATAAATTTTTCTCTACTTCTTTGATTACCAACAGACCTATTGGTATTCAAATCTTTGCCAATTGTGTTATCTGGACCAAGGTCATTGGTTCCACTCTTCCTAATAAGGATATCTTGTTAGGTTTTGACATCCTTCACCAAATCAAACACCTCCAAATCATTCCCACTGGACTTCGAGTCAAGCCCATGTTTAAACTATTCACCGACATTTTGAAACTTTACAATTTGTTTGAAACTCCTCCGTCTTACTAGCATATTTCAGCCAAACTTTTGAGTTTCTACCTAGAGTCCCATTCTGAGTTTACCCATCCAAACCCATTGTGGAAAAATAAGACTTTCTTCATTAAGTTACCTTTCAAACTAAATGAAGACATTAACCCGACCAAAGCTACTCATCCAAGAATGAGTCCTTCTGACTTACTCCTAGCCCAACAGGAATGTTTCCAACTGTTCGCCCAAGGTCTCATCGAGCCCACAAGTTCTTCATGGGGTTGCCTAGCTTTTTATGTTGAAAAGCATTCTGAACTTGTTCGAGGAAAGAAATGCTTAGTCATTGATTATTAGCCACCCAATATGTTTTTACAAGATGACAAGTTCCCTTTACCCCGATGACAAAGCATGTTTACTTTTCTCAAAGATGCCCAAATCTTTTCAAAATTTGATTTAAAATCAGGTTTTTGGCAATTAGGTATTGAACCCTCTGACCGTTACAAAACTACTTTTTGCATCCCAAATGCCCATTTTCAATGGACCGTCCTACCCTTTGGCCTCAAGACTGCCCCATCCATTTTTCAAAAGTCCATGGTAAAAATCTTCCAACTCATTCTGCATCATGCATTGATTTACATTGATGACATCTTGCTTTTTTCAGGTTCACATGATGAACATCGCTAGCTGTTAACTCAATTCTATGATATTGTCCAAAGTCATGGAATTATGCTATCAGAATAAGCAGCGGAGAGTACGTGGCATTGTTATACCAGAACTACAACAGTTAAAACTGTACTTTAGACCAGTAGTCCGTAAGTTCGGGTTTCCAGTCGATATACCTCCAGATATCAAAACTTTAAACCATTTTCATCTCGGGTTATATAACCCAAAACATACTTTCCATTAGTCTAAAACAGGGTACCAAACTAGATAAGAAATGATCAAAAGTTTTCTAATGCGCAGGATCCTTATTAGAAGGCAAGTGCAGAGCATACTTCCTTAAGTTTTCAAAATGAACAAATTTAAGTCTTCATTTTTTTTCTGTAGAACTTCATTTGCAGAGAGAACACACGAGTTTATTTCTTCCCAAATTCTATATCTTACAAGGAAGGGAGAAGTCTTTATATAGGAGAATTCTCGGGGAAGATAGGATAGGACCCCTATCTTTTACAAAAGCAAAAGTAAAAGATAAGACATATCATGACATCTTTAATTATTACAAAAGACAAGGGATGCTTTAATAAGGCATAAAGCAAAGGCGTAAAGCAAAAGTAAACTTTAATAATTATACATTATTACAACAAGACAAACTACTTTATGGAGAGCGAATGTTCATGTAGTCGTCTTCAGAGGAGCTTTCTATCTCATCAGGGTCAGTATCACGGGTGGATGTTGGGAAAAAGGTTTTGGAGAGCTTTGGATGTTTACAGTGGGGACCACGGCAAGGTGGATAAGGGCAATCTCGTCTATATCCTTATTTGAATGGGGATGACTGAGGCATAGGGTTTGGTGTCTGAGTGGCCTTATCGGCTTTGGAGGGTTGTGATGATGAGCCTGGTTCAGTCATGATTGGTTAGGGGAACTGTTGGAGATGCTGACTCAGAGGAAGGAATTCTTCCCATGGGTCTTGTGAGTCTTGGTATTCAGTGTAATTTGGTTTCTCTTCTTTGATAATAATTCCTGTGGACTTTGGCTTGGAGATGGCAGATGGAATAAGGATCATGATGAGGTCATGTTGTGGGCCTAAGGAGGTGTGAAAAATATCATTGTGTGGCGGAGTCTGGTGATTTAATTGACAAAGGTAGTTGTGCAGGGTAGATTGGATTTCGTTGTCAATGATAGCTGGGTGAGGTGCAGTGAACCATTCATACACTTGATCTTGAGTCCAAAAGAGATTTGTATCTGGATGCTGAAAGTATGGCCTGTGAATGATGAGTACGGATGTGAACATTTGTGCTTCAGAAGTAGGCATACGTGCAAGATTGTAAATCTCTGATAGTTGCTGTAACTTCTTTCTCCACCATGGGATAGGGGAAAACCATTCAAGTAATGTCCAAGTAATAGAGGTGGCTTTATCTGGATTAAGGAGAGTTTCCAAAGTGGGAGCAATAGGTAGGACTAGTTTGGTGGCATAGAGAACAGTTAGGCACCAGATGTACCATAACTCATCTTCAATGATTTCTCTGGAAGGGTCAAAAGTTAAACTTGTGAGGAACATATTTTCTGGGTGGAAGGTAGAAAATGAAAATGAATCTGCTACAAGGTAAGCTTTCATGAAGAAGCGGAAAATAACTTTTCTTGCAAATTCCTGGATAGCAAAGACAGAGGAGAATGTTTTGTCTAGGGGAAAATTTTTCTTGGTGAGAGCTTCAGGGGGTAGTGAGGTAGCCATAGCAATGACTGGAAAGTGGTATGTTGTGGAAAACAAGGTGAGAGGGTTTTCTGGTTTGGAAAGTCTGGATAGCATATCAGGGATGAGGTTCTGGGACCCTTTTATATGCTTGACCGTGAAGTCATATTTAGAAAACCAATCTTTTAACCTGAGTAACATCTTTTCGGGAATAGTTTTACTTTTGAAATTGAGAATATTGGGAAAAGCTGAACTGTCCATGCGGATGAGAAAATGATGTCCAATAAGTTGATACTCAAACTTTTTGATGCCATTTTTTACCGCTAAGATTTATTTGAATACGCTATGGTAGTGCTTCTGGGTGTCAAAAAATTATCCACTGGCGTGAGCGATAAAGTGTTCTTTTTCATTGATTGCTTCAAGGAGATGGCACCCCATGATTCATCACTTACGTTGCACTTTCCATTAGTAATCAACTTTAAGGGAGACGAATTTTGCGCAATTTGCTTTAGAGTAGTGACAACAGTGGTGTGGTTAGCATTCCACTCGGGAGGCTTCTTTTTCAATAAAGCTGAGAGGTGATGAGTGTAGTGATCCACATGTGGGATGAAATCTTTGATGTAATTGATGATGCCGAGAAACTGTTGAACTTGCTTTTTGGAAAGCTGTTGGTTTGGAAAGTGAAGCAATTCTTGGGCAATGTGCTTTGGCGATGGTACTCTTATTGGCTGATAGCATAATTCCATGACTTTGGACTATATCATAGAATTGAGTCAACAGCTGGCGATGTTCATCATGTGAACCTGAAAAAAACAAGATGTCATCAATGTAAATCAATGCATGATACAGAATGGGTTGGAAGATTTTGACCATGGACTTTTGAAAAATGGATGGGGCATTCTTGAGGCCAAATGGTAGGACGGTCCATTGAAAATGGGCATTTGGGATGCAAAAAGCAGTTTTGTAACACTCAGAGGGTTCAATGCTGAATTGCCAAAAACCTGATTTTAAATCAAATTTTAAAAAGATTTGGGCATTTTTGAGAAAAGTAAACATGCTTTGTCGTCGGGGTAAAGGGAACTTGTAATCTTGTAAAAACATATTGAGTGGCTGATAATCAATGACTAAGCGTTTCTTTCCTCGAACAAGTTTAGAATGTTTTTCAACATAAAAAGGTTGGCAAGCCCATGAAGAACTTGTGAGCTCGATGAGACCTTGGGCGAACAGTTGGGAACATACCCGTTGGGCTAGGAGTAAGTCAAAAGGACTTATTCCTGGGTGAGTAGCTTTGGTCGGGTTAATGTCTTTATTTAATTTGAAAGGTAACTTAATGAAGAAAGACTTATTTTTCCACAATGGGTTTGGATGGGTAAACTTGGAATGGGACTTTGGGCAGAAACTCAAAAGTTTGGCTGAAATATGCTGATAAGACGGAGGAGTTTCAGACAAATTGTAAAGCTTCAAAATGTCGGTGAATGGTTTAAACATGGACTTGACTTGAAGTCCAGTGGGAATGATTTGGTGAAGGATGTCAAAACCTAACAAGATATCCTTATTAGGAAGAGTGGAACCAATGACCTTAGTCTAGATGACACAACTGGGAAAGATTTGAATACCAATGGGTTTGTTGGTAATCAAAGAAGTAGTGAAAAATTTTTTATTAACAGGTCTGAAATTTTCTTCGTATTTTGTCCAATATTCAGGTGGAAGAATGTTGTGGTTTAACATGCTGCCCTGGGCGCCAGTGTCTATGAGACCAATTGCTGGAATGGGCCTTTGGAACTTTGTGGCCAAAATGTGGAGTTTAATGGAGGGAATAGGAACAGTAGTGTTAAGGGACAGTAATTGTTGGTGGAAAATAAGTTGGGACTGATCACTGTCTGAATCATCAGAGGAGTTTTGCAATGCGAACATGGTTTCATCATTGGGTTCATCTTGTTCAGAGAAACAAAATTCCAGTTCATCCTTTCTGGAGAGTAGTCAGAGTAGCTTAAAGATGCTCAACTAGTCGGATGGACTTTTCTCTTTTGTGGGGACAGTTTTTGGCATAGTGGCCTTTTTTCTTGCAGATGAAACATCTACTGGATTTCTTTCGTTGAAATTCTTTGGAAAAAGATGATTTCTTTATGAAGAATCTGTAGGGTTTTTTGGACCTGCGAGGCTTTGATGAAAATTTTGGATGTTTGTATTTTCGAAAATGTCTTTTCTTTTTAGGACTGTAATCACAAGCCGTGTTCTTTTTTCATTTGATCTGTAAGTAGACCTTTCTATAGGCACTCCTGAATGGTTCTTTATCTTTCAACAGTTCTTTGAAAAACTGTTTCTGCTCGCAAAGTCAAGTTGGAAGATTTTGCCAAGGGAGGTGTTGTCAAGGCTAAGATTGGAGGCTGCAAGTTGTCGTTGTATGTCTGGCTGAAGCTCGTCGGGAAGGGAATCCAGAAAGACATGCTTCAATGTTGGCTCATTGAATCCATTAAGCTTGTAGAACTGCAAAAACATGCGTTTATAATGGAAATTAAAATCCTTAGCATTGAGGGAACAACATTTCATGTTGAGATAGTCTCGTCTTGCAGCTTCAAAAACTACAGATAGGTCTCCAAGGAATTGATCATGGAGAACTACAAGGGCACTTGAGACTTCTGGTAGTTAAACGAACTGTAATTGTCTGTATTGTCCTAAAGAATCAAACTAATCTCTTAGAGCACCCGTAAAACGAGTAGTAAATTCTCTAAGGACTGATTGAGTGGTTACTCCAGGCTGTAGCATTTGGAGGTCAATCCAGGCAGACATCTCATTAAGGCGGTCACGCCATTTAGAAGATGGAATATCATGAACCATGGACCATTTGATGATTTTTGACCAGTTTGAGCTTGAGATTGAGTTGGAGGAGGTTGATTGGTGGCCGAAGATTCAGGCATTTCTTCTTCAACGTCAGAGGGAATATCAACATAGGGGTCTGTGTGAGAAGGTTGGTCTTGATTAGGGTGGTTAGGTTGGGCCATCAAGATTCTTGAGATATCAGCATATGACTTTTCTGAGTCACTAGTTGATAGGAAAGATTCTGGATCAGTTTTAGAGTGGCTAAGATTTCTTTGAATACGCTATGGTAGTGCTTCTGGGTGTCAAAAAATTGTCCACTAGCGTGAGCGATAAAGTGTTCTTTTCCATTGATTGCTTCAAGGAGGATGGCACCCCATGATTCATCACTTGCGTCTGTCTGTAGTATGCGCTTTCCATCAGTAATCAACTTTAAGAGGGGCGGATTTTGCGCAATTTACTTTAGAGTAGTGACAGCAGTGGTGTGGTCAGCATTCCACTCGGGAGGCTTCTTTTTCAATGAAGCCGAGAGGTGATGAGTGTAGTGATCCACATGTGGGATGAAATCTCTGATGTAATTGATGATGCCGAGAAACTGTTGAACTTGCTTTTTGGAAAACTGCTGGTTTGGAAAGTGAAGCAATTCTTAGGCAATGTGCTTTCCTGGCTGGTAGTAGCCATCTTTTATGATCATACCAAGGAATTCAATGTTATCTGTGGCGATAGTACTCTTCTTGGTTGATAGCATAATTCCTCGTAGACTCGTCACACAATATTTACAGATGTATATATATAAAGAAACTAACCACCGCAGGGTACCCATGAGGTCCCTATAAAGTCTTTACACAATATTTATAAATACACATTTACAAATAAAACTAACCATTGTATGATATCTCAAAGGTCCTCACACAAAATTTAGGGCTAAATGTCATTCTTAGGTTAAAAGGGGAGAATGTTTTTAGCGTTATTTGTCATACTTAGGGAAAAGAGACATGAATATTCATTTTATACTAGATTTATTCTTTTTCATAAATATCTTAAAGTATTCAAACTTGATTATTGATTTCCAAGCACATCTAATGTAGTAATGGTGCATTTGCTTCTTGGATTTAGGAATAATAAAATTACTATTTTCCTTAAACAATACGAAAAAATAAATAAAAAATAAAAAAAGAAATTACAAAAAACACTAATGAATATAAATTGAAAAAAGTGTGATCACATATGATCAAATTCAAAATCTATCAATATCCAGCCAGTAACTATTGTAAAACATAAAACATAAAACCACTTCAATTAAATAATGATGGAGATTAAAATTAAAAGCTTAATCATCATTAGCTACATCAACACGCTCGAAAGCCCACTCATACTTCTTCTTAGCAGCTTTTTCCTCCTCAGATGTGAAATTATTTGCAATCCTAAAGAACTTCTTGACACACTTGACACTCTTTTCTTGATCCTGTTGGCCTAAGTCTTCGTTAAATAATCCAACATCTCCTTGATATTCAAATAATTGGCCACCAATATCATCTCCTTCAGCTCATCGTTGCTCTTACTCTTCCTAAACTCGTTGTTGACCGTCTTCACCTCCTATTTCAGTGACCTTTTCTTTAGAAACTCTACATGGGCCTTGTAGAATTCAATTATGTATGACAGCAGCACCGCCAACACATTCAGCAACAGCACCATTGTGTCTTCTGATGCATTGTTGCTCGTTGAAGAACGACCTCATGATCTCGAACTCCATCACCGACTCCTCCATCTCGAATAGTTGCTTGTCCATCGTCTTCAAAGATATTTTCTTCATTTCCTTAGGGGAACAAGAGGGTGACAATTCTCAAAATTTATTACAAATCAACTAAATCTATATTCTAGGTTTTCCAAGAACAACAATTAATGACAATTACCATAGAATCAAAATGTTAAGGATTGATAGCAAATAAATTAGAGAAACAATAGTGTGCTTATGGAGGGAAGTTGGGTGGATTTTTAAGCATTGCCGGGCATCTCACACATATGAAAGTTGATGGAATTTGGAGAAACAATGGCTTGCTTTTGTTGTAGTTGGAGTTAGTGATATCTTGTTGATTTTTTTTTCTTTCTAGCGAGTTTGTGCGACATCACTTTTTGTTGCAAAGGTAAAATGATAATTTTAACCCTATGACATCAGCAAGGTTATAACAACATGCAGACGAAAGTAGGTAGGTGCAAGAAAATATAGCTTCAGGTGGAATTCTCCCCAAAAAAAAGACATGTATTTTTTAAAAAGCACAAAAAGATAAGTGGTCTAATACAATTAATTAATGATAATAAAATTAATAATTATAATTTTAAAAATAACAATAGTAATATTAATTAGTGTTAGTGGTAGTGGTGGTGGTGTTGGTCATGATGATAATTTTAACTAATAATAATATTAATTAATAAATAATAATAATTGTTTGGGGGGAAATTTGGATGCCGGCAAGACCAATAACTTTGTAATATGTGGCAAAGAAAGTCAAGCAAGTGAAGTCAACTCATTTCACTGAATGACAATATAACTCTTAAAGGTCAGAAGATAAGCTCCTAAGGAAAAGGATGACTTCTGTAAATATGTCCAACATTAAGGAGTATTATCAGAACCCAAATTTTGGTGGTTATAGTTTGCATGTGAATAGCACACGCCATTATGAGAAGGAAAAAAAATTTTCTTTTTAGCTAAGAATAAGGAGCCAATAGGAATTAAAGTTCTTTGAGCAAAGCAATAGGAGGGGAACACGTCAGCTGTCCTTTGCTATCCTGTGAAAAACAACACAACAAGACCATAAGGCTAAGACTTTGCCACATGCCCAACTATTGTGGCAAAAAGGAGGCTGGAGGTTTCCTTACTTTCCAAGTTCATGGACATTACCATCAAGGAATCACAAGATAAATTACTCAAATAATCTTACTTGAGGGAGGTCAGCTAGCAAATAAACCCCACGTGTCCAAATTGACCAAAACAACTATCAAGCACACTCCAATAAAGCTTAAAGGATTTTCAAAAAAATGACAACTTCTCCGTTATTAAAAAAATAAAGTCATCTTATTCATCTTACTAGGAGCAAAAATGCAATTGATAAAGCTTCAAGATTCCCTAGACCTTAAGGACACCACTCTATCATCCAAAATTTTACTTGAGATCTCTATCTCTATCTCTCTTTTTGCTCTATCCAACCCCAAGCACTTTTTCAGATCTAATTTCTGCAGAGGCTGCTTCATATTCTTCTCCCTCCATTTTTTTACCTTTATAGAAGATCTCGACGACCTCATCTCGCAAATAAGCTCCTCTATTATTCTTCTCTTACAAAACTCTCTAATCTTTATAAGACCCACATCTTCCTCATATTATTATCCACCATAAACAACCTTTCTTATATTGTAAAGCAAATCATGTCATACTTCATTTATATAGTAGATTGGAGATGAGCTGCTCCCGTGGATGTAGGGTAAAGGGCCAAACCACATAAAAAGTAACTTGTTCTTTATTGTTTATGCCTATTTACTGCTTATTATGATGGATTTGATGCCCAAATTGTACTTCATATAGGAGTTCTAATGAGTTATCTAACAAGCTCTATTGAGCTTCCTAGATAAGTTTTTCAGAGCTATCCTCAAGTTCATCAAACTTACGCCCTTAGCTCTCTTAAGCTCCTCATGTCAACTTTTGAAATTACTCTCATGGGCTCTAGTGAGCACTCCATATCAATTCACCTCTTAAATCACCCCAGATCACCGTCTAAATCAATTCAACTACACCTCCTCCCCCAAATATAAAAAAAATAATCCCCAATCTCCCCCTAACTATAAATTTTATTTCTTTTAATTAGATTTGACCTAAATCTCATGAGAACAACCACTTAACAACTCAGATCTTACCAAAAATCTAGTTATTATAATAATTATTATATTTAGCAATAATTCTTATCAACTAAGGTAATTTTAGTAACTTGTATGAATTCATTTTGATTCCAAGACAAAATAAACACATCAATGATAATACAACTCATTTCGATTCCGATTCATATAGCTAAAGTAAGCAATTTATTCCGATTCCTACTTGTTCCAATTCTAACCCATTCAAATTATCGTTTAGTAACGTATCACAAATTCTTCCAAATGGCACCTTTATATTATTCTAAGTATTTCGCCCATGTTCCTCTTGTAATTATCCACATGTTATTCATTTATTGGTCCAAAATATCACTCCAAATTTACCAAACTATTATTTCATTTTTATTAATATTCTTTTTATGATATTATTAATATTATATTATTTTATTATTACTACAATTATTATTATTATTGTTATTATTCTTACTACTACTTTTATTAATAGTTTTAATATATTTTTTTACTATTACATTGTTATTGTTGTTGTTGTTGTTGTTGTTGTTATTGTTACTATTAATAAGATTATAACTATTATTATTATTATTATTATTATTTATTAATATTTTTGTCTTTTTTATTTTAATTTTATTATTTTTACTATACAATAAATAACAATATTGTTAAAGACAATAATTAGTTAAGGGTATTTTAATAACTTGAAACCATCCATTCCGAATTCAAGAGAAAGCAAACATGTCAAAATAAATATATTTAATTTTGACTCCAAATCGTACATCCCCAGTAAACTATTTATTTTAATTCTTATTCCTCATTTCGATTCTAACCCATGTCGATTCTAATCCATTTTGATCTAATTCATTTCTACTACCAATTGATAAACACACCATAAAAATAATCTTATATCAATATTACACTATACAAAGGAGATCAACTACATCATATCCGATCTCAAGTCTAAACCCTTAAAAAATAAAAAATTCAAATCCACAACCTTAATAGTGAGAGAGAAATGTCAATAACTTGCTAAAACAAGATTTAACACGTCGATAACAAATTATATGAAAATATAGTTAATTGAGTGGATAAACTTCTTTAGTTAGGCAAATGGTAGTTGACTAAGCAATAGGTGTTAATTAAAATGGGTCCATCTACTTGACCTAGTTTTTGTTTTCCAAGAGTACTATATTGGCTTAGATGTGCTTATTGAGTGATTATCAGTAAAATTCCCTATTGTTTACATAAATTTTGAAAAGTAAAAAGTTTTATACTTTTGACATATAAGTCCATAATATTTTAAACTATTTACACTATGAACTAATTGGACCATTAAAATGACTTATTCTTATATTTATTAATATTACCAAATTAATATTCTTATTAATTAATTAATTTTTGTATATAGTTAAATTATGTAATTTTTTACTAACCATAATTGGTGATAAATGTAAATATGATTCTTTTTTAATTATAGCCTAAAAGCAATCTGATCACCTCTTCTGATACGAAATCCCAGAATGAAACTTTGAAACTCACACTTAAATTGTAGTTTCAACTTCCCAAGAAAGTTCTGTTACAAACAAAACCTTGACCGAATGTTTAAGAAAAGCATGAACCAAAGGTATAGAGAATGATATTGACGCCACACTCAAGAAATAGATGAGAAGGTGAGTGATAAGTCTAAATTTGGAACGCCACAAGAACGCAAATTCTTGATAAGTTCACTAGTTCTCAAAAGAACCAAAAAAAGAATAATCTTTCAAATTCAAATAATATTAATCTCTTAATTGTCATACATAGCAAAGTTGCTGAGTTTAAATAGGCTAAAAGAAACCCAAGATCCTAAAAATACAAATGAAAACATTGGAACAACCCTCCAAGTATAGGTTTGTCAAAGGGTGCTTTAAAAGCCTTCACTAACCCACCATTATTAATGTTAACATTGACAAGCATAATGCTAGCCCACCATCATCAATGGTAGAATTACCTAACACATTGATAAACTTGACATAAAACAAATAAATGAAGTTGAATAATGAAAGGAGTCGTTTGAATTCCCAAGCCTGAACAAGCTGTAATAAATTGATCATAACTCCTTCTAGAGAACTCCAAATCCAGCTCTGTAAAATGTATTGGAAAGCTAACTTAATTATCTTTCCAACGGTATATAGTTTACACATTAATTCTGGATCAATCAATACCAGATTTGTTCCGAATTGTCCCTTTCTGCATTTGATTCAAATTGTGTATTTGGTTGCCCAATAGCTTGAATAATACCCACAATGCCTTGTCTTCTCTCCAAGCCCAATTCATGATGTCTTCCATCTTGAATTGCATTTTCAATTTATATTTTCTGAATTAATACATTTAATGTAGCTTGCATCTTTTTGGCTCTAGCTCTTGTAATTGGGCCTCCATGAATGTGCAAAGGATCATTTGAAGCTTTAATGGTATTCCCTTGATGGTTCTCATAATCTTCACCCATGTGATTGGAGTTCAAACCCTCAAACCTATTTTTTTGGCAAAAAAGAAAATAGATGGAATCTACAAAATTTGAAAATAAATTTAATTTCCTGTTCTATGTTGTCAATGTTTTATTATCTTTTAGCAACATAATATTCATTTAACATACAATCAATTATTTGATTATGTAATAAAACTGTATTAATTTATCAATAAAAATAAAGTGTTAATTTATGAGTTGAAAAACCATTTTTGTTTGTTTGAGCAAGGATTTTATATTTTTGATTGACTCTTTGTCACTTAGAAGAAAGAATAAACTTAATTGCATACTCAAATAAATTGACATTTGTTACTTTAGCCAAATATTTTGAAAAGTAATATCCACTTAATTAAGACATTTCAATAATATAACCCAGACCTAATCATTAAAGAAAAAAAATCTAAACAATTACTTTATTTGAAAATAATTCAAAATGTTTCTTTAAATGAATAAATTTGAAAATTTCTTGTCACTGAAAAACTAGCACTATAAGAAAATTGACATTAGATGACAGAAGAAAACTAGCATAAAGGGTGGAAGACAATGAAATTATCTGTAATTTATATACCTGTCACTCTTTTATGATAGAAAAAAAGTATGTCATTAACTTATGATAGTTAATTTTTGGGAAGAAATTTGATTTTTTTTAATTTCGAAATTTTGGTGGGAAAATAGATTTTCACACTTGAATTATCGTATGGATAATTTTAGTGGGTAAAATACTTAGTTTGTTCTAAAAGGCCAATCCCAAAAGAATACATCCAGTCATCAAGACTAGATCAGTGTGCTTAACAAGCCTCTCAGAGTGAACAATATGTCACTATGAAAATACCCTCAGATCTCGTCGCCAACTGGAAACGAGAAGGGTACACGCATCTCCATCTTGGAGGTGTACGCTTAATTCTCACTCTTCATGGCAGAAAAGGCTTACCTGTCACAACTATAATTTCTCTCCTAGACACTAGGTTCAAACAGTACCAACACGCTGTTGTAGGAACCGTTCTGACAACCCTCCATGCTGGCAGTGTCTTATTAACCTTTTACCCAAATTTCAACCTCTCTCTTGAAGACCCTAACCTTCCAACAACTCTTAAGGTCCAAATCCAACTCCAAGGAGCATAACAAATGCCCACATCAAAGATTGCAACTCTCCATCATCAAATAGTGTATCGATTACAAAATCATGCACTAGATCTTCCCACACCATACACTACTTCTGATGCCTTGATGATATTAGCTGACACAGACACAATTCCAACTATCATTCAAATCCCTAAACAAATCCAGAAACAAGAATTGCTCAAACTCATGCCTCTTGAATGGCTAACCAACTATGAGCACTTTCACCAAAATTCTAAGCCAATACAAACCACAGAAGCCACATTTGACAGACGACCAAATGGTCAAGTCAAACTGTCTTTTCAAACTCCTGACACCAAGCTTGTTTCAAACAGTCCACAGCTTTCCTATACTGTTATGATCACAGCAGTTCAAACTGGTCAAGAAAAGAAACTTCATATTCATGATTTTTCCTCTGAAGGGTATCCAGTATATCCCGATAAAATCAATGGTCATTTCATATGGGATGTTCTTGAAGCCCATATGTGCAATCCGGATTGTCCTTACTTGGATGATACAGATATTGATGAAGAATTAGAAGTTATGCAGAGAAAGAAAAAGAAGAAGAAAAAATCTTCTTATCCACCATCATCTTGCAAATCTTTTCCTCCATAACCTCCACCAGATCCCAAACCTCCTGTCCATCCAATCAGATCTTGCCTTATGTTTTCAAGCCACTCCTATAAGGAATCTTTTCCTCTACTTGAAAAACAGACAGACACATAAACCTGAGTTACCTCCAAATCCTTTGTCCAATCTCCAGTTACAGCCTCTGGGCAACCTGAAGAGCCAAAACAATATGAAGTTGTTTTAAACTGGCAAACCAAAAACGCCAGTGCTCAGAATCAAACTCTTCAGCAACTCGGTAAAAAGATTGATCGGGTTGCCAGTCACGTCTCTCAGATTGAAACTAAAATTGATTCCATAAGCAGTCATCTTGATCAGATGTATATCTGTCTCCAAGATGGAATCTCCGAACTCGACACCGATCTCCGATGAATGATCAACAACCACATTTGGGGTTCAGAGTTCAATAAAAAAGAAGCTGAGATCAGAAAACTCAAAGCCGAATTGATAAGAATTGATGCTGAAAAGACTCGACCTTCCCTTTTTACTCAACCACAACCAATACCAGTATCTCCTCCGTTCTTTGAAACCTATACACCTTTTTACACACCATCCAGACCTCAACAACCTGTTTATAATTAGTTTTTTGGGTTCTCGCACCTTCAACCGACTCCTCAACCATCTTCACCCAGAAAATCAAAATTCAAAGTCAAAATATCAGAACCACAGCTAAAGGTCCCTTCATCTTCCTCTACTTCCACCATACCACCAGAAGATTTACCACAGGACATTCCAGAGCCTCTTAAGAAAGATAAAAACCCAATGGGTCAGTATCATTATCATACTGTCCAAAACCAATCTTCTGACTCCTCTGAGCCAAAAATAGTTGTTGAATCAAACCCATCTGAGTCCAACTCGTCTTCTTCAAACTCATCTACAACCTCAGATGGAACCTCAACTGACTCTGAGTCCGAATACTCTAACATTACAGGCATATTAATGGCCACTGAAACTGCAGATCTAGGTGCCTCTACTTCAACACCTATTGTTGAAGATCATCCTTCTGATCAAGCATCTCAAACAGACCCAATGCCACCACCAATTCATGAACACCCAACAAAACCATCTTCAGCATCTTAGTTTACATTTGATGACATTCCTCGTCACAAATGGTCTGCCATACTTCAAGAATTTGTTGCATGGATTGATCTCCAAGGTACTAAACCTAATGCTCAACCCCAAGCCATTCTTCGTGAATTCATGGCCCGATCCATAGGTTCTCTACGAGACTGGCTAGAAAGCTTAGGAGAATACCAACAGATCCAGTTCATGGAATCCCCAATTGGAACTGCTCTCAATATTATTCATGAACAATTCATCAGTGAAAAAACTACTTCCACTAATGCAGACATGAAAGACTATCACCAGATGAAGTATTGTTCTCTCAAAAGACACCTTCTAGATGCTCATTACAAAAGAATGAGTATTCTATTTTACAAGCTGAATGGGCTCAATGAGCCATCTCTTAAACATGTCTTCATAGCCTCTCTTCCTTCTGAATTACAACCCGATCTTCAAAGAAAACTTACAGCAACTAATCTGAGCATAGCTGATATCTCTTCGGGAAAGATTTTTCAAATGGCCATGCTATCTCTTGATAAAATTTGTGAGCAAAAAGAATTCTTCAAAGGTCTCATGGAAGACAAAAAATCCTTTTCTCAGGCTTGTCACAAACCTTATCTCAAAATCGAGTGTAAGGATGAAAAGAAATGTGTTTGTCCAATCACAAAGAAACGGCATTTCCAAAAACACTTGCACAAGAAATCATCCACCAAAAAACCTTTTCGGTATTTCAAAAAGAAAGATGTTTCTCAATACCGAAAGAAAAAATCCAACCATTGTTTCGTTTGCAAGAAACGCGGTCACTTTGCAAATTGTCCCCATAAATCTGCCAAAGTTGTTCGTCTTATCCAACATCTTCAACATTCTTCTCTGTTATCTGAGAATGAGGATGTCGAATCAAGATGACCAGACTGCTTTCCTCATAGCAGAATCCTCTGATTCTGAAGATATTTCTGTCATCTCTACAGTTCAAACTGTCAACCATGTTTCCACCATTCCTAGACCATCTCTCAAGATGTCCATCCTTCCTTCTAAATTCCATAAACCTGTTCCTGTTATCGGGTTTATTGACACTGGTGCAGACACCAGTATGATTGATCCTTCTGTTCTTCCATCAGACTGTTGGGAACACCATTCCAAACTTTTTAGAGCAGTTAATGGTGAACCTTTTGAAACAACTTTGATTACCAAAAAACCCATTGGTATTCAATTCTTTCCGAATTGTATAATTTGGAAAAAGATTGTAGCCTCCAAACTTCCAGATAAAGATTTACTCATAGGTTTTGACATTCTCCATTTGGTTAAAAACTTATTTCTAACCAGTTCTGGAGTTCGCTACAAACAAATGTTCTTACCCTATACAGATATTCTTCGTCTGTATGCCCTTTCCGAAACACCATCTCCATACAGTCATATCTCACAAAAGTTCTTAAAGTTTTGTCCAGAAAACCATTCACAGTTCCACCATCCTTCACCTCTTTGGAAAAATGCACAATTTTTCATTCACCTTCCCTTCAAACTCAATGAAGATATAAACCCCACAAAAGCATCACACCCAGGTATGTCTCCTTCAGACCTCCTGCTTGCCAAGCAAGAATGCTCTCAGTTACTCCAACAAGGCCTTATTGAGTCTACTGATTCAGATTGGGCTTGTCAAGCCTTTTATGTTGAAAAACGATCTGAATTAGTTCGTGAAAAAAAGAGATTAGTTATTGATTACCAGCCACTTAATTCTTTTCTTAAAGATGATAAGTTTCCCCTTCCAAAAATCTAGACCCTGTTTGTCCATCTTCAAGGGGCTCGTATCTTCTCTAAGTTCGATTTTAAAGTCGCTCCCTCCTTATTTCAAAAAGCCATGACAAAAATCTTTAGTCCTATTCTTCATCATGCATTAGTCTACATTGATGATATTTTGTTGTTTTCCTCTGACTATGAGAGCCACAAGAAGCTCCTTTTGGATTTCTTTCACATTGTGTAGGCACATGGCATCATGCTTTCCGAAAAGAAAAGTAGCATAGGCAAGGAATCAATTGACTTTCTTGGCATGGTGATTAAAGACGGCCAATATCAGCCTGGTCCACACATTACAGTTGAATTATTAAAGTTTCCAGACACACATCTCAACAGAAAGCAGATCCAACAATTCCTCAGGATTGTTAATTATGTCCGTGAATTTATCCCAAAAGTTGCAATTCACACAAGCCAGCTGTCACGCATGCTCAAAAAACAATGCCCTCCATGGGGCCGTTCTCATACAGAAGCTGTCATGCAGCTAAAGGTGATCGTACAATCCCCTCCTCCACTCAGGATTCCCACAAATGGACACCGCATCCTCCAGACTGATGCTAGTGATGATTACTGGAGTGCCATTGATAAGTGCATATTTTTCATATATTTTGTTATTAATTTCTCCATCTTTTTCTTGTTTTGATCTTAAATATTCTAGTTATTTTAGTTAATTTTTAATTGAATAGGGAATTAATTAATATACATATTTTACCCTTTATTATATATTTGCTAGTTATTTTTATTTATTATTTTTAATTAATTGTATTATTTTATTGAATAGGAAATTAATTGGAGATTGTGGATAAAAAGGATTTCAATTAGAATTGGAAAAGGATTTCAATTAGAATTGGAAAAGGATTTCAATTAGAATTGAAAAAGGATTTCTTTAGACTTGTTGGAGAAGAATTCAGTCAACTAGCATTATAAAAGGAGAGCTGCCAGAGAGCGAGAGGGGGTGTGTACAGACGCAATTCGAGCAGAGGAAAATCAGCAGCTACAAGGAGAAGAAAAAAATTAGCAGCTGGAATTAAGTTAAAGCAAAGGCAGCCGCTTGAATTAATCTCCATAATTGGTTTTGTCAATTCTCTTATTTCTAATTCAATTATGTTAGCCTAAATTTTTATTTGGTTGAGGGTGAATTCAAAACCCTAAACATGCTATGCAATTAAATTTAAATTCTATCATTCAATTTATTTAATTGAGATTGTTTATGTTCTTCTATAATTAATGTTCATGGTTTATTCTTGTTTTATTTGAGTGGCCAATTAGATAGGACTTGAATAAATTCTATTGCTAGATTAAAATTCTTGATCCGTAATTGTCTTGATATTTTAATCATAAGTAGCAGGTTGGAATCAGTGATTTCAATTGGAGAACATAACCTAGGTTAAATAATCCGAGCTTGTGTGTTTATTGCCTAGATCAACCTAATATCTTTCTTTGTTTAATGCTTCCATTATCTTAAATTTAAAGAGCTTGTTTTAAATTATTTAATGGTTAGAGATTAGGTGAAGAGCTTGTTTTGCCTAACGACACACTAAGGAAAGATTGAGACTAACAGAGCTTATTGTTGTCTACGGTTGATAGTTTCAATATAAATTGATGATAGAATTGATATATTATGTGCATGTTTGGTGGTGGCGAATGATCCTTTAACCAAAGTTTTCATCATTATTATTTCTTTTTCCTTTAACTAGAGTTTTTTCTTGTTCGTAGTTTTAATTTCTTTATTTCTTACTATTTAGTTAAAAATTCAAAAACCCCCTTTTTATTTATAATTGGCATTTTCTTTAGTTAGATTAATTTCTATTATTACTACTATTATTTTATTTTAAATCTTGCTTTAGAGTTGATAAATAAATATAACTAGCATAGTCTCTGTGGGATCGATCCTTACTCGCTCTGTACTAATTATTTATATTAGTGGTAAGGTTTTAAATTTGGTGCACCTTAACGACACTACCAAATTTTTGGCGCCGTTGCCGGGGACTAGCGTCTAGTTTGTTTATTATCACTCGTTTTATTTTATTATTTTTATTTTTATTTCTTTTCTCATCTTATTTATTTACTTTATTTTAATTGGTTATTTTTTGTTCTATATTTAGATTTTCATGAGCATAAAGGACGTTCGATTGAAACTCGAACAACTTAGAGCAACCTCGTCATATTCAGAACTCGATTTTGCCATCCACATTCCACTCCCAAAGACAGAGCCAAGCAGCCCAGAACCCGAACCAATGGCTCAGAATAACAACCGAACACTTAAAGAGTTGGCAGCTCCTAACTTGGACCAGCAACCCTTATGCATTGAGAATCCAAACCCTCAGGTAAACTTTGAACTCAAATCTGGGATGATTCATCTTCTTCCTACTTTTCATGGTCTTGCAGGAGAGGATCCAAATAAGCACTTGAAGGAGTTCCATGTGGTCTGTTCCACAATGAAACCAGCCGGAGTTTCTGAAGAGCAAGTTAAGCTAATGGCCTTCCCATTCTCTTTGGCGGATTCAGCCAAGGAATGGTTGTACTATCTTCCCTCCGGTACTGTCACTACATGGAATGAGATGCGTCAGCTATTTTTGGAGAAATATTTCCCAGCATCAAAAGCCGGTAGCATTCGAAAAGAAATTTATGGAATCCGACAGTATAATGGAGAGCTGCTTTACCACTATTGGGAACGATTCAAAAAGCTATGTGCTAGTTGCCCTCACCATCAGATAAGTGATCAACTTCTTATTCAATACTTTTATGAGGGTCTACTACCTATGGATAGGAGTATGATTGATGCCGCTAGTGGAGGAGCACTCGTGGATAAGACAACATAAGCAGCCCAAAATCTCATTGCTAACATGGCTGCTAATTTCCAACAGTTCAACACTAGGAATGATCTACTGCCGCCACCTAAGCGAGTTAATGAGGTAAGTACTACTTCTCTAGAAAAACAAGTTTCAAATCTTACTTCTTTGGTGCAACAATTAGCTCTAGGGCAACAAATGAGACCGTGTGGCGTATGTTCTATGGTTGGGCATGCGACTGACATGTGCCCTGCCATCCAAGAGGGTTCACATGAGCAGGCCAACGCAATTGAGGGGTTCCTAGGCCAACCAAGACAAAGGTATGATCCCTATTCTAATTTTTACAATGAAGGGTGGAAGGATCACCCTAATTTTAGGTATGGGAACCAACAACAAGGCATTCCTAATGTGGCACCATCTCGACCACCGGGCTACCCCCAACACCGGGTGCAACAACCTTACCAAGTTCGGCCACCTCCACCTCCTCAAAATCAAGGTACGTCTTTGGAAGATCTTGTAAAAGCTCTCGCTACTAACTCTATGCAATTCCAACAGACTACCCAGACACAGCTCCAATATTTAGAGAATCAAATTGGCCAACTAGCCATATCTATGAGTAGGATAGAGGGTAGAACTTCAGGAAAGTTACCTTCTCAACCAGAAATTAATCCAAAAGAGAATGCTAGTGCTATGTCTCTTAGGAGCGGAAAGCAATTAGAACCATTATTAGCTAAGCCATCAACAGTATCTACAACATCATTGCCCTCTGTGACCAATTCTTCCCCTGAGGCTCTTCCTTTAACAAGGAAAGACGATTCCCACTCAACATTGCCAGTCGATCCATCTGGCCAGGTAAGCACCCCATCACCTCGAATTAAGACTCTTTCCATTCCTCCACCATTTCCTAGCAGATGTAAACAATCCAAGAAAGAAGAGCAAGAAAAGGAAATCGTTGAGACCTTTTGTAAAGTAGAGGTAAATATTCCTCTACTTGATGCTATTAAACAAGTGCCGCGTTATGCAAAGTTTTTGAAGGAATTATGCAGCAACAAGCGAAAGTTGAGCGGTAACGAAAAGGTAAGTGTTGGAGAGAATGTTTCTGCTGTACTTCAAAGAAAACTTCCGCCTAAGTGCAAGGATCCAGGTACTTTCACTATCCCCTGCACTATTGGTAATACCAGATTCGAAAGATGTATGCTAGATTTAGGGGCCTCAATTAATGTTATGCCATATTCAATTTATAACTCCTTAAATTTAGGTCCAATGGAAGAAACTGGTATAATTATTCAATTGGCTGACAGATCTAATGCTTACCCGAAGGGGGTTATGGAAGATGTTCTTGTGCAGGTCAATGAATTGGTCTTTCCAGCTGATTTTTATATCCTTGAAATGGAGGATGAGTTGTCGCCCAATCCCACTCCTATTCTGTTGGGGCGGCCATTCCTTAAGACAGCCCGAACCAAGATTGATGTTCACGATGGAACCCTTACAATGGAATTCGATGGTGAAGTAATCCGCTTCAATATATTTGAGGCAATGAGGTATCCTAGTGATGTTCATTCTGTTTTTGCCATAGATGATATTAATACTTTGGTGCAGGATTTCTTTGAATTATCCGGTAATGACAATTTTGAAATTGCCATAAGCAAAAATCTTACGAAAGATGATTCTAAGGAGCATGCAAATTTGATAAAATTGGATGATGAGGTAGAGGAAGCTATGGCGATCTTAGATGGAGCAGTCACATTACACACCAATGGGTATAATGTGTCTTACCTTGAATTGCCTTTATTAAACGAGAAACTTTTACCTTCAATTGTGCAGGCACCTACCTTAGAACTTAAACCACTCCCAGAACACCTGCAATATATTTACTTGGGTGAGAATGAAACACTTCCAGTCATAATTGCTAAAACCCTCACCGCAGTTCAACAAGAAAAGTTAATTAGGGTGCTTCGAGATCACAAGACGGCGATTGGCTGGACCATTGCCGACATTAAGGGAATTAGTCCTTCCATGTGCATGCATCGCATTTTGCTAGAGGAAGGGTCTAAACCAACGAGAGATGCACAACGCCGCCTTAATCCACCAATGATGGAAGTCGTAAAAAAAGAGATACTGAAACTCCTTAATGTAGGGATTATTTATCCCATTTCTGATAGTAAATGGGTGAGTCCTGTGCAGGTAGTTCCAAAAAAATCAGGCATCACAGTGGTCAAGAATGAAGAAAATGAGCTTGTGCCAACTAGAGTTCAAACTGGGTGGAGAGTTTGCATTGACTATCGTAAACTGAATGCAGCCACTCGCAAGGATCATTTTCCTCTGCCATTCATTGATCAAATGCTTGAAAGGTTAAGTGGTCACTCTCATTATTGTTTTCTTGATGGTTACTCAGGTTATAATCAGATCGTTATCGCTCCGGAAGACCAAGAGAAAACGACATTCACATGCCCCTTCGGAACATTTGCTTACCGACGCATGCCGTTTGGTCTCTGTAACGCTCCTGCCACTTTCCAAAGGTGTATGATGAGTATTTTTTCTGATTATGTGGAGAACATCATTGAGGTATTTATGGATGATTTTACAGTTTATGGTGATTCTTTCGATAAATGTTTAGATAACCTTACACTTGTTCTTAAACGATGCATTGACACTAACCTTGTGCTTAATTGGGAAAAATGTCATTTTATGGTTAATCAAGGTATTGTACTAGGCCATGTTATTTCTGAAAAGGGGATTGAAGTTGATAAATCTAAGATAGATCTTATACGCTCCTTACCACCTCCCACTAGTGTGAGGGAGGTTCGTTCTTTTCTTGGTCATGCAGGTTTCTATCGCAGGTTTATCAAGGACTTCTCCAAGATAGCTTTACCTCTCTGCAACTTACTTCAAAAGGATGCAACGTTTGACTTCAATGAAGAGTGCCAAAGAGCTTTTAAGAAGTTAAAAGAGGTTTTGACATCGGCCCCTGTAATTCAACCACCAAACTGGGATTTACCATTTGAGATTATGTGCGATGCTAGTGACTATGCTGTTGGAGCCGTATTGGGCCAGCGTGTGGGCAAGCTTCCTCATGTCATCTATTATGCCTCTCGTACATTGAATGATGCACAACTTAACTACTCCACTACCGAGAAAGAACTTTTAGCAGTTATCTTTGCCTTAGAGAAATTTCGTTCTTATTTAATTGGATCTAAGGTAATCGTTTACTCTGACCATGCAGCTATTAGGTACTTGCTCACCAAAAAGGATGCCAAGCCGCGCCTTATTCGATGGATACTTCTATTGCAAGAATTTGACTTAGAGATTCTAGATAAGAGAGGTTATGAGAATTTGGTGGCAGATCATTTGAGTCGACTTACCTATAACGAAGATGCACTTCCATTGCATGAAAATTTTCCAGATGAGCAGTTATTACATGTAGGTATAGTTACTCCTTGGTATGCAGATATTGTCAATTACTTGGTTACCAGAACAGTACCGAATGAGATAACCCGTGCACAAAAGGCCAAGATCAAGAGTGATGCCAAGTACTATGTGTGGGATGAGCCATACTTGTGGAAGCATTGTTCTGATCAAGTTATTAGAAGGTGCGTACCCGAAACTGAATTTACTTCTATTCTCACCTTTTGTCATACTTTGGCTTGTGGAGGACATTTTGGACCAAAGAGAACAGCCCTTAAGGTACTTGCAAGCGGTTTTTATTGGCCATCACTATTTAAGGACGCATATTTGTTTTGCAAATCTTGTGATCGTTGTCAGAGAACAGGTAATTTGGGACCTAGAAATCAAATGCCGCAATCTCCCATTCTTATAGTTGAGATTTTTTATGTTTGGGGCATCGACTTCATGGGACCATTTCCTTCATCATTTGGTAATCTCTATATTGTTCTGACGGTTGATTATGTTTCAAAATGGGTGGAAGCAAAAGCCACCCGAACTAACGATTCTAAGGTTGTGGTAGATTTTATAAAGAGTAACATCTTTACAAGGTTTGGAACACCAAAGGCAATTATCAGCGACAGAGGCACTCACTTTTGTAACAGGTCAGTAGAAGCCCTCTTTCGAAAATACAACATCACTCACAAGGTATCTACATCTTACCATCCCCAAACTAGTGGGCAAGTTGAGGTGTCTAATAGGGAAGTGAAATCAATTCTTGAAAAGACAGTTAATCCAAATAGAAAGGACTGGAGCTTACGGCTTGATGATGCACTTTGGGCATATAGGACCGCATACAAAACTCCTATTGGTATGTCACCCTACAGGTTAGTATATGGTAAGCCTTGTCATCTTCCAGTGGAACTTGAACATAAAGCATGGTGGGCTGTGAAACAATGTAACATGGAACTGGACGCCGCCGGCCAACACAGAAAACTCCAATTGCAAGAATTAGAGGAAATTCGAAATGATGCCTATGAGAGTTCACGAATCTATAAGGAAAAGACTAAGGCTTTTCATGACAAGTAGATATTGAGAAAGAATTTTGAAGTTGGACAGAAAGTTTTGCTATTCCATTCCCGCCTTAAGTTGTTTCCAGGTAAGTTACGTTCTCGATGGGTTGGGCCTTTTATTGTTATTAATGTTTTTCCTCATGGTGCAGTTGAGATCGGGAGCTTAAAGATAGGTAAAGAGTTCAAAGTTAATGGTCATAGGTTGAAGCCTTACTATGAAAACTTTCAGACACTTAATGTAGATGAGGCTCCACTTTATGAACCTGCGTACGTTGATGAGTGAAACTTGAGAACCATGTCAGGCTGATGACAATAAACCAAGCGCTTATTGGGAGGCAACC
>MKYO02012232.1:223396-336549 GCA_002013955.2 Citrus medica | reverse complement strand
ATTCTTGTTCGTAGTTTTAATTTCTTTATTTCTTACTATTTAGTTAAAAATTCATAAACCCCCTTTTTATTTATAATTGGCATTTTCTTTAGTTAGATTAATTTATATTATTACTACTATTATTTTATTTTAAATCTTGCTTTAGAGTTGATAAATAAATATAACTAGCATAGTCTCTGTGGAATCGATCCTTACTCGCTCTGTACTAATTATTTATATTAGTGGTAAGGTTTTAAATTTGGTGCACCGTAACGACACTACCAGCCATTCTTCTCGAAGAAATCAATGGCGTGCGTCATTTCTGTGCCCATGCAAGCAGACAATTTAAAGACTCTGAAAAGAACTACCATGTGATCTACAAAGAAATCTTGGCAGTCAAGTATGGAATTAAAAAATTAAAATTTCATCTAATTAGCCACACATTTCTTATCAATATGGATAATTCTTCTTTTCCCAGAATCTTTGACTTGAAAAACAAGTTGCTTCCTGACAAGCAACTGTTCAATCTCAAAATCTTGTTTGCTAAGTATGACTTCACTGTTCAACACATAAAAGGCAACCAAAATCTCATTCCAGACTTCCTCACACATCCAGCTATAAATAAACCCTCACTCATTTCTTCAATCTGAACCATTCCAGACATAGCTATGAATCACCAACTTCGTTTCAAAGCTCTCAAGCAAAGAAACTTGCCCATGAACATCTCTTTCCAATCGGCTTACCAGCTGCAGGATTTTGCAAAGAAATTCCTTTACAGGTTCTTCTTTAATGTTCAAACCAAAAAACCCGACCGTTTTCCAAATCTTTGCACGGAACACCTGTTTCTCACAGGACTCACTCTCTCCTCTCTGTCCATCTTTGAAGATGAACTTTGGTACATGTGGTGTCTCACCACCTTCTATGCTACAAAGTTGGTTCTTCCCATCAAACCAGTCCTAACTCACCTTACCACTCCTGAGTTCTCACCAGACCTCCTATCGACTGTCCTTGAATCGTATTCCCCACTCACTTGGTGGCGTAAACAACTCCAGCAGTTGCTTACTTTTCATGTCTTCATTGTCCACATGCCTTAGTTCCAGCACCCAGAAACGCGGGACTACTGGACACAAGACATGGCATATGAATGAAGAACTTATCCTCATATATATACATTCATTCATGACACATCTGTTACTTATGTTCTCAAAGCCTACCTTATGGAACTAAACAATGTTCCTTCCCCAGCCACAGACATTCACCACACCTCTATTGGACCATCACACACTCTTGAAATTATTCCCAAAACACAAGGCTGTACTCCAGGTTCAAGTTCAAGCCCTTAAGGTATCCTTGTCATGGAACAACGTGCTGACTACACCAATGTCTTATTGCAAGATGCTCAGGATCCATGGGAAGACTTTCAGTCCCTTCTCCATATTGAAAATCCCCGTTATACTGTCACCACTCCAGACTCTTCTTCTGCATCTACATCTCAGCACATGACTGAAGCTGATGAAGCAAAATACTAGCAAACTGAAGTTTACCTCGACCAACGACAAATCTATCGGCACAAACGACAATATGAAAAAGACACAGGAGACGTGTCACCATCTCGTTATCCATCCACTCCATGATAACGACTTATGAACAAGCTTTTGATACACCTATCCCTGTGACTCCTGTTTGTCTTTTGTTAAAGTCCTTGTCAGTGTGCTTTACTTTTGTTAAAGTCCTTGTCCGTGTGCTTTACTTTTGTTAAAGTCCTTGTCGGCGTGCTTTACTTTTGTAAATGTCTTTATTGGTGTGCTTTGCTTTAGAATCATTCGAGAGGTCTTGTTCTCAATGATTTCTATAAATAGCACCTTCAGTTTCAGTTGAGAGGAGCTCATCAAGAAATAAAAAAATCCAGTTCTATACATTATGTTTCCCTAAACCTCTCTCTCTCTTCTAGGAATCAAAGCAATTATTTAGATTAATAATGATACGCTCACCTCCAAATTTTCTAAACTGAGTATGCTCTGCACTTGCCTTAAGCCTAAGGATCCTGTGCATCAGAAATGTCCTGTTTTTATCCTCCAAAACTGATTTTATAAAATGATGGTATTTTCTCACAACGTTCACCCTCTTTGAAGGCCCTGAGTGCCGAGTTTTCGGGTGGTATCGTGAAAAACTATTTTCAACTATGATTTCGAATTTGGTATTAAATGGATAAGTGTATATCGACTGGAAACCCGAACTTGCGGACTACTGGTCCAAAGTACAGTTTTAACTGTTGTAGTTCTGGTATAACAACGCCACGTACAACTACCCACTTTATGATTAATATTTTGTCACGGGATCTAAAGTTATATTGAAAGACATTATGAATTATTTCATTTAAATTTATGCATTTCTGTATATGAAATTCAATCACAAATTCACTATTCTATTAAGTCCAAAAACACTTTAAATGTCAACCAAAAACACTTGTATACAAGAATTATATCAAACAATATCAATTCAGCAAATAGAATCCAAAAACACTTGTTTATAAAAAGTAATAAAAATGTTTGTGTATAGTTTTAGATTCATACTAACCATTTTTTACTGCATTAATGATTTCAGAACAATTTTTAGCCCACTCCAAACGAACTTCATCTATCTCAACCTAAGTGTATACGGCCTTTCCATGGAATTGTAAACCATAAAATCCGCATTATCAAATTTTAACAATGCACTACATATGGTATAAACTAATCCTATAATATTATTCATCACTAACTCACATCATTCATTAACAAACTAAGATCTGGTATAATGTCCTTCATAAACCTCAAGACGTAATAGCCACATTCCACGCTTCCCAGTTGTTGAGGGGTCTATTCATAGTTATACATCAAAATATTATATTTTAGGCTTAAAGTGAAAGATACACAACATTTTAGTTAAGGTAATCTGTTTACCTTCATAAATCTCATCTTAGAGCCATAATTTCATCTTTTCTTACAATCCTTAGCTAAAAACAGTGTCACAGTGCTATGTGATAAAGTATAATGGTTAAAGTATCGAAAATATATTAAAGAAAGCGAGAATATTGGGATTATGGGATGGAAAGGAATACGTACGATTTAATCAATTGTTCTAAATCAGGATAAGGAACATCGTACCCCTTAGGATCCAAATAAAACACTTCTTTTTTCACTACATGAATCACAACCAAAACCCAAAGGAAGCTAAAATAGAAAAAAAAACAAAGCAACAATTATGCAAGACAAGATAAAATCAATAAATAATGATAATCACTTTAAATTTCCAAATCAAAGATTGTTTGACATGAAGAAGAATTGTCCTTTACGAGCTTTTTTGAAGTGCGTACTCACCTTCTGCTCTGCTGGGATGGGAAAGGTCTGGTATTTGTCCAAAATGGGGTGACACAACTTAGACATATGAATCCAGATGGTCTTGTTCCTTTTTTATTTGGAATAATTGAATCATACAGTAACCTAAAACAATGGATGCAAAATAGCAAAACATGTCATTAGACAAGTATTGCAACATCGTATGAATTAATTAAAGTGTAAAGAAAAACAAAAATCTTTTATGCAATATATACTTCAATAACATTTACTCCTATCACTTGCATCATTAGTATCGTATCACACTCCATTTTCCCAACATGGGCCACAATATGGAATCCAATCGGATGGAGGCAAGTACATGTCATATAATTTGCTAAAGAGTTGCAACATTAGATGACTATTTTTGTGCATCGCTATCGCATGCCCAATGTTTCTCGGAACACTTGTTCTTGGGCTATCAGGTGGAACTTGCTATATACTATCTGTTAATTGCACCTTCTCCTAAAATAATGGCTTTCTAGAACTACAAAGCCCCAAACCATCCTTAAGGAGTTCAGTTCTCATTTTACGGGATCTTTAAGGGATTGGTTTGAAAGCCTTGGCCAATACAGACAACTCCAGTTGATCTAAGTTGAAATTCCCCAGGAAATTATGGCCAATAAGATGAAATTCAAAATTTTGAATTCCATATTTAACGGCTAGGATTTCTTTGTAGATCACATGGTACTGCTTTTCTGATACCTTGAATTGTCCATTGGCGTGAGCACAATAAGATTCTTTGCCATCATGTTTTTCTAAAATGATGGCTCCCCAGTATTCATCACTTGCATCAGTCTAAAGAATCCTCTGACCATCAGTGAGGATTCTCAGTGGAGGAGGATGCTGAGCAATTTACTTGAGATGTTGGACATCAATAATCTGAGAGGGGCCCCATGGTGGGCAGCTACATGTGCAAAGAATTCCCGAAGGTAATTGATGATACCTAGGAATTGCTGAATCTGATTTTCGAACAAATGTTCATCTGGAAAATGAGTGAGCTCTTGGGCTATGTGTAGACCAGGACTATAGTATCCATCTTTTAGAGTCATGCCAATAAAGGTTACAGTGTTTTGGCATAGGATACTCTTTTTGTTAGACAACATTATGCCATATGTCTCATTATATTCAGGAAATGGGAAAGTAATTATTGGTGGGAATCATGATCTTTGGAGAATAATAGCACGATAGGTTCAAAGATCTTGATCATGGCCTTTTGGAAAAGTGAGGGGGCTGTCTTGAGGCCAAAAAGCATTACTTTCCATTGGTAGTGGGCATTTGGAATGCAAAAAAGCTGTTTTAGGTCTGTCATCAGGGTGGATTCCTAATTGCCAGAAACCTGCCTCAAGGTCAAATTTTAAGAAGACCTTAGCATTTTGGATATGATCAAATAAGGATTGGATTTTTGGCAAAGGGAACTTATCGTCTCTAAGAAAACTATTGAGAGGCTAGTAATCAATAACAAGACATTTTTCGCCTCTAACTATTTCAGACCTTTTTTCCATATTAAAAGCTTGACAAGCCCATTCTAAACCTGTGGGCTCAATAAGGCCTTGTTTTAGAAACTGCGAGCATTCTTCTTGGGCTAGTTTCAGGTCGGACGGAGTCATTCCTGGATGGGTAGCTTTGGTTGGGTTAATATCTTCGTTAAGCTTGAAAGGGAGGTTAATGAAGAAGTTTCATTTTTCCATATAGGGGTAGGATGAAGAAATTGACTATAATTTTCTGGACAGTAAAGGAGAAAATGGGATTTGAGAGGATCATATGAAGGAGGAGAGCTTGAGATAGAGAACAATCTTAGGATATCCGTATAAGGTTGAAACATCTATTTATAACGAATTCCAGAAGCTGTGATATGGAGTTTTTTAACAAGGTGAAGAATATCAAACCTGATTAAAAGATCTTTGTTAGGAAGGTTGGATCCAACAAGTTTTATCCAAAGAACACATCCTGGAAAGAATTGACTACCAATAGGCTTTTTGGTAATCAGATTTGTATGAAACAATTATCCATTTGCAGCTTTGAAATATTATGTATGCTTTTCCCAAAAATGGGAAGGGAGAATTGAAGGGTTAAACATACTCTTCTGAGCTCCAGTATCAACAAATCCTATGATGGCAACTAGTTTGCCAAATTTTTCTAAGAGAATATGTATTTTGATAGAAGGGATAGAAATGACTAGATGGGCTTTCTTGATTTGCTGTATAGTTTGAATTACAGAAACGTTCTCAGACTCAGAATGTTCTTCTATTTCAGCAAGAACAAAAGCTGTTTGTTCATCATAGTCCTCTTGTTCAGAGAAGAAGGATTCAACATCATCACTTTCTGAAAGTAACATGGACCCCTGGAGATGCTCAATAAACCAGCCTGATTTTGAAGGCCTATTTGGACAATTTCTCGTTAAATGCCCTTTCTTTTTACAAATAAAACAACAACTACTTTTGGATTTAGAGGACTGGTCAGGGTTCTTTTTTCTGAAGAATCGGTAACGTTTTCTGGATCTGGATCTGGAAGAAGTTTGGTTTTTCTTTTCTGAATTCTAGAGTTTCCGAAAATGGGATCTCTTTTTTGTTAAACAAGTGCAATCTTTTTCAATTTTGCACTTAACGGATAAATGAGGTTTTTCACAAGCACTTTTGAAAGGCTGTTTGTTCTCTATAAGATCTTTAAAGAATTCTTTTTGTTCACAAAGTCTTTCCAGACAATTGACTACTAACTGGTAGATTTTTCCCAAAGAGAGGTTGGTTATGTCCAACTAAAAGACATGTTTTAATGAAGGGTCATTAAAATCGTTGAGCTTGTAATACATTGTAGATCCAGATCTTTTATCCGGAGAGAACAACACATTAAATGAAACTCTCTTCTTGTTTGTTCATTAGCCACTGTTGCTTCTCTAAGGAATTGGTCATAAATGAGCCCAAGGACTTGGAATTTCAGCTTGGATTAACTGGAGTTGCCTGTATTGGCCAAGGCTTCTAAACCAATCCCTTAAAGATCCTGTAAAATGAGAACTAAACTCCTTAAGGATGGTTTGGGGTGTTGCTCCAGTTCTGAGCATCTGAACATCAATCCAGGTGGAAAATTCTTAGAACCCGGCTGGCCATTTCATTTTTGGAATGTCATCAAAAGTAAACCATGGGCCATTGGAAGGTTTAGAAGAAGAATTTTCTTGATGGGGTATAGGAGGGAGAAGGATCATTTGACCCAGTTAATGGTTGGACCATCAAAAGCTTAAAGATATCAGCTAACCTTTTTTCAGAGTTGGAGGAAGAAGAATAAGATTCTGAAGAGAAAGATTCTTCGTCAGTGGAGGTTTCTTTTGATTCTGAAAAGTGAGGGAGGACCTGAGATGAGTATTGGTGCATAGGTTCTTTGTTCTTCTAAGTAGATTGAGGTTCTGGAGAGAATTGTGGATCAGAAGGTTGGTGGCAAGCTAGAGGCAGTTCAGTTTTAGTAGGTTTGGTCCGTGGTTTAGGAGGAGCAGGAATTGTAGTGTGTTTGAGATGGGACAGGCCAAAGAATTTGGCATAGTCTACTGGTTGTTCGAAGCAGAAGGCATATAAAAGGGTTGGTATGTACTAAAGGTTGGTGTGTGTAGAGGTAATGAGGGAGATTTTGTAAACAAAGAAGGTTGTTGTTTGTCTGCATCAATCCTGGCAAGTTCAGCTTTTAACTGTACCCTAATATCTGTTTTGGATCATAAACCGCAGATCTGAATCAAGTTGGGTAACTTAATTTTGCATGTCAAGATACATCTGTTCAAGCTGAGATGTGATGAAGGTGTGTGAATCCTTCTCTTTTCCACTGGGTAACTAGTTCCGGTGGAAGCTCAAGGGTGACATATTGCTCTACCTGTGATGCTTGAAGAGCACACTGATCTAGTCTGGATGACTGGTATATTCTTTTGGAGCAAGTCTTTTGGTTGAAATTAGGGTTCTAATACTTCTGGTGAGGGTTTATATCTTCATTGAGTTTGAAAGGAAGGTGAATGAAAAATTTTTCAGAGCCATCTCTTAAACACGTCTTCATCGCTTCTCTCCCTAATGAGTTACAACCTGATCTTCAAAGAAAACTCGCTGCCACAAATCTGAGCATCACTGATATCTCTCTGGGCAAGATTTTTCAAATGGCCATGCTATCTCTTGATAAGATCTGTGAACAGAAAGAATTCTTCAAAGATCTCATGGAAGACAAAAAAAACCCTTATCCGAAGCTTGTAAAAAACCTCATCTCACTATGGAATGTAAAGATGCAAAGAAGTGCGTTTATTCGACTAAAAAGAAAAGAAATTTCCAGAAACACTTCCACAAGAAATCATCCTCCAAAAAACCTCTTCAGTATTTCAGAAAGAAAGATGTTTCTCAGTATCGAAAGAAAAAATCCAACCGTTGTTTCCTCTGCAAAAAAATGTGGTCATTTTACCCGCAATTGTCCTCACAAATCGGCCAAAGCTATTCGTCTTATCCAACATCTTCAACATTCTTCCCTGTTATCTGAGAATGAGGATGTCGAATCAAATTTTTCCGAACAGTCAGCCCAAGATGACCAGACTGCTTTCCTTATAGCAGATTCCTCTGATTCTGACGATATTTCAGTTATTTCTACAGTTCAAACTGTCAACCATGTTTCCACCATTCCTAAACCTTCCCTCAAGATGTCCATCCTTCCTTCTAAATTCCATAAACATGTTCCTGTTATCGGGTTTATTGACACTGGTGCAGACACCAGTATGATTGATCCTTCTGTTCTTCCATCAGACTATTGGGAACACCATTCTAAACTTTTCAGAGCTGTTAATGGTGAAACTTTTGAAACAAATTTGAGGTATTCAATTCTTTCTGAATTGTATAATTTGGAAAAAGATTGTAGCCTCCAAACTTCCAGATAAAGATTTACTCATAGGTTTTGACATTCTTCATTTGGTTAAAAACCTCTTCCTCACCAGTTCTGGGGTTCGCTACAAACAGATGTTCTTGTCTTATACAGATACATTACGTCTGTATACACTTTCTGAAACACCATCTTCATACAGTCAAATCTCCCAAAAGTTCTTAGAGTTTTGTCCAGAAAACCATTCACAGTTCCATCATCCTTCGCCTCTTTGGAAAAATGAACAATTTTTCATTCACCTTCCTTTCAAACTCAATGAAGCCATAAACCCCACCAAAGCATCACACCCAGGTATGTCTCCTTCAGACCTCCTGCTTGCTAAGCAAGAATGTTCTCAGTTACTTCAACAAGGTCTTATTGAGTCTACTAATTCAGATTGGGCTTGTCAAGCCTTTTATGTTGAAAAGCAGTCTGAACTAGTTCGTGGGAAAAAGAGATTAGTTATTGACTACCAGCCACTTAATTCTTTTCTTAAAGATGATAAGTTTCCCCTTCTAAAAATCCAGACCCTGTTTGTCCATCTTCAAGGGGCTCGTATCTTCTCTTAGTTCGATTTAAAAGCTGGTTTTTCACAACTTGGTATTTCACCAGTTGACCGTCACAAAACTACCTTCAGCATCCCTGATGCTCATTATCAATGGACTGTTATGCCTTTGGGTCTTAAGGTCGCTCCCTCCTTATTTCAAAAAGCCATGACAAAAATCTTTAGTCCTATTCTCTATCATGCATTGGTCTACATTGATGATATTTTGTTGTTTTCCTTTGACCATGAGAGCCACCAGAAGCTCCTTTTGGATTTTTTTCACATTGTGCAGGCGCATGGTATAATGCTTTCTGAAAAGAAAAGCAGCATAGGAAAAGAATCAATCGACTTTCTTGGCATGGTAATTAAAGACGGCCAATATCAGCCTGGTCCACACATTGCACTCGAATTGCTAAAGTTTCCGGACACACATCTCAACAGAAAGTAGATACAGCAATTCCTTGGGATTGTCAATTATGTCCGTGATTTTATCCCAAAAGTTGCAATCCACACCAGCTAGCTGTCCCGCATGCTTAAGAAATAGTGCCCTTTATGGGGCCCTGCTCAGACAGAAGCTGTCAAGCAGCTAAAGCTGATAGCGCAATCACCTCCTCCACTCCGAATTCCCACAGGTGGCCAACGCATCCTCCAGACTGATGCTAGTGATGATTATTGGAGTGCTATTTTTCTCAAAAACATCCATGGCGTGAGTCATTTCTGTGCACATGCAAGCAGACAGTTCAAAGACTCTGAAAAGAACTACCATGTGATCTACAAAGAAATTTTGGTAATCAAGTATGGAATTAAAAATTTTGAATTCCACCTCATCAGCCACAAATTCCTTATCCACTTGGATAATTCTTCTTTTCCCCGAATCTTTGACTTCAAAAACAAATTGCTCCCTGACAAGCAATTACTCAGCCTCAAGACCTGGTTTGCTAAATATTATTTCACTGTTCAATACATAAAAGACAACCAGAATCTCATTCCAGACTTCCTCACCCGTCCAGCTATAAATAAACCCGCACTCATCTACTTACCAATTGCAAGATTTTGCAAAGAAATTCCTGTACCGGTTTTTCTTTAATGTTCAGACCAAAAAACTTGACTGATTTCCTAATCTTTGCATGGAGCACCTGTTTCTCACAGGCCTCACTCTGTCCTCTCTATCCATCTCAGAAGATGAGCTTTAGTATATGTGGTGCCTTACCACCTTGTATGCTACAAAGCTAGTTTTTCCCATTAAACCTGTCCTGATTCACCTTACCACTCCAGAGTTCTCCCTAGACCTTCTCTGGACTCTTTTTTAATGGTATTCCCCCCTCACTTGGTGGCATCAGCACTTCCAACATTTGTCTACCTTTCACGGATTAGACAAAATGCCAGAACAAGAAGCTAACATGAAGACTACAGCCTTTATCGTCCGCAGGCCTTATTTCGAACATCCAGAAATACGGGATTACTGGACACAAGACATGGCATATGAATTGAAAACTTACCCTCATCCTTATACCTTCATCCATAATACAACGGTCACCTCCGCTCTCAAAGCCTATCTCATGGAACTTAACAATGTTCCTCCACCTGCCACAAACATTCACCATACCTCCATTGGACCATCACACACCCTTGAAATCATTCTAGGTTCAAGTTCAAGCCCTCAAGGAATCCTTGTTATGGAACAACGTCCTGACTACACGAATGTCTTATTCCAAGACGCTCAGGACCCATGAGAAGACTTTCAGTCCCTCATTCCAACTGACACTCCCCATTATACTGTCACCAACCCAGACTCTCCTGCTGCATCTACCTCACAGTACATGTCTGAAGCTGATGAAGAAAAATATCAGCAAGCTGAGGCGTATCTTGACCAGAGACAGAGGCGTCGGTACAAATGACAATATGAAAAAGACACAGGAGACGTGTCACCATCGCGCTATCCATCCACTCCATAATGACATTTTGTCGCTCTCTCACAGCTTTTGATATAATAACCCATGTGGCTCCCGTTTGTCTTTTGTCAAAATCCTTGTCGGTGTGCTTTACTTTTGTTAAAGTCCTTGTCGGTGTGCTTTACTTTTGTTAAACTCCTTGTCGGTGTGCTTTACTTTTGTTAAAATCCTTGTAGGTTTGCTTTACCTTCTATAAAAGTTCTTATCGAGATGTTTTGCTTTCAAAAAAGGTGTGCTATGAGATTTGATCATTCGAGAGGTCCTGTTATCAATGATCCTCTATATAAGGCGCCTTTGGTCTCAGTTGTAAGGGAGCGAATCTAAAAAATAAATGCTTACGTTTTATACATTATGTTTCCCTAAAACCTTTCTCTCTTCTAGGACTCAAAGGCACTATTTGAGTTGCAAATGATACGCTCACCTCAAAAACTTCTAAACTGAGTATGCTCTGCACTTGCCTTAAGCCTGAGGATCCTGTGCATCAGAAAGGTCCTGTTTTATCCTCCAAAATCGATTTTTATCCAATGTTCATCCTTTTTAAAGGCCCTAAGTGCCGTGTTTCTCGGGTGGTATCGGTAAAAACCGTTTTTAAATGAATTTTGGATTTGGTATTTGGTGGATAAGTGTATATTGGTTGGAAACCAAATTGTGCGAGATACAGGATTGATCTGTTCTAAGTCCGATCTGATCCCTGAGACTGTCCCTAAGGTAGATTAAGTTTTGCATCAATCTGGTAACAACGCCACGTACAACACAACCCATGGTATTAGAGCCACACTTCATGCTGAGGTGGTATCATTAGTAATTTGAATAACCTATTTGAGCTCCTAGAAGAGGATTCAGCAACCATGGAAACAAATACATCTTCAACTTTATATCATTCATCATCTTCATCCCATATCTCTCTTTCTTCTACTCTATCTCTTCCCAAATCATGCTCCAAACGCATAGCCTCTAAGATTGAGAATCTTGTGGAATATTCTTATATTCCAAAATCTGCCCAAATCAATGAATCCTAGTTTCCCATCATTATTCGAACCCTCATCTCCACTAAAAGGCCACTTCCAAAAGAATATATTAAGTCTTCTAGACTGGATCAGTGTGCTCTCCAAGCCTCACAGAGTGAACAATATGTCACTATGGAAATCCCCTCAGATCTCGTAGCCAACTGGAAACAAGAAGGGTACACGCACCTCCATCTTGGAGGTGTATGCTTAATCCTCACTCTTCATGGTTGCAAAGGCTTACCTGTTACAGCTAGAATTGCTCTCCTAGACACCAGGTTCAAGGAGTACTAACATGCTGTCATAGGAACTGTTCTGACAACCCTTCATGCTGGTAGTGTCTTATTAACCTTTTACCCAAGTTCAACCTCTCTCTTGAGGATCCCAATCTTCCAACAATCCTAAAAGTCCAGATCTAGCTCCAAGGAGCAAAACAAACACCCACATCCATGATTGCAACTCTCCATCACCAAATAGTGTATCGATTACAAAATCATGCACTAGATCTTCCCACACCATACACAACTTCGGATACCTTGATGATATTGGTGGACACAAACACAATTCCAACCATCATCCAAATCCCCAAACAAATCCAGAAACAAGAATTGCTTCAACTCATGCCTCTTGAATGGCTAACCAACTATGAGCATTTTCACTAAAATTCTAAACTAGTTCAAACCATAGAAGCTACATTTGACAGACGACCAAATGGTCAAGTCAAACTGTCTTTTCAAAATCCTGACTTCAAGCCTGTCACAGACAGCCCCCAGCTTTCTTACACTGCTATGATTACAGCAGTATACACTAGCCAAGAGAAGAACCTTCCTATTCATGGGTTCTAATAAGAAGGATATCCAGTCTATCCTGATAAAATTAACGGTCATTTTCATATGGGATGTTCCTGAAGCCTATATGTGCAATCCGAATTGTCCTTGCTTAGATGATACGGATATTGATGATGAATTGGAAGTTATGAGGAGAAAGAAAAAGAAAAAGAAACGATCTTCTTATCCACTATCATCTTGCAAATCTTTTTCTCCACATCCTCCACCAGATCCCAAACCGCCTGTCCAACTAATCAGATCTTGCCTTATGTTTTCAAGCCACTCCTATGAGGACTCACAAACCTGAGTTACATCCAAACCTTTTGTCCAATCTCCCATTACGGCCTTTGGGCAACCCGAGGAACCAAGACAGTATGAAGCTATTCTCAACTGGCAAACCAAAAACGCCAGTGCTCAAAATCAAACTCTTCAACAACTCGGTAAGAAAATTAATCGTGTTGCCACCTAAGTCTCCCAGATAGAAACTAAAGTTGATTCAATCAGCAGTCGCTTAGATCATATGTATATCCATCTTCAAGATCAGATTTCTGAACTAGACACTGATCTCAGATGAATGATCAACAATCATGTTTGGGGCCCAAAGTTTAATAAAAAGAAGCCGAGATTAGAAAACTCAAAGCTGAATTGTCCAGGATTGGTGCTGAAAAAACTAAACCTTCCCTTTTTACTTAACCACAACCTACACCAGTATCTCCTCCAGTCTTTGACACCTATGCCTCTTTCTACACACTATCCCGACCTCAACAACCTGTTCATAACCAGTTCTTCAGTTTCTCTCATCTCCAACCAACTCCTCCACCATCTTTACCCAAAAAATCACGATATAAAGTCAAAATCTCCGAACCACGTCCAAAGGCCACTTCCTCCTCCTCTACCTCTACAGTCCCTCCCGAAGAACCACCACAAGACATTCCCGAACCTCTTAAAAGAGATAAAAGCCCAATGGACCAGTATCATTATCATACTGTCCATACCCACTCCTCATATTCCTCTGACTCTTCTGGGCCAACTATCTCATCCTCATCTTCATCCTATGCCACATCACTAGCCTCCACTGACTCGGAGTCTGAATATGCTGACATTACAGGCATTTTAATGGCCACTGAAATGGCAGAACCAAGTGCCTCTTCTCCAACTCCCATTGTTGAAGACAATCCCTCTGACCAAGCTTCTCAAACAGACCCAGTGCCACCACCAATTCATGATCACTCTATAAAACCATCTTCAGCATCTTGGTTTACATTTGATGACATTCCCCATCACAAATGGGCTGCTCGACTTCAAGAATTTGTTGCTTGGATTGATCTTCAAGGTACCAAGCCTAATGCTCAACCTCAAGCTGTTCTTAGAGAATTTATGGCCCTATCCACGGGCTCTTTACGAGACTGGCTAGAAAGCTTAGGCGAATACCGACAGCTCCAATTCATGGAATCTCCGATTGGTACAGCCCTCAATATTATTCATGAGCAATTCATCGGTGAAAAAACTTCTTCCACTGAGTAATGAAAGGCATAGAGGATTAACTGATTTGGGCTGATTTAGGAACATATGAATACTCAACAAGGTTTTCTATTTTTGAGGCGAGGTATTTAGAGCAGGATTTGGGAAGAGAAAGAGTAGAAGAAAGAGTAATAGGAGCAAGATTATCTGATCTGTTTGATGTAGATGCCATTTTGTTTCAGATTTTCCTTTATTTACCTATTCAAGACGAACAAACCTCATATTTACGACTTCATTTTGATGAAAAGCATTATGCTCAAAGATAGAAAATAATTGTACGTGGCTTGTTATACCAGTAGTCCAAACTAATCTAGTCCCCATTCGGGATGACCATCAGAATATATATCAATGGTTTCCCACTGATATACAATAATATTCTAGCTTGTGGGCAAAAAGTTTTGTATGGCTATGATACCAAAAATGAACTGGTTTGCCAAATTCAAAAGTAAGTTATTTTCTGACTCCCACATCGCCCACAAGCGGGTTCCTGGCATCACTTATAAGTGCTTGGCAGTCCTCACTTCTTGAGAGCTCTTTTGAGGCTGAGTTAGGTGTTGAGTGTTAGAAAATGTATATTTATAAAGGAAAAAAATCGTCATTTTATACTTCAAGTCTTACTAACACCCTCCCTTTTATGTATTTAAGCTTCTTATGATTTAATTACGTATGTTTTATTTTAATTAAGTATTTTATATATTTTAGGGGTCATTTCACAATGAACGAGAGATCAGACGAAAAAACAGACATCACTTTTGAACTCAGGACAGTCGAAAACCTTAGGAGGAGCATAAAAGGAAAAATGGCACTGTTCACATGTACGGTACTGTCTACGTTATTGTTCACGACACTGTTCACATAGATATATCGATGACGTGGCATTGACCGATGATGAGCCATTGAATGATGAGGTGTCACAATCCCGTTGGACTAAAATTCTAATGCACGATTAATTGGTGACGTGGCAGCATGTTAGTGGACCAAAAATTACGCGTACGGTACATGCATATACATAAAATTATTTTCAACCAAACCGCGTTACTGTTCAAGCCGTGTCAAACCGTGTGGTCAAACCGTTTACCGTTAACTAATGACGTGGCGCAATCCTAAGCATCCAAATTGTTTTTAATCCGATGACTATGATTTACTCAATGTATCTATAAAAATGGGGCCTCCCCCCCCCCAAATTTGATATCTTTGAATCTATTTTTGGGCTCCATTTTCTGTAATTCCTTCTCCATCTTGTATTTTCTACGTATTTTAATAAATTTTCATTTTACCACTGGTTCAATTATGAGTAGCTAATTTTCTTTCAAGCTTGGGTTGAAGGTGAAGTCTCAACATGTGTCATGGGCTTTATTTGGTAAATTTATTTTTTTCCCCTCTAGTTTTTGTGGATGATACCGCCCTGGTTTCACCGGCTCCTTAGTACAAGTTTATTATTATTTGGCACGATAAGCCCTTAGTACCATATTGATTAGAGTGTGGTTCATGAGCTGTGGATTCCCCCTTCATGATTTAATTGACATTAATAAGGAATATTTAGCTCATGATGCTTGTTGATATGGATCTAGATACCCAAGTACGTCATTTCAATAGATTTCTCTTCAATTTATTCTCGCCATTTCAATTTCAATTTTAGGATAATCTAAATCACTTTCACTACAAATCCAAACATCCATTTAGAAAAATTAATTCTACACACAATTAGAATCAACCTCCTTGTGGGATCGACACTCGTCACCATTAATCTATTCTACAATAAATTCGTGTACTTGTGAGTTCAATAAAATTTACACAACATTAGGCTTCGGCCTAAGTTGGTATCGAAGCCTTGCCCGGGGGGCCCAATAAGGGAGAGTATGAAGAGTCAGAAATCACACATCGCCCGCAGGCGGGTTCTTGGCATCACTTATAAGTGCTGGGCAGTCCTCACCTCTTGAGAGCTCTTTTGAGGCTGAGGTAGGCTTTGGCCCAAGTTGGTATCAGAGCCTTGCCCGGGGGCCCAATAAGGGAGAGTATGAAGAGTCAGAAGTCCCACATCGCCCGCAGGCGGGTTCCTGGCATCACTTATAAGTGTTGGGCAGTCCTCACCTCTTGAGAGCTCTTTTGAGGCTCAGTTAGGCTTCGGCTCAAGTTGGTATCAGAGCCAGGTTTGGATCTGTGAGACATCGAAACATTGGTTGTACAGGAAAGATCAGTTTGGTGGCGTATATGATAGTAAGACACCATATATACTACAATTCGTCTTTTGTGACATCCTTGGAGGGATTGATCTTTAGGCCTGTAAAAAAGAGGTGATCTGAATGAAAGCTTGGAAATCCAGATGTCTGGGTGCGATATATATTCATAAAATATCGAAAAATAAATTTTTTTGTAAAATCTTGGATCTGGTAAGGACTGGAGAAAGTGAGGTTGCAAGGGAAGGACTTTTTTATCAAAGCAGTGTTGGGTAGAGTAAGAGCCATGAAGATGACTGGAACTGAGGGAAAAGAGACGTTTAGGGATGAAGATGAAGGTCGGGACAAAAGATCAGGGATGAGGTTCTGGTATCCTTGTGTGCTGGACTGTGAAGTCATATTTTAAGAACCATGTTTTGAGGCAGAGGAGATGCTTGTTTGGGAAGACCTTATTTTTGAATTCAAGGATTTTTGGAAAAGAGGAATTGTCTAGTCTAACAAGGAAATTATGGCCAATAAGATAAAATTTAAAATTTTGAATTCTATATTTAACGACTAGGATTTCTTTGTAGATCATGGTAGTGCTTTTCTGATTCCTTGAATTGTCCACTGGCATGAGCACAGTAAGATTCTTTTGCTCCCCAATATTCATCACTTGCATCAGTCTAAAGAATCCTCTGACCATCAGTGGGGATTCTCAGTGGAGGAGGATGCTAAGCAATCTGCTTGAGATGTTGGACAACAATAGTCCGAGAGGGGTCCCATGGTGGGGCTGATTTTTTTAGCATCTTTGAAAGCTGGCTAGTGTGAACAGCTACATGTGGAAAGAATTCCCGAAGGTAATTGATGATACCTAGGAATTGCTGAATCTGATTTTTTAACAAATGTTCATCTGGAAAATGAGTGATCTCTTGGGCTATGTGTGGACCAGGACTATAGTATCCATCTTTTAGAGTCATGCCAAGAAAGGTTTCAGTGTTTTGGCCTAGGATACTCTTTTTGTGAGACAACATTATGCCATATGTCTCCACTATATTCAGGAAATGGGAAAGTAATTGTTGGTGGGAATCATGATCTTTGGAGAATAATAGCACGTCATCTATATAGATAAGTGTGTGATGCCGAGGATAGATTCAAAGATATTTGATCATGGCCTTTTGGAAAAGTGAGGGGGCTGTCTTGAGGCCAAAAAGCATTACTTTCCATTGGTAGTGGGCATTTGGAATGCAAAAAAGCTGTTTTAGGTATGTCATCAGGGTGGATTCCTAATTGCCAGAAACCTGCCTTAAGGTTAAATTTTGAGAAGACCTTACCATTTTGGATATGAGCAAATAAGGATTGGATTTTTGGCAAAGGGAACTTATCGTCTCTAAGAAAACAGTTGAGATGCTGGTAATCAATAACAAGACATTTTTTGCCTCTAACTATTTTAGACTTTTTTTCTACATAAAAAGCTTGACAAGCCCATTGTTGTACAAATTTTATTGAACTCGCAAGTGCATGAATCTATTGTAGAATAGATCAATGGTGACAAATGTCGATCCCACGAGGAGGTGGCTTTTAATTGTGTGTAGAATTAATTTTTCTAAGTTAGTGGTTGGATTTGTGGTGAAAGTGACTTAGACTATCCCATAATTTAAATTGGAATGACAATTAAATTAAAGAGGAAACTATTATAATTGAAGCGCTTGGGTATCTGGATTTGTATCAATATGCACCATGGGCTAAATATTCCTTTATTAATGCCAATTAAATCATGAGGGGGGGTTTCCACTCCTCATGAACCACACTCTAATCAACATGGTGCTAAGGGCTTATCGTGCCAAATAATAATAACCTTGTACTAGGGAGCCGGTGAAACTAGGGTGGTTTCCAGATAAGATTATTACTATTTATCGATGAAAAGTCAAAACATCCACAAAAATTAGAGGGGAAGAGAAAATAAATTTACCAAATAAAGCCCATGGCACATGTTGAGACTTCACCTTCAACCCAAACTTGAAAGAAAATTAGCTATTCATAATTGAACTAGGGACAAAATAGAAATTTATTAAAATACGTAGAAAATACAAAATAACGAAGGATTTACAGAAAATTGAATTCAAAAATAAATTCAGGGATGTCAAATTAGGGGGAGGCCCCCTTTTAGATGCTCAGGATTGCGTCACGTCATTAGTCAACAATACCCGATTTGACCATGTGGTTTGAACAGTCACATGGTTTAACCACATGGTTTGAACAGTTAGGCGGCTAAAATAGTGATGCGGTTTGGTTGTATATAATCCCATGTATATGCATGTACCATACGCACAATTTTTGGTCTATTAACATGCTGCCACATCATCGATCAACAGTACATAAGAATTTTAGTCCAATAGAATCGTGACACCTCATCAGTCAATGCCACATCATCGGTCAATGCCATGTCATCGTTTCGTATGTGTGAATAGTATTGTGAACAGTAACATGAACAATGCCATACATGTGGAAAGTAACATTTTTTCTTTTATGCTCCTCCTAAGGTTTTCGACTGTTATGAGTTCAAAAGTGATGTATGTTTTGTCGTCTGATCTCTCGTTCATTGTAAAATGACCATGATACCCCTAAAATACATAAAATACTTAATTAAAAGAAAATACACAATTAAATTACAAGAGACTTAAATACATAAAAGTAAGGGTGTTAGTAAGACTTGAAATATAAAATGATGATTTTCTCCTTTATAAATATACATTTTCTAACACTCAACACACCCCCCAACCAGCTTATTGCTAATCCCTAGCAAATAAAGCGAAAACAAAATTCAAACCCAAAATGATTTAAAAAAAAACACTCGTGCTTATTCAATCAGACTAATGATATCAATCAAATAAAAGTATAAGCATTATCTCCAGTCTACAGAAACATCACACCTACATCAACCATCCACATGAATCAGCCCATTAGACTTTGTCACAACTACTTTCAAGAATGACATGTCAAACCCCAAAATCTCACTGGAAGTAGTGATACACTTACAAGGAAATTAAACCTAAAAAAAATAGTGACTTCAATTAATGGTAAATTTGAGAGAAAATAATAAAGAAATAATGTCACACGCTCTCACCAAGATGAAAGAAATATGCTCACAATTTAGAAATAATACGATCTTAAGTCAAACAAAAATACTAGTCAACCCAATTTATTTATTATTTTTTTTATATATATGTATCACTACATCTTTTTAGTCCATATATCTAACTTCTACTTCAGACTATAGCTCCCTAAAATCAGGAAGGACTTTTATTAGTGACTAGTGTTAAAAATTGTATGTTTATTAAGGGATAAAAATGTTATTTTGTTTTATTAATGTAATTTATATTTGTAATTGTGTAACATATTGTGAATTTCTAATTATTTTTCTAAATATTTGATTTTGTGTATTTTTGTGTGTTTATTAGGTAAAAATAATAATTTCATGCAATTTGAGGCTCCGAACAAATGCATGGATGTCAAATTTGGATTCCGAAAGTCCGAGAAATTATGTCATTGTCGAGGAGGATGCAAGACTTTTGTTGTATTTTTTTTACGTTTTTACCACGGTAAATGTGGTAATTGTAAAATTATAAGTTTTTATCATATTAGGTATGGTAATTGTTAGTGGAATGTGTTGGATGTGCTTGAGTGGATAAGTTAGGTTTATGTTTTATTAGTGGGATTATTAGTGGGACAAATGTAAGGTTAAGATGTAATTAGATTTTTTATTTGTGTGGTGTGGATTTACCATGTATTAGTATAAATAGAGGGGGGGTTGAACACACCTCTCCACACCTTCTCTTCTCTTCTTTTCCCCCAAATTCTTCTTCTCATCTCTCCTTGTAATTTATTTTCAATCAATAAAATTAGTTTTATTTCAATTTTCAAATTCCATTTTTAATTATGTGTTTTTCAATTTTAGTAATTTCCTTTATAAAAAAAATGTTTAGCTAAATATTAATAGTTAGGGGAAGGTGAAACTCTTAGGAAATAAATATGATTTAATGAAATTCTATTTTTAATTTTATAAATTAAATTATTTTCTATTTAATTTTATACATATTTTATATTATGAGATTTTGATTTATTGTAGACAAATAAGGGAGTTTGGCATAATAAATTCTTTTTATCTAAATATAAGGTATGGTAAAATGGTATTTTGACTTATTGTAGACAAATTAAATTTTGGCACAATGAATACTTAATCCATCATAAAATTAAAGGGAAAATAATAATAATTTATATAATTAATCTTTTGGGTAATAAATCTAACAATTGGCTAAAAGAATTTATTAAGTTTTATTTACTTCTAAGAGTGGATCCATAACCCTAACTAGTTCAATTCCATAGTTTCATTTAAATTAAGGGGTTTATATTCAAGTTTTATTTTTAATTTTTAGATAAAATAAAATAAACAAATTAAATCTTTTCTCTGTGGATCGACCTTGGACTCACCGAGATATATTATAACTAGGCACTCTTATACTTGAGAGTAAATCAAACACTTTTAAGTCGTGTCAATTAGGATGTAACGTAGGCTAGGGACATGGCTAATAAAGGAGGGGAAATAAGGAGAACAACATATATGTTTGAGAAAAAGTAGAGATCTTTTGGAAATTATAAGGTGGATTTCACCTATTATTATTATTTTTTCTTTTTTTTTTCTCTTTTCTTTGAAACAACAATTTTTTTTGTTTTTTTGTTTACCACAGCTTCACTGAACAAAATAATTATTTTCATTTTTCTCAAACATAAATGTGTGATAGAACTTGTAAGATATCGGGTAATACTTCCAAATCGGAGTGGGTCAAGATGATAAGTTGACAAAGAAAAGTTTTTTTTTAATAAAAGGCTTAAAAGGGTTAACTATAGATATTTCATAAAAAGGATGGCTAGAAAGGCCCAAATGAATTAAATATGGCCTTTCCATCATTTTTTAGGGTTATAAATAATCTTCCATATCTACTAGTTAGATGGGCCTCCAGATGTAGCAACACACATTTTTTTCTTTTTTTTAAATTTTTATCTTACAATTTTTTTAGAGGGTTGACTCAAAAGAAATCTAAAGATCGTATATAAAATAATAAACTGCTAACCTGTATGAAGAACGGGCAAAAGGGGTTACTCTCTAAGAAAAATGACAGGCTCAAAAACTCACTTGGTATTTATTATGACATGTGCATTCCTTCAAGCAACTTATATTTGTCTCTGACATCAACATGTAGAGTAGCAAACATAGCGTAACATCACTTAGGACCAAAAATAAAACAAATACCAAAATTTGAAAGTCATCATGTCATCCAATGTTAAAAAAATCACACAATAAATTTTTAGAAAAGTGCATGCAAAAAGGTAAAAATGATGCAGAAAGCTAATTAGAAAAGTGACACTTAAAATGATAGAAAAAGAAAATATTTTTTTAACTAAGAAGATGCGTTTCTAGAGGCACTACACTCCATATTCAGCTATCTTCGACTCAAAAATTTGAAAGTGTATATTTATAAAGGAGAAATTAAAAAGAAGAAGTTAAAAAAAGTGATTGTCAAAGATTAATAAAGAAAAAGAAAATGTTTGGAATTTTTTGTTTTTTTTTGTTTTTTAAATGAAGAAGATGTGTTTCTAGAGTAAGTACACTCCATCTTTGGCACAAAAAGTTAGCCACGATTAGTCTCTACAACAAAACAATCAGTAAAAACTTAACCAAGATTCCACAATTATCAACTATTCCCTCCCCCCAACTAGAACGAAATATTGTCTTCAATATTTTAAAGGAAAAAAAATAGAGTTTAGAAGACATCACCTGGATGGTGCAACACAGAAGAAAATATTTACAAACGGAGAGTTAAATCTAATTTGTACTTCTTACTGCGGCTACTGTTACCATCATTATTTGGACACTCCAACACAAAGGTCCTAGAGTCTGGCTCTGGTTTATAAGCTTGTAACAAATCAAGTAGCTCATTAACAATGTGAGCACAAATAAAAAGTTTTTTCGCTGTGGAAGGAGTGAAATAGTTTTTTATTACATGGTTAAGAAATGTGATAGAGCCATCATACAAGTTATTGACATTTAACAAACCGATGGGTTTCTGGTGAATGTGCAGATGGGCCCAAGAATGTGATAAGTGCCTCTAGAGTTGCAAGATCTCCTGGTAGGAAAATAAATGTATCAGCATGATTAAGCATTTAAGTTATTCTTTCTTGCATACCTGAGATGACTAACTCTTCTCTAGTTGGTGAGTCAGACAAACTGCCCAAAGGTTCTAAGGCTCTTGGGATGATGCCTAACACTTGGCTTCCTCTGACAAAAGCAGCTTCTGAGACCAATTTTGATAACCCCCGGTTACCTCCTCCATACATCATGTGTAATTTTCTCTCTGCTTTACTTCGACCAAGATCTATGGCTGCCTCAATGAACTTTTTATGTTTGCTATAGTTAAATCCAGAAAGCACACAAATGTTCTTGAATTGTTTATTGAGAGTAGCTGCCATTGGGATACTTCTCAAAATTAATCTGTGAGTGCTTAACAAAAAGTCATATTTAAAAATCCTGGTGACAGTGGGTCAGAGCTGTGTATGAGGTGACATGTCTGTGTTAATTAATGCGTAAAGCACATGGCTCAAGAGTAAAAAAGGAAACAATAAAAAAATACAATGATAAAATAAAATTATTAAAAACAATAACGTAAATGATAAAACAATAGTGAAGTAAAATAACAATGAAGTAAAAGGATATTTACAGGTAGTTGTGATTGTGGCTCACATCTTCCTCTGATTTTACGTCCAGAAACGGCTTGAACGCCCTCTATGGGTCAAGGATAAGCTTCCCATCTAGTTTTCCTATAAACTGGCAAACAAGGTCGTTTATAGTCAGATTCCCGAGACTATATCGTTCATGCTGTTTCTGGAATAATGGCCATAACTGGAGAATCACTTCTTGTACATATCCACTGGGATGCGTTTCAAGAGACAAAAGGATATCATCCAATGACTCCTTATTCAAGCCATCCCTAATGAATTGAATCTTATCTTCTCTGTTATCAGACACCATTCCTAAAGAACATGATTTTTTATCCCATCTCATTTTGGCACACTTATGACAAGCAATAGAAATTCTTCGAGCTCTTCATTTTCTTGCGTAATTTCCTTTACCACGACCAAGCATGTATGCAATAAATTTTGGAGGCAACTCACCTGCTAATCGTACTTTCGCCTTGATTAACCAGCGAATGTTAGCAGGTATGTTATTCCTCATAAGCAATCGCATGTGTTCGGAACGAGCTTTATAGATTGTAAGGAGGGCATTATGATGAAGTGAAGGGAATCAATTGTGAAGCTTTGCTAGAGTATCGTTTCTATCCATACCTTTGCCTCAGAATATCAGTTATTATGGGAAACTGAAGTAACCGACTTGATTCTCACGGAGTACCGTTATCCGTCACTTCACCGAGGTAACAAACTAATGCACACAAACAGAAAAACAAACTAAAACACACAAAGGAAAATACAATCGTCTTCTTATTGAATTTACCTTATGCTCCAACTGGATATTGTAGACACCTCCTTCAATGTCTCTGAGTTGGCTTTCTAAATCCTTAACATGGGATACTAACTCTGGTGGTTGTAGAGCCCAAATATGATGTGTTTTACAAAATCAAATCTGTCTTTTGAGATGAGACTTTACACATTGAAGTTGTCTAAGAATGTTCAGGAGGAGCTATTTAGCTGAGGCACTCATGATTAGTAATGGTAAGAGAAAACTTAATGGTAGATGAAGTAGATGCCATGAGTGAAAATTTCTCTCTGTTTCTGAAGCCTAACTGTTTCTCAAAGAAATAGGAAAGACTCTTAAGTACGTTTGAGGCTCTGATAGGGAAAGTGTTATGGGTTAAGGCTTGGTTTGGTAGAGAGGTGGCCATGAAAATGATGGGAAAATGCATTTACAAGTTGTTACTGAGTATTGTACTGAAAAGGAAGAAGTAAAACCTTACTTTTCAGAACAAGAAGACCCTACTGATGAAACATCTAAAGGCAGAGCTTGATCAGAGTGAATCAGAAAAACACAGATAGGGTACCAAACCAAATAAAAATTATTTAAAGTTTTCTGATGCACAGGATCCTTATGAAAGGCAAGTGCGGAGCATACTTCCTTAATTTCAAAATGAACAGATTTGATTAGTTGAGGTTTCAGCTGGCTCATTAATCTATGAGGGTATTTCAAAGTACGATTGTGCAATTGTCAAACGTCTCTAGTGCTCTTGCTGTTCTGCATAAGCAATTTATTGGAGAACCATTTGCAGTTTTTGAAGCAGTAAGACGAGACTTCAAGCTACCACAGCTGAGCAGTATGTTACTTTGGAAATACCTATAGAATTGATTTCCAACTAGCTCTTTTGGGGCTGAGTTAGGCCCGACTTAAGTTGGTATCAAAGCCAAGGCCCGAGGGCGAGGGTAGAGTGAATGATAAGCTCTTATCCCACATTGCTGGCAAGCCAAAGCTCTTAGTCGCTTATAAGCGCTGGGCAGTCCTCACCCTTTGAGAGCTCTTTTGAGGTTGAGTTAGGCCCGGCCCAAGTTTCCATTTGACTGTGGGAATGTCATCAAACGTAAACAAAGGACCGTTTGATAGTTGTGGCTATTTTGAGCTTGGGGCTGAGGTGGTTGATTAGTTGAGGATTTAGCTGGCTCTGTTCATTTTGAAATTAAGGAAGTATGCTCTGCACTTGCCTTTCATAAGGATCCTGTGCATCAGAAAACTTTATTCAAATTTCTTGATACCATTCTTTACAGCTAAGATCTCTTTGTACACACTGTGGTAGTGCTACTGTGTGTCAGAGAAATGTCCGCTAGCATAAGAAATAAAGCTTTCTAAAGAAAGATTTGTTTCTCCACTAAGGATTTGGGTGGATGAAGTCATAATGGAATTCTGGACAATATTTTAGGAGTTTGTTTTGACAGTCTTGGCCCCTACAGACAATTATAGTTTGTGCAATTGCCAAACGTCTCTAGTGCTCTTGCTGTTCTGTATGAGCAATTTATTGGAGAACCATTTGTAGTTTTTGAAGAAGCAAGACGAGACTATTTCAACATGAAGTGTTGCTCTTTGAATACTAAAGATCTTGATTTCCATTACAGATCTTTTCAAAATTTGACTTCTAGTTAGGTTTTTGGCAAATTGGCATTGAACCCATGCATCAATATGCTTCCCATCACATTGAAGTTTCCACTGACTCCACAGGATGATATCAAAAAATTAATTTAATAATTGGCGATGTTCTTCATGTGTGCCTGAAAATAACAAAATATCATCAATATAAATCAATGCATGATGCAGGATGGGTCTTTGGTAAAAGAAACTTGTCATCTTGTAAGAACATGTTTAAGGATTGATATCAATGACTAATCGCTTTTTCACCTACAAAATTGCAACAAAAAATTTAGCTACAACTTATGGTGCACAAACTCAACCTTGACAACATCTCATTGGGAAAAATCTTTTAGATGGCTAAATTAGCAAACGAATAGTAAAAAGAGAAAAAAAAAATCAAATCACCGAAAGGAAAGAAAAATCTCAATTCAAATCTGGTGGGTCACTCAAATTTATTTCGGTGTCCTCTCCATGTGGTTGGTACTCTAGATATGGCTTTAATCTTTGACCATTAACTTTAAAAGTGACACTGTTATTTGGGTCCTTAATTTCAATTGCCCCATGTGGAAAAACAGTGTGAACAATAAAGGGGCCAGACCATCGAGAGCGTAACTTACCTGGGAATAGGTGCAAGTGAGAATTGAATAAAATCACTTTCTGACCTGGAGTGAAAGAGTTTCATTAATTGCTTGTAAATCTTTGCATTTTCGTATTCATCATTGCGAATTTCTTCAAGTTCTGCAAGCTGTAATCTTCTTTCTGAGCTAGCTTGCTGCATGTCAAAGTTGAATTTCTTGATGGCCCAGTACGCACGATGCTCGAATTCCACAGGTAGGTGGCAAGCTTTTCCATACACTTGCCTGTAGGGTGACATCCCAATCGGGGTCTTGAAAGCCGTTCTATATGCCCATAATGTATCATCAAGTCTTAATGGCCAATCTTTCCTGTCTGGCCTCACCGCCTTTTCTAATAAATGCTTTATTTCTCGATTGGAGATCTCAACTTGGCCACTGGTTTGCGGATGATATGGGGTCGTCACTTTGTGAGTGACGGAGTACTTTGTCAAAAGAGATTTGAATGATTTGTTGCAAAAGTGGGCACCACCATCACTGATTATTGCTCGAAGGAATCCAAAATGCGAAACAATGTTGGTTTTCAAAAATTCTATCACCACCTTGGGATCATTGGTTCTACATGGAATTGCTTCTACCCATTTCGATACGTAGTCAACAGTAACTAATATGTATTGATGGCCAAAAGAAGGGAGAAATGGTCTCATGAAGTCGATACCCCATACATAAAAAATCTCAACCACTAAAATTGGATTTAGTGGCATCATATTATTTGTGTAATGCTCCTCATTCGTTGACACCTATCACATGAAGAACAGAAAGTGTAAGCATCTTGAAATATAGTTGGCCAATATAAACCACATTGTAAAACTTTAGTAGCTGTTTTCTTGGTGCTGAAATGGCCTCCACAAGATTGTTCATGGCAGAATGAAAGGATATTTTAAAATTTATTTTCTGGGATACAGCATCTAACAATTTGATCTGCACAATACTTGAACAGATAAGGGTCATCCCAAAAGAAATTCTTTATTTCCATAAAAAAAAATTGGCTTTGTCTTGCTTGGTCCAATGCTCTGGAAGTTGAATTGTAATAAGATAATTAACTATATCAGCATACCACGGTAATACTTTCAAACTCATTAATTGTTCATCTGAAAATGACTCATTTAATGTTAATGGCTCTGTAATTGTGTCAAAATTGGACGAAAGAGATGGTCAGCCACAACATTTTCTGTGCCTTTTTTATCTTTAAATTCTAAGTCAAATTCCTGCAAAAGTAACACTCAACGAATTAGCCAAGCTTTTGTATCTTTATTTGTGAGAAGATATTTGAGAGTAACATGATCTGTGAATACAATTATTTTACAACCAATGAGATAAGATCGAAATTTCTCCCATGTAAACACTACTGCTAGCATTTCTTTTTTAGTAGTTGAGTAGTTCAACTGTGGATCATTCAATGTCATAATAGCATAGTAAATAACATGGGAAATTCAATCAACTCTTTATCCTAATACTGCTCCTACTGCATAAACAGATGCATCACACATAAGCTCAAATGGTAAGCTCTAGTTTAGGGGCTGAATGATTGGTGATGATGTCAACAACTACTTTAATTTTTCAAATGCCAAGACATTAACCATCAAAGACAAAAGGTACATCCTTAGTAAGTAGTTTGCATAAAGATCTAGAAACTTTGCTAAAATCCTTAATGAAACGTCTATAAAAACTAGTATGCCCAAGGAAAGATCTTACTTCTTTGATTGTTTTAGGTGGAGGAAGATTGGAAATGAGATCCACCTTGGCTTTATCAACCTCAATACCTTTGCTCAAAATGATGTGACCGAGAACAATACCTTGTTTTACCATAAAATGACATTTCTCCTAATTTAAGACTAAGTTCTTCTCGATACATCTCTGCAGAACTAGTGTTATATGATGTAAACATTGATCGAATGAGTTACCAAAAACAGAAAAGTCATTGATAAAGACTTCAAGGAATCATTCAACCATATCAGAAAAAATGCTCAACATGCATCATTGAAATGTACCAGGTGCATTACATAATCCAAATGACATTCTCCTATATGCAAAAGTGCCAAAAGGGCAAGTGAAAGTAGTTTTCTCTTGATCTTTTGGTGCTATGGAATATGATTATATCCTGAGTAGCCATCTAGAAAGTAATAAAATTCATGGCCTGCTAATCTATCAAGCATTTGATCGATAAATGGTAAAGGAAAATGGTCTTTACGTGTGACAGAATTTAATTTTCTATAATCAATGCATACACGTCATCCTCTAGTCACTCTAGTGGGTATCAATTTATTATCAGCATTGGTAACTACTGTGACTCTTGATCGATAAATGGTAAAGGAAAATGGTCTTTACGTGTGACAGAATTCAATTTTCTATAATAAATGCATACACGCCATCCTGTAGTCACGCTAGTGGGTATCAATTTATTATCAGCATTGGTAACTACTGTGACTCCTGACTTTTTGGGGACAACTTGTACATGACTGACCCATGAACTATAAGAAATTGGGTAAATGATACATGCGTCTAATAGCTTAAGGACTTCAGTTCTAACAACTTCTTTCATGTTAGGATTTAACCGATGTTGCATTTCCCTAATATGTTTAGCATTTTCATCAAGGTGACTGTAATGCATGTAGTCTACTGGGTTAATACCTTTTATATCAGCTGTAGTCCATCTTAATGCTCCTTTGTGCTATTTTAAAATATCCAACAACTTACCTTTTTTATCTTCATTTAGGGATGATGAGATGATTACTGATAGAGTGCTTTCTTCTCTCAAAAACGCATATTCCAAAGTGTTGGGTAATGGTTTGAGCTCGAGTTTCGGTGGTGATTCTGATGATGGGATGAGTTTCTTCTCTGATGGTGCTAGTTGTTCAACTCTTGACTTCTATTTATTAGTGTCCATGGATGGTGCTGAGTCAAGTAGGGCGTTGACCTCATCGACTGATCTGTCAATATCAAAATCCAAATCAAAGTGAGTTAAATCCACATCAACAATTTCATCATCTGCATTGTGAGGTTGTTTGGCAATGTTGAAGATGTTTAGCTCCATAGTCATGTTGCCAAAGGACAACTGCATATTTCCAGTTCTGCATTGAATGAGAGCATCGGCAGTTGTCAAGAAAGGTCGGCTTAGGATAATGGGGATGTGCTTCCTTGAATCTTGGATTGGTTGAGTGTCAATTACAATGCAATCAACAGAAAAATAAAACTTGTCTACCTGGATAAACACGTCCTCCACAATACCACGAGATATTTTCGTGGACCGATCTGCAAGTTGTAACACCACTAGAGTTTAGTGTAATTCTCCCAGTCCAAGTTTCACAAATACTAAATAAGGTAATAGATTTACACTAGCTCCTAAATCCAACAAAGCATTTTCAATTGTGTGGTTCCCTATACTACATGAGATAGTGGGGGAGCATGGGTCTTTGTATTTTAAAGAAATTTTGTGTTGGAGTATATAACTAACATTTTCTATTAAAAATGTCTTCTTTTGAACGTGAATATTTCTCTTTTTAGTACAAAGGTCTTTAAGAAACTTGCATACGATGGCACTTGTTTTATAGCATCAAGTAAAGGGATGTTAACACTTACCTGTTTGAAGATTTCAAAAATCTCACATGTGGATTTTTCCTTCTTTCCTTTAGCTAACCTTTGAGGAAATGAAGCTTTAGGAACGTATTCTCGTGGGTTGGTTTCTTATTTTTCCTCCGATGATGATTCTTCAACATTTACAGGTACAATTTGATTTGTTTTTGTCACTGGCATCTCCACTTTGTTGTCGACTTCTTTCACTTTTTGCAAGGTCATGACAACTTTGACCTCTCCATGCTGCTGAGGTGAACTGGTACTTACTTCATGCACTCCTTTAGGATTAAGCACTGGTTGACTTGGAAATTTTCCTTTCTCAACAGTCATTACCAAGGTTTGAATTGAAGAAGCAAGTTGTCCCACCATCTTCTCGAGGTTTGAAACTGATTGGGCTTGTGAGTTGAAGCCTGCTCTCATCTCATTTCGTAGTTCATCAATGGTGTGGTTCTGTTGCTCAATCGTGGAGTAACATTCTTAAAACTTTGGAATGCATCCTCCCATGATCTGGGTTGAGAGTAGTTCTGACTCTGATTGTATGGTCTAAATGGTGGCTGAGAGGCTTGAGGAACTAGTTGCATTGGTGGAGCTGGAGCGGTTGGTGCATTCTGTTGGAATCCTTGAGACCATGAAAATTGGGGTGGTCGCTCCATCCATGGTTATATGTGTTGGAGTATGGGTTGTAATTAGATAGTTTTCTCATTATACCTATGGCATTGGCTTGATATGAATATGAGTCATGGTCATGTGGCTCTATTGATTTAGCAGTCGTTAACGATGCTACTTGTCAAGAAAGACCTTCAATTATCTCTTTAACTTCTATAATTCCCGAACTTGACTCGCCAATGTGAACCTCATTCACTCCTTTAATTCTTTTAGTATTCCTGAGCGATCAACTCCGTTGTTGGGAATTATCCGCTTGTCGCTGGAAGAAATCCCAAATCTCTGATGCACTTTTTGACATTAGCTCTCCTCCACTTATTGCCATTAGCCATTCTTGCACATGCGGCAATAATCTCTCTAAAAAGTATTGACATTGGTGCCATTTCTCATACCCGTGATGTGAACATTTCAACAGTAGCTCATTGAATCGCTCCCATGTTTTTAAAAATTGCTTGTCTCCTCTCTGGGTAAACTCTGAGATTTCCCTGCGAATAGCATTGGTTTTATGCACTGGGAAGTATTTATTTAAAAAATTTGTTACCATTTATTCATATGATGCAATGCTATTAGCAGGTAATGTATTGAGCCATAAATGAGCTCTATCCTTCCAAGAAAATGGGAATAGTATGAGTTTAACATCATCATCTGAAAAATTTTCATATTTAAAAATTTTACAAACAGCATGAAAATTATTCAAATAATTATATGGGTCCTCATTTTCTAGGCCATAGAATGTTGGGAGATAATTTAACACACTAGGTTTTAGTTCAAAACTCTAATAGCTACATTTGGGTATCTTATGTATGATGTACTCAAATTAGCTAAGGGACTGAAGTAGTCCTTAAATGGCCTCTCTGGTAGGGCTTGTTGTTGTTGTTGCAAATCCATTTCTCTTTTATCTTTACTTACAATGTGTTTGTGTGTGCGAAGTATTTTTTCAAGTTCAAGGTCTATAGGCTCAAGATTAGGTAATAATGACCTTTGACCATGCATACAAAGAACAAAAATAAATGGGAACAAAACAAATAAAAATAAAGAAGAATAAGAAATTATGATACTAACATTATCACGCTGTTACAACCATACTATAAAAACACACTAAAACAAATACGTGAAATGAATTAACTAAACATAAATTAATAAGATAAACGAAAAATTACAAAGAAAAATAACTTGAAAATTAAATTACAGAACTTTAAAGAAGAGAAAAAGAAATTTTTACCTCAAAATGTAAATTCAAATTTTTTTCTTTTTTTCTTTTTTATATAAAAAATTACAAGAAAACAATTAAAAGAAATTATTAACAAAAATTAATTCTACAAATTAAAATAACTTACCTCCCCGGCAACGGCGTCAAAAACTTGTTGTGCAAATTTTATTGAACTCGCAAGTACACGAATCTATTGTAGAATAGATCAATAGTGACGAGTGTCGATCCTACGAGGAGGTGACTTTTAATTGTGTGTATAGTTAATATTTTCTAAGTGAGTGGTTGGATTTGTGGTGAAAGTGACTTAGACTATCCTAGAATTTAAATTGGAATGTCGGAATTAAATTAAAGAGGAAACTATTATAATTGAAGTGCTTGGGTATCTGAATCTGCATCAACATGCACTATGGGCTAAATATTCCTTTATTAATGCCAATTAAATCATGAGGAGGTGTTTTCACTCCTCATGAACCACACTCTAATCAATATGGTGCTAAGGGCTTATCGTGCCAAATAATAATAACCTTGTACTAGGGAGCCGGTGAAACCAGTGCGGTATCTAGATAAGATTATTACTATTTATCGACGAAAAATAGTAAATAAATTAGAGGGGAAGAGAAAATAAATTTACCAAATAAAGCCCATGGCATATGTTGAGACTTCACCTTTAACCCAAACTTGAAAGAAAATTAGCTACTCATAATTGAACTAGGGGCAAAATGAGAAATTATTAAAATACATATAAAATACACGATGGTGAAGGAATTACAGAAAATTGAACTCAAAAATAAATCCAGGAATGCCAAATTAGGGAGGAGGCCCCCTTTTTATAGTACACTGAGGCATCAGTAAATGGTACGCGGTTTGACCACACGGTTTGAACAGTCACACGATTTGACCACTCAGTTTGAGCTGAGAGGCAACTTAAATAGTGACGCGGCTTGGTTGTATATAATCCCATGTATATGCATGTACCTTACACGTGATTTTTGGTCCACTAACATGCTGCCGCGTTATTGATCAACAGTACATAAGAATTTTAGTCCAATAGAATCGTGATACCTCATCAGTCAATGCCACATCATCGTTCCGTATGTGTGAACAGTGTCGTAAACAGTAACATGAATAGTACCGTAATGTGAAAGTGACATTTTTTCTTTTATGCTCCTCTTAAGGTTTTCGACTGTCCTAAGTTCAAAAGTGATGTTCTTTTTTCCGTCTGATCTGTCGTTCATTGTGAAATGACCATGATGCCCCTAAAATACATTAAATGCTTAAGTAAAATAAAACACACATAATTAAATCACAAGAGACTTAAATACATAAAAATAAGGGTGTTTGTAAGACTTGAAATATAAAATGATGATTTTCTCCTTTATAAATATACATTTTCTAACACTCAACACCCATTCTCAACCTATGGGCTCAATAAGGCCTTGTTTTAGCAACTCAGAGCATTCTTCTTGGGCTAGTTTCAAGTCGGACGGAGTCATTCCTGGATGGGTAGTTTTGGTTGGGTTAATGTCTTCGTTAAGCTTGAAAGGGAGTTTAATAAAGAAGTTTTCATTTTTTCCATAGAGGGGCATGATGAAGAAATTGACTATGATTTTCTGGACAATGAATGAGAAAACGGGATTTGAGAGCATCATATGAAGGAGGAGAGCTTGAGATAGAGAATAATCTTAGGATATCCGTATAAGGTTGAAACATCTGTTTATAATGGATTCCAGAAGCTGTAATCTGAAGTTTTTTAACAACGTGAAGAATATCAAACCCGATTAAAAGATCTTTGTCCAAAAAGTTAGATCCAACAAGTTTTATCCAAAGAACACATCCTGGAAAGAATTGAATACTAATGGGTTTTTTGGTAATCAGATTTGTATAAAACAATTCTATATTTGCAGCTTTGAAATATTCTGTATGCTTTTACCAAAACTGGGAAGGGAGAATTAAAGGGTTAAGCATATTCTTCTGAGCTCCAGTATCAACAAATCCTATGATGGGAACTGGTTTTCCAAATTTTTATAGGAGGAGGTGGATTTTGATAGAACGGATAAAAACGACTGGTTGGACTTTCTGGGTTTGCTGTATAGTTTGAATTACAGAAAAATTCTCAGACTCATAATGTTCTTCTATTTTAGCAAGAACAAAAGTTGTTTCTTCATCATAGTCCTCTTGTTCAGAGAAGAATGATTCAACATCATTGCTTTTTGAAACTAACATGGACCCCTGGAGATGCTCAATAAGTCGAACTGATTTTGAAGGCCTGTTTGGACAATTTCTCGCGAAATGCCCTTTCTTTTCACAAATAAAACAACGACTGGTCAAGGTTCTTTTTTCTAAAGAATAGGCAAGGTTTTCTAGATTTGGATCTAGAAGAGGTTTGGTTTTTCTTTTCTGAATTCTGGAGTTTCCGAAAATGGGATCTCTTTTTTTGTTGAGCAAGTGCAATCTTTTTCACTTTTGCACTTAATGGATATATGGGGTTTTTTACAAGCACATTTGAAAGGATGTTTGTTCTATATGAGATCTTTAAAGAATTCTTTCTGTTCACAAAGTCATTCCAGACAATTGACTGCTAACTGGTAGATTTTTCCTAAAGAGTGGTTGGTTATGTCCAACTGATGGATTGTGAATTGCCTCTGAAGTTCTGGTTGGATTTCTTTCGGAAGAGATGCTACAAAGACATGTTTTAATGAAGGATTATTAAAATCGTTGAGCTTGTAATACATTGTAGACATTCTCTTGTAGTGAAAATCCAGAACAACACTTCATTAAATGAAATTCTCTTCTTGTTTGGTCATTAGTCACTGTGGCTTCTCCAAGGAATTGGTCATAAATGAGCCCAAGGACTTGGGGAATTTCAGCTTGGATCAATTGGAGTTGTCTGTGATTGGCAAATGCTTTCAAACTAATCCCTTAAAGATCCCATAAAACGAGAACTGAACTCTTTAAGGATGGTTTGGGGTGTTGCTCCAGTTCTGAGCATCTGAACATCAATCCAGACAAAAAACTTTTGGAACCTGGCTGGCCATTTCATTTCTGGAATGTCATCAAAAGTAAACCATGGGCCATTAAAAGGTTTAGAAGAATAATTGTCTTGATGGGGTATAGGATTGGTATCAGAATCTGCTTCCTCAACTATAGGTGTTTGAGGAGATGAGGAGGGAGTAGGATCATTTGACCTAGTTGATTGTTGGACCATCAAAAGCTTAGAGATATTAGGTAAGCTATTTTCAGAGTTGGAGGAAGAAGAATAAGATTTTGAAGAGAAAGATTTTTCATCAGTGGAGGTTTCATAGGTTCTGGAGATGATTGTGAAGAAAATTGTGGATCAAAAGGTTGGTAGCAAGCTGGAGGCAGTTTAGTCTTAATAGGTCTGGTATGTGGTTTAGCAGGAGCAGGAGTTGTAGTGCATTTGAGATGGGACAGGCCAAAGAATTTGGCATAGTCTACTGGTTGTCTAGAAGTGAAAGGTGTATAGAAGTGAAGGGTTGGTATGTACTAAAGGTTGGTGTGTGTAGAGGTAATGAGGGAGATTTTGTAAACAAAGAAGGTTGTTGTTTGTCTGCATCAATCCTGGCAAGTTCAGCTTTTAACTGTACCCTAATATCTGTTTTGGATCATAAACCGCAGATCTGAATCAAGTTGGGTAACTCGATTTTGCATGTCAAGATACATCTGTTCAAGCTGAGATGTGATCTTGTCTACCTTTGTATATGTCTGCTTGACTTAAAATGCCACTTTTTCAATGTTTACGACAAGAGATAGGAAAGCTGAGTTCTAAGCCCTGGCATTTTGAGTTTGCCAGTTTAGAACAGCTTCAAAAGGCTTTGGTTCTTCAAGTTGGCCATTTGGTGTTACAGGAGAGTGGACAAAAGGTTCGTGGCGACCTTTGTCTGTGGATCAATTTGTTTTTCTAAAGGAGGGAACTGTTCTTGGTAAGAGCTTGATGAGAACATCATGCAAGGTTGGATAGGCATAGATGAGATGAGAAAAAGGTTGCCTCTTTTCTACATGATCTTTGTTTATACTCTCTTTGTGTAAGCCTTCAGCCTTTCCTATAAATGGGTAAAGACATTAGACTGTCTGGATCATCTGGGGGTAGAGGAGGCTTTTTGTGACACGTATCCAGTTTGTGACTTTTCTTTTTATGTCGCTTGGGACACCTATTGAAATCATCATCGTCAACTTCTTCTTCGAGGCAAGGACAATCTGGGTCACACATATGGAAACCTAGAACATCCCTTAAAAAATTACCATTGATTTTGTCCGGGTATATCAGATAGCCATCTGAGGCAAATCTGTGGATGTGAAGATTTTCTTGTGCTGTATATACGACTGTAATCATGGAGGAGTATGAAAAAGGAGTTTCTGGGTGTTGACTGTTCAGAGGGTGGATGAGAAACAATGGGTGTCTGGGAAGTGGATGGTGATTGAAAAGTCAATTTTATAATTCCATTTGCTCTTTTTTCAAAATGAGCATCAGTTGTTTGGACCAGCTAGGAGTTTTGATGGAATTTTTCATAATTGGAAAGCCATTCAAGAGGCATGAGCTTAAGCAGCTCTTGCCTTTGAATTTTTCTTGGGATTTGAACAATGGAAGGAATGCTTTCTGAAGAGTATGCAAGGATCATTAAAGCATCGGATGTGGTTTGAGGTGCAGGAAGATCAAGGGCATGATTTTAGAGGCGGTACACCAACTGATGGTGTAGAGTTGCCATTTTGGAAGAAACTGTCTGTTCAGCTCCTTGGATCTGGATCTGAACTTGTAGAGTAGTGGGCAGGTTTGGATCATCAAGTGAGAGGTTGAAATTTGGATAAAAGGTCAAAAGAACACTTCCTACATGTAGAGTAGTAAGGATTGTTCCTATGAATGCATGCTAGTAGTCCTTGAACCAGGTGTCTAACAAGGCTAGTCTGGCTGTGACAGGTAAGCCTTTCATGCCGTGGAGGGTAAGGATCAAACGAACACCTCTCAGATGAAGGTGTGTGTATCCTTCTCTTTTCCACTGGATAACTGTTCCAGTGGAATCTCAAAGGTGACAAATTGCTCTGCCTGTGAAGAGCACACTGATCTAGTCTGGATGATTGGATATATTCTTTTGGAGCAGGTCTTTTGGTTGAAATTAGGGTTCTAATACTTCTAGTGAGGGAGTTTGGTCATTGATACAACTTATATGGATTAATGAGAGGCATAGAGGATTCATTGATTTGGGCTGATTCTGGAACATATGAATACTCAATAAGGTTTTTTATTTTTTAGGCGAGGTGTTTAGAGCAGGATTTGGGAAGAGAAAGAGTAGAAGAAAAAGTAATAGGAGCAAGATTATCTGATTTGTTTGATGTAGATGCCATTTTGTTTAAGATTTTCCTTTATTTACGTATTCAAGACAAACAAATCTCATATTTACCACTTCATTTTGATGAAAAACATCATGCTCAAAGATAGAGGATAATTGTACGTGGCTTATTATACCAGTAGTGCACAAGATGAACTGTGGTTGGTTCGATCAATCCTTAAACCTTGGCTATTAAACAAGATGAACTGTGGTTGGTTCGATCAATCCTAAAACCTTGAACTTTCTGATGCACAAGATCCTACAAGAGGCGAGTGCAAAGCATACTTGTTAAAGAGATTGAAGTGAACTATTATGAGAATCTGTTGTCTTTCCTAGGGAATAAAAGAAAAAAGAGAAGTTTAGAAAGTCATGATATTAAAAAAGATGGATTATTATTTCTGAAAACTGAACCTGCTTACAACTGAGAATGAATTTTCCTTATATAGGAAAATTCAAAAGGAGAGGACAGAACAAGCCTTATCCTCCTTTTCAAAAGCAAAAGCAAAAGCAAAAAGCAAAAAGCAAAAGATTCCTGACAGGACAGGACAGGACCCCTGTCTTTTGGAATTTAAGCAAAAGACAAAACAAAAGGAAGATGCCTTAAAGTAAAGATAAAGAAAAGCAAATGTTTTTTTTTTGAAAAACAAAACAATTATTACAAAATGTTATTAAAAACTATGCGAGGGAGATAGGTTGTCAAGATCACTGTCAACTTCAGCAAATGCCTCTTTCTACCAAGGCATGTTCTCATAATATTGTCGGGCAGGTGCGTCTATCTGTGGAATTGTGCTTGTGGAGGGAGCATTTGATGCTTCTGTAGGATGCATGATGGAGGTGAATTCTTCCCATGGATCTTGTATGTCCTGGAAGAGAATATCTGTGAAATCAGGTTCCTCTTCTTTGATTAAAATTCCAGATAGGAGGGTTATTGGATGAAGGTGACCTGGTGGTAGGGATACCCATGAGTTCATGTTGTGGTCCAAGGGAGGTGTGTTGGATGCCAATTGGGGTAGATTGAACATTGTTTAGTTCGAAGAGGTATTGTTTTAGGGTAGAGACAAGATTAGGATAATGATCCAGAGGAAAACTATGGGGAACAGTCTTCCATTCATAAGCTTGATCTTGAGTCCAAAAGAGTTTGGTAGTAGGGTGTTGGAAGTAAGGATGATGGACAATAAAGACTGAGGCAAACTGTTCTCCTTCTTGGTCAGGGAGGACATTGATGTGGTGGTGTTTGATAATGAAGTCAAGTTGTTTTCTCCACTAAGAGAGAGGGGACATGTGAGGGAGTGAACCTGGTTTGGATCTGTGAGATATCGAAACATTAATTGTACAGAAAAGATAAGTTTGGTGGCGTATAAGATGGTAAGACACCATATATACCATAATTCGTCTACTGTGACATCCCTAGAGGGATTGATCTTTAGGCCAGTAAGAAAGAGGTGATCTGGATGAAAGCTTGGAAATCCGGATGTTTGGGTGCGATATATATTCATGAAATATCAAAAAATTAATTTCTTTGCAAAATCTTGGATCTGGTAAAGACTGGAGAAAGTGAGGTTGCAAGGGAAGGACTTTTTTGTCAATGCAGTGTTGGGTAGAGTAGGAGCCATCAAGATGACTGGAACTGAGGGCAAAAAGACTTTTAAGGATAAAGATGAAGGTCCGGACAAGAGATCGGGGATGAGGTTCTCCTTTTATGTGCTGGACTGTGAAGTCATACTTTAAGAACCATGTTTTGAGGCGGAGGAGATGCTTGTTTGGGAGGACCTTATTTTTGAATTCAAGGACTTTTGGAAAGGAGGAATTGTCTAGTCTGACAAGGAAATTATGGCAAAAAAAATGAAAATCAAAATTTTGAAATCCATATTTAACAGCTAGGATTTCTTTGTAGATCACATAGTAGTGCTTTTCTGATTCCCTGAATTGTCCACTGGCGTGAGAATAGTAAGATTCTTTGCCATCATGTTTTTCTAAAAGGATGGCTCTCCAGTATTCATCACTTGCATCAATCTGAAAAATCCTCTGACCATCAGTGGGAATTCTCAATGGAGAAGGATGCTGAGCAATCTGCTTGAGATGTTGGATAGCAATAGTCTGAGAGGGGCCCCATGGTGGGGCTGATTTTTTGAGCATTTTTGTGAAATACAAGTGTGCAACCCAAGAGGGGGGGTGAATTAGGATTCTAAATTATTTGATTCTAAAACAAATTATCAAGCAAATCTAAGATGAATTTAATGGAATAACAATTAAATCAATTATAATATAAAAAGATAAGGGAAGAGAGATTCAAATACGAAGATTTTTATGTGATTCGGCCAACCTCACCTACGTCCACGGTTCCAAGCTTTCCAGGCTTGAGGATTTCACTAAGCAAGCCTCCAGGGCTTCAAATGCTTGCACTTGACTTCCAAGATGTCAACAAGAGATTATCCCCAATCTCTTAACCTAAGTGTATCCCAACACTTACAATCACTTAAAGTAAAAGATCAAAAATAGTTTTTCTCTCACACAATATTTAGGATTACAAATCAATCCCCAATGTGTGAATAGATAAAGCAAGAATGTGTTTTAAAGCTCTATGAAGATTGTATTCTCGAATATAAGCTCAATGGTCATGTTGTGATCAAAACTGTTTGATTTTGAATGACCTTATTTATAACTAAAGCTAAAAAGCTAGCCGTTATAGATTGTCTGCTCAAAAATGGTTCGCCGTTAGACATTAACGGTTAACCGTTTCATCTGATCAATGTTACCGTTGGGCCAAATTTCAAATAAACGATTTACCGTTTAAGGTTAACCTTTCGCTGTTAAATTCCAGAGACCTGCAAGATGAACATCAGTTATCCGTTTATATTAAACGGTTAACGATTTGCATGAAATGACCTCTCTGGAAATTATCGGTTAATCGTTTGTAATAAACGGTTCGCCGTTCGTTTCCAGTAACCTGCAAAACAAATTAGCCTTATTCGGTTTTGTTAAAGGGTGCCAGATGAGTACAATCTTCAATTCTAGATTTTATCAGTTAACTGTTTAAATAAACGGTTCATCATTAAATTCCAGTAGTCTTCCCAGCTTTTGTATTTTCCGTTTTTCTTAATCGGTTAGAGGTTAGGCAATATGTTGCTCTCTGGTTTAAATCGGTTAACCGTTTAAAAGAAAACGGTTCACCGTTTATTTCCAGAAGGGAAAATATCCACCGTCCACCCGTTTTTTTCATTTTTTTTCAAAAATGCACAATTCCTTTTTTTTTTTGCTGAAATCCACCTAAAGTTACAGTTTGTTTCACTTTTCCACTTCCGTTTGAGATCCGTTAAGAAAACTAATGGAAACTTAAAAAAATAACTATTTTGCCCCCCCCAAAATAAAAATTACAATTTCACCTTAAAAATTACCAAAAATAATCAAATTAAATCTAATTATTTTCCCCATTGGTCAATAAAGAAATTAATTCTACAACCATCTGATGCATGTTTTTTTTTAAATATGTCTGTAATTAAAAAGGATAAATTATAATAGTAGTATTAAAAATAGCCCAATCTAGCAAACCATCAATTAAATTTAAGATAAATAGAGTTTTACTATTCATTGAATTATAATCTCTAGTAGTTAAGATTTTTTTGTACTTTATTAAAGTGCCAATAATGATATTCATCATTTAATTTGATTATTTTTGGCATATTTTAGAGTGAAATTGTAATTTTTGTATTGGGGGTAAAATGGTCATTTTTTAAAGTTTCCGTTAGTTTTCTTAACGGATTCCAAACGGAAGTAGAAAAGTAAAATAAAATGTAACTTTAGGTGGATTTCAGCCAAAAACAAAAAAGGAATTGTGTATTTTTGAAAATGTTAGAAAAAATGGGTGGACGGCGGATATTTTCCCTTTCCAGAATCACATTTTAAACCAGATTTTGCAGAGAATCATTTTTTGATTTGAAAGTCCATCTTTTATGAATATAATTTGAATGATTATAAGGCTTTCGTTTATTTAAGAAATAGCTTCAACATTTTATAAAAAACCATTTAAAGTTTGTTATCATCAAAATCAATATTATTAACATATTCATGTTAATGACAAACTTCAATCAATATTTTGCTCCCCCTTAATAAATGATGTATGGCTAAATTAAGAAATGTATGGCCAAAAAAGATTTTTACTCAAGAAAAATTTTTAAATTCATTTTAAATCTCCCCATAATTATCTCCTCCTTTATCATAAAAAAGAAAAGAGAGAAAAGAAAACCGTAAATCTGTTAAAGAAAGAAGTTACCCAGTTTTGGCGAGTGAAAATTTTGGCAGAGTTTTCCCTTAAAAAGGAACAAAACCACTAATACAAGATGAGATTTAAAAACACTTCCAAAATATAGTAACAACAACTCCATCATCCAACAAACCAACAAACCAACAACACCATTTACAAAGAAACCAACAACTCCATCAATCAATATCAAATCAGCCAATATCAAGTTATCCAACATCAAGAACATCACAAAAACATGTCATCAAAATCCATCACGATCATATAGAGGTAGCAGTGTATATAAAAATATAAATAGCAACACACAAACAAACAAAATATGAAATGTATGTGTGAAAATAGAACTAAGAAACTATGGAGGTGGAGAAGATGTGCTCCCTGGATCATAACTGAAATAGCGGAGAAGAGTGCATTGTCCAGCGATAAGCTCAAGCTGCTGATCAATGCTCTGCTGCTGGAAGGTCTGAAAGTTAGAACATAGCTGCTGGTGGTCACAGGAGAAAGTGTCCAAACGATCGATAATTAGCTGCTGCTACTCCGAAATCCTGCGAACATCAGCAACCAACTGCTGCATAAAGTTCGAAGCAGGGGGCTGAATTGGATCTGCAGGTGGCTCAGAAGTAGAGGGCTGCTCAGGAACAGCAGATGGCTCAGGTGCAAGAGGCTGCTCGAGAGCCAGAGGCTGCTCAGAAGAGGAGGGAATGTTAGCATCCATCGTACGCTCCTTAGAGTCAGAGTCAGCTGGAGGTTGGGGGACAAAACGGCGACGCGGAGGATGAGGATGAGCTCCTAATCTAAAATCCGAAAGCTTATCGAGAGGATAAACATTGTTGAGCATCCGATTGTCCTCTGGAGCAATCAAGGTATCTCTGTTTTTAGAGTTTTTAGTCTTTATCCACTCTCTATTCTTCCTAGAAAAATTGATACTAGTCATGGCCTCTGGACCAATCCGTCTAGTCTCCATATAACCGGTATCGAGAAGAGGCACCTCAAAGTGTCGCAATATCTTAGTAATGATACTGCCATAGGGAAGCAAGCGGTGGTTAAACGCGGGAGTACTCAACATGTGCTGCACAATAACACAGCCGATGTTAATGGGACGACTTGAAATGAGGCTATCTAATAGGCCAACGTCCAACCTCGTAACCTCATCCGAGTGACCCCTCCTAGGTGTCACTATGTGTTGTAAAATAGTGTGAAGAATGCGAACTTGGAGAGGTAAAGTTGAGACCAAAAAGGTAGATTACAGATCTCATTAGACAAGTCTCGACGGTGACAAATATTACGGACTCCATCAACATGACTAAAACCATCAAAAGAAAGGGCTTTCCTAGAGGTATAAATTTCATGACCCTCACTAGAGATACCTAGAAAGCCATTTAGGTCCTCATCATCAAATTCTATAGGCATACCGCCGACTTGAGTAACTATCCTATCTAGGCGAGTTGCGGAGATTTCCATGTTCGAATAAAAGACTCGCACTAAATTGGGATAAACTCGGTCATCAAAGTCCATGGCAGACTCCCAAGGCTGAAGCATATCCCTAATGCTTCTACCGTACAAAACTAAGGTATTGAAATCATCTAATTTAACATAGAAAGAGTCAAGCACCTTTCTACTATTGAAGCGATCCTCGAACCGCTTGGCCAAGGAAGGCATGGGGAAATGAATTCTTTCAAATTCAGAGACTTCCCATGGTGGTATAGGATTCCTTGGAGGCACATATTTTCTCCTGAGATTTCTCCGAGGGGGCTCAGCCATGGTGAAGAGTAAGGAAGTTTGAAAATTTTAAGAAGGATGTGAGGAGAAGAAGATTAACCAATTATTTGTTTAGGGATGAGTAAAGGATGTGATTTTGACACTCAATTTGGTTGAAGAAGGGCAAGAATCAGTTTTAAAATAAAGAAACCCGAACGGCTGCACTTAGGGTTTTGATTTGGGATTTTTCAATGTTGGGCTTGATTTGAAGATTTGAATTGGTGAAAGTGTTCTAAAGGTGATAAGAAATGATGTTATAGGTTTGATTTGGCAAGAAAAACAAGAAAAATGAAGGTTTGAGGGCATAGGAAGCTTCGGCTGAGCAACAATAGCTGAAATGGTGAAAGGGCAACTGGAGAAGGACAAGAAAAACCTTTGAACAATTTTATATTCACGAAAACGGTTAACCGTTTATTTAAACGGTTAAGGGGTAACTTCCAGAGGATAAGGAATGGGAAACAGTGAAAGGTTAATCTCTTAACGGCTAAGGAGTAACTTCTAAAGAGCTCTCTGTTGTTTTTAACCGGTTTACCGATTGCATCAAATGGTAAAAGGGTTGAAAGGCAGACATCATAATCTAGTTTCTAGAATAAAACGGTACACCGTTTATTAGAAACGGTTAGCCGTTTATTTTATCTATAATTTCCCACATTTGATTTAATTTTTGGCCAACAAATAATACATTCCAAGATCATTTAATTGATCTAAAATGTTTTATGAGCCATTTTAATGCATGATTCATGCATAATTCATATAATCAATTAAATGCATAATTCATATAATCATATAATCAATCAAGAATTAACAAAGCAAGCACATCATTTGAAAATCAAGCTTAAGCATTTAAATCATCAAATCACCAATAAGTCAATCAATTCAATACAATCAATGGCATGAATAGAGATGTTAATGCGAAAATTTCATCATCCCAAGTTCATGCCGAATCTTTGAAAATTGTTCTTCGCCAAGAGGTTTAGAAAAATGTCGGCGAGTTATTTTTATGTAGAAATAAACTCTAATGCAATATCCCCCTTTTGAACATGATCTCTCAAGAAATGATGTCTTATTTCCATATGCTTGGTTCGAGAGTGTTGAATGGGATTCTTTGGAAGATTGATAGCACTAGTATTATCACACTTAATAGGAATTTGTTATAGGTTAATACCATAGTCTCTAAGTGTTTGTTTCATCCAAAGAGCTTGTGCACATCAACTTCCTGCAGCAATATATTCAGCCTCGGTATTTCTTGCTAAACCATGAAACAAGTGAGTCACCTAGGATATGGCAAGTTCCACTAGTACTTTTTCTATCAACTTTATAGCCGGAAAAATCTGCATCCGAATAGCATGTTAAATCTATATGAGTTCCCCTAGGATACCAAAGGCCAATATCTATGACAGTGAGTTTGTTGTACGTGGCGTTTTTACCAGATTGATACAGAACTTAATCTGCCTTAGGGACATTCTCAGGGATCAGATCGGACTTAGAACAGATCAATCCCGTATCCTGCACAATTTGGTTTCCAGCTGATATACACTTATCCACCAAATACCAAATCCAAAATTCATTTTAAAAACATTTTTTCACAATACCACCTGAGAAACACAGCACCTAGAGCCTTTAAAAAGGGTGAACGTTGTGAGAAAACAATTTTATTGGATAAAAAACAGTTTTGGAGGATAAAACAGGACATTTCTTATGCACAGGATCCTCAGGCTTGAGGTAAGTGTAGAGCATACTCAGTTTAGAAGTTTTTGAGGTGAGCGTATCATTTGCAACTCAAATAGTGTCTTTGAGGCATAGAAGAGAGAGAGAAGTTTTAAGGAAATGTAATGTATAAAACGTAAGCATTTATTTTTTCAGATTGGCTCCCTTACAACTAAGACCAAAGGTGCCTTATATAGAAGATCATTGAGAACATGACCTCTCGAATGATCAAATCTCATAGCACACCTTTTTGGAAAGCAAAGCATCCCGATAAGGGCTTTTACAAAAGGTAAAGAAAACTTACAAGGACTTTAACAAAAGTAAAGCACATCGACAAGGACTTTAACAAAAGGAAAGCACACCGACAAGGAATTTAAGACATTCGTGTAGTCAGAACATTGTTCCATAACAAGGATTCCTTGAGGAATTGAACTTGAACCTGGAGTACAGCCTTGTGTTTTTGGAATGATTTCAAGGGTGTGTGATGGTTCAATGGAGGTATGGTGGATGTTTGTGGCAGGTGGAGGAACATTGTTAAGTTCCATGAGATAGGCTTTGAGAGCGGAGGTGACCGTTGTATTATGGATGAAGGTATAAGGATGAGGGTAAGTTTTCCATTCATATGCCATGTCTTGTGCCCAGTAATCCCGCGTTTCTGGATGTTGGAAATAAGGCCTATGAACGATGAAGGTTGTAGTCCACATGTTAGCTTTTTGTTCTGGCATTTTGTCTAATCCGTGAAAAGTAGACAAATGATTGAGTTGCTGACGCCACTAAGTGAGGGGGGAATACCATTCAAAAAGAGTCCAGAGAAGGTCTGGGGAGAACTCTGGAGTGGTAAGGTGAGTCAGGACAGGTTTAATGGGAAAAACTAGCTTTGTAGCATACAAGGTAGTAAGGCACCACATATACCAAATCTCATCTTCTGAGATGGATAGATAGGACAGAGTGAGGCCTGTGAGAAACAGGTGCTCCATGCAAAATTAGGAAATCGGTCAGGTTTTTTGGTCTGAACATTAAAGAAAAGCCGGGTACAGGAATTTCTTTGCAAAATCTTACAATTGGTAAACATATTGGAAAGAGATGTTCATGGGGAAATTTCTTTGGGTGAGAGCTTTGAAGGGAAGTTGGCGATTCATGGCTATAACTGGAATGGTTTGAATCGAGGAGATGAGTGCGGGTTTATTTATAGCTGGATGGGTGAGGAAGTCTGGAATGAGGCTCTGGTTGTCTTTTATGTGTTGAACAGTGAAATTATATTTAGCAAACCAGGTCTTGAGGCTGAGTAATTGCTTGTCAGGGAGCAATTTGTTTTTGAAGTCAAAGATTCGGGGAAAAGAAGAATTATCCACGTTGATAATGAATTTGTGGCTGATGAGGTGGAATTCAAACTTTTTAATTCCATACTTGACTTTCAAAATTTATTTGTAGATCACATGGTAGTTCTTTTCAGAGTCTTTGAACTGTCCGCTTGCATGTGCACAGAAATGACGATGCCATGGATGTCTTCAAGAAGAATGGCACTCCAATAATCATCACTAGCATCAGTTTAGAGGATGCGCTGGCCACCTGTGGGAATTTGGAGTGGAGGAGGTGATTACGCTATTAGCTTTAGCTGCTTGACAGCTTCTGTCTGAGCAGGGCCCCATGGAGGGCACTATTTCTTAAGCATGCGTGACAGCTGGCTGGTGTGGATTACAACTTTTGGGATAAAATCACGAACATAATTGACAATCCCGAGGAATTGTTGTATCTTCTTTCTGTTGAGATGTGTGTCCGGAAACTTTAGTAATTCGAGTGTAATGTGTGGACCAGGCTGATATTGGCCATCTTTAATGATCATGCCAAGAAAGTCGATTGATTATTTTCCTATGCTGCTTTTCTTTTCGGAAAGCATGATGCCATGGGCCTGCACAATGTGAAAGAAATCCAAAAGGAGCTTCTGGTGGCTCTCATGGTCAAAGGAAAACAACAAAATATCATCAATGTAAACTAATGCATGATGAAGAATAGGACTAAAGATTTTTTTCATTCCTTTTTGAAATAAGGAGGGAGCGACCTTAAGACCAAAAGGCATAACAGTCTATTGATAATTAGCATCAGGGATGCAGAAGGCAGTTTTGTGATGGTCAACTGGTGAAATACCAAGTTGCCAAAAACCAGCTTTTAAATCGAACTTAGAGAAGATACGAGCCCTTTGAAGATTGACAAACAGGGTCTGGATTTTTGGAAGGGGAAACTTATCATCTTTAAGAAAATAATTAAGCGGTTGGTAGTCAATAACTAATCTCTTTTTCCCACGAACTAGTTCAGATCGTTTTCCAACATAAAAAACTTGACAAGCCCAATCTGAATTAGTAGACTCAATAAGACCTTTTTGAAGTAACTGAGAACTTTCTTGCTTAGCAAGTAGGAGGTCTGAAGGAGACATACCCGGGTGTGATGCTTTGGTGGGGTTTATGTCTTCATTGAGTTTGAAAGGAAGGTGAATGAAAAGTTGTTCATTTTCCAAAGAGGTGAAGGATGACGGAACTGTGAATGGTTTTATGGACAAAACTCTAAGAACTTTTGGGAGATTTGATTGTATGAAGATGGTGTTTTAGAAAGTATATACAGACGCAATGTATCTGTATAAGGCAAGAACATCTGTTTGTAGCGAACTCTAGAACTGATGAGGAAGAGGTTTTTGACAAAATGAAGAATATCAAAACCTATGAGTAAATCTTTATCTGGAAGTTTGGAGGGTACAATCTTTTTCCAAAATATACAATTCGGAAAGAATTGAATACCAATGGGTTTCTTAGTAATTAAAGTTGTTTCGAAAGTTTCACCATTAACAGCTCTGAAAAGTTTAGAATGGTGTTCCCAATAGTCTGATGGAATAACAGAGGATCAATCATACTGGTGTCTGCACCAGTGTCAATAAACCCGATAACAGGAACAAGTTTATGGAATTTAGAAGGAAGGATGGACATCTTGAGGGAAGGCCTAGGAATGGTGGAAACATGGTTGACAGTTTGAACTATAGAAATAACTGAAATATCGTCAGAATCAGAGGAATCTGCAATAAGGAAAGCAGTCTGGTCATCTTGGGCCGACTGTTCGGAGAAATTGGATTCGACATCCTCATTCTCATATAATAGGGAAGAATGTTGAAGATGTTGGATAAGACGAACAACTTTGGCCGATTTGTGAGGACAATTGCGGGCAAAATTACCACGTTTTTTGCAGAGGAAACAACAGTTGGATTTTTTCTTTCGGTACTGAGAAACATCTTTCTTTCTAAAATACCGAAAAGGTTTTTTGGAGGTGTTTCTGGAAATGTCTTTTCTTTTTAGTCGAACAAATGCACTTCTTTGCATCTTTACATTCCATAGTGAGATGAGGTTTTTTACAAGCTTCAGAGAAGGGTTTTTTGTCTTCCATGAGATCTTTGAAGAATTCTTTCTGTTCACAGATCTTATCAAGAGATAGCATGGCCATTTGAAAGATCTTACCCAGAGAGATATCAACGATGCTCAGATTTGTGGCTGTGAATTTTCTTTGAAGATCAGGTTGTAACTCATTAGGGAGAGAAGCGATGAAGACGTGTTTAAGAGATGGCTCATTGAACCCATTCAGCTTATAGAATAGAATACTCATTCTTTTGTAATGAGCATCTAGAAGATATCTTTTAAGAGAACAACATTTCATCTGATGGTATTCTTTGCGGTCTGTTTCAGTGGAAGCAGTTTTTTCACCGATGAATTGGTCATGAATAATATTGAAGGCTGTACCAATCGGAGATTCCATGAATTGGAGCTGTCGGTATTCGCCTAAGCTTTCTAGCCAGTCTTGTAAAGAGCCCGTGGAGCAGGCACTAAATTCTTTAAGAACGGCTTGAGGTTGAGCATTAGGCTTGGTACCTTGAAGATCAATCCAAGCAGCAAATTCTTGAAGTCGAGCAGCCCATTTGTGACGAGGAATGTCATCAAATGTAAACCAAGATCCTGAAGATGGTTTTGTAGAGTGAACATGAATTGGTGGTGGCACTGGGTCTGTTTGAGAAGCTTGGTCAGAGGGATTGTCTTCAACAATGGGAGTTGGAGAAGAGGCACTTGGTTTTGCCATTTCAATGGCCATTAAAATGCCTGTAATGTCAGCATATTCAGACTCCGAGTCAGTGGAGGCTGGTGATGTGGCATAGGATGAAGATGAGGATGAGATAGTTGGCCCAGAAGAGTCAGAGGAATCTGAGGAGTGTGTCTATACAGTATGATAATGATACTGGTCCATTGGGCTTTTATCTTTTTTAAGAGGCTCGGGAATGTCTTGTGGTGGTTCTGCTGGAGGGACTGTAGAGGTAGAGGAGTAGGAAGTGGCCTTTGGACGTAGTTCAGAGATTTTGACTTTAGATCATGATTTTTTGGGCAAAGATGGTGGAGGAGTTGGTTGGAGATGAGAGAAACTGAAGAACTTGTTATGAACAGGTTGTGGAGGTCGGGATGGTGTGTAGGAAGAGGCATATGTGTCAAAGATTGGAGGAGACACTGGTGTAGGTTGTGGTTGTGTAAAAAGGGAAGGTCTAGTTTTTACAGCATTAATCCTGGACAATTCAGCTTTGAGTTTTCTGATCTCGGCTTCTTTTTTATTAAACTCTGGGCCCCAAATATAATTGTTGATCATTCGTCTGAGATCGGTGTCTAGTTCAGAAATCCGATCTTGAAGATGGATATACATATGATCTAAGCGACTGCTGATTGAATCTACTTTAGTTTCTATCTCGAAGACTTTGGTGGCAACACGGTCAATTTTCTTACCGAGTTGTTGAAGAGTTTGATTCTGAGCACTGGCGTTTTTGGTTTGCCAGTTAAGAACAGCTTCATACTGTCTTGGTTCCTCAAGTTGGCCAGAGGCCGTAATGGGAGATTGGACAAAAGGTTTGGATGTAACTGGGGTTTGTGTGTCTGTCTGTTTTTCAAGCAGAGGAAAAGAGTCCTCATAGGAGTGGCTTGAAAACATAAGGCAAGATCTGATTGGTTGGATAGGCGGTTTGGGATCCGGTGGAGGATGTGGAGAAAAAGATTTGCAAGATGATAGTGGATAAGAAAATCGTTTCTTTTTCTTTTTCTTTTTCCTCAGAACTTCCAATTCATCATCAATATCCGTATCATCCAAGCAAGAACAATCCGAATTGCACATCTGGGCTTCAGGAACATCCCATAGGAAATGACCATTGATTTTACCGGGATATACCGGATACCCTTCAGAGGAAAAACCATGAATGGGAAGTTTCTTTTCTTGACCAGTTTGAACTGCTGTGATCATAGCAGTATAAGAAAGCTGTGTATTGTCTGAAACTGGCTTGGTGTCAGGAGTTTGAAAAGACAGCTTGACTTGACCATTTGGTCGTCTGTCAAATATAGTTTCTATGGTTTGAACTGGTTCAGAATTTTGGTGAAAGTGCTCATAATTGGTTAGCCATTCAAGAGGCATGAGTTGAAGCAATTCTTGTTTCGGGATTTGTTTAGGGATTTGGATGATGGTTGGAATTGTGTCTGTGTCCGCCAATATGGCATAATGTTGTTTGACAAAAAGAGTATCCTAGGCCAAAACACTGTAACCTTTCTTGGCATGGCTTACAAGATCCATGGGAAGAATTCACCTCTATCCTGCATCCTATAGAAGAATCCAAAGATCATGAAGCATCCAATGCTCCCTCCACAAGCACAATTCCACCGACAGACTCACCTACCTGACAATATTATGAGAACCTGCCTTTGTGGAAAGAGCCATTTGCTGAAGTTGACAGTGATATTGACAACATATCTCCCTCGCACAGTTTTTAATAACATTTTGTAATAATTGCTTTTGATTTCGTAAAAAGCATTTGCTTTTCTTTATCTTTACTTTAAGACATTTTCTTTTTGTTTTGTTTTTTGCTTATATTCTAAAAGACATGGGTCCTGTCCTATCAGGAATCTTTTGCTTTTTATTTTTTACTGTTTGCTTTTGCTTTTGAAAAGGAGGATAAGGTTTGTCTTTATAAGGAGAATTCATTCTCAGTTGTAATCAGGTTCAGTTTTCAGAAATAATAATCCATGTTTTTTAATATCATGACTTTGTAAACTTCTCTCTTTTCCTTTATTCCCTAGGAAAGACAACATATTCTCATAATAGTTCACTTCAATCTCTTTAACGAGTATGCTCTGCACTCGCCTCTTGTAGGATCTTGTGCATCAGAAAGTTTAAGGTTTTGGGATCGATCGAACCAACCACAGTTCATCCTGTTTAATAGCCAAGGAGTGGCTTCCTCGTTGGGTGGTAGTGGTTGTCCGACTAGTATCAGAGTGGTTGCCCTCATTTGCATCACCCATTTGCAAGTTGGTGTTAACTCTTGGACTATTTCTTAGCATGACAGTAGTGTTTCTTTTTGTCCCGCTTTTCTTCTTAGGTGTACTCTCATCCTTTTCATCGACTTTTTCTCGCTTTTTTACCCATTTTTTAGGTGAGGGTTTCTCCTGGTACCCAGCTGAATTTTCTAAATTAGGAGGCTCCTGAAAATTACATAGCCAAAAATCTAAACTCAATAAACCTACCAATATAGTATATCCATTGAAGCTGGAAAAAAAAACTAACCTTCTATTCAAATATATCAACCTTGCAATCGGAAACACCATGGCTAGAAATTGGTGGGAAGGTACAACTTCCCACATATGAGTGACTCGTCTTCTTTAGTTGCTTGGTGATTTCCTCCAACTGACTTTCAATTGATTTCTTCCAGGCGTCCAAGTCAGTCTCTGTAGCATGCTTATTATGTGCAGGAATTGTGTGAAAGTACTTGGTAGGTGTTAAAAATTTACCAAGCCCTAGCAAATGGCCAGATTATCTATTTTATTATGCATATGGTTGGCCAAATCCTCATTGGATTTTATATCCAATTTAAAGCAATTGATTTGCTTCCTTTAATTGCCATGAACATTCCGCCCACTTTGACACCAATGTTCATACTCCTTGGAAAGTATTCATACTCCTATTTCTTCAATTTGCTTTCCATATATAATGCCATGCACATGTAATTTAGTTTAGGCAAGACTTATACATGAAATCTTTTTTAATTGGTAACGTGAATCTTGCATGCAACTTATAAAGCCATGCACATTAAACAAGTTTCCCAAAATCTTTATTAATCTCCATGAAATCCCATATGCTTACGAATGTGCATCAATTAATTAATTGGCCCCCAAAAATCTTCAGTTATTGCCTTTTCTAATTTCTTCAAGCAGATTTCTTCTTAAATGCTTCGATTTAATTTCTCTTTAATCCTAGAATATACTTAAAATAACAAAATAACAAAATAAAAAAAACTAAGATAAAAATTAACACAATAAAACATAATTTACTGAATTAAAAATTAACTAAAATAACTAGAATATTTAAGACCAAAACAAGAAAAAGATTGAGAAATTAATAGTAAAATATATGAAAAATATGCACTTATCAAATTTCCCCACACTTACCCTTTGCTCGTCCTCGAGCAAACCTAGAACAAAAATAAAATAAAAAGAAAATCTAAACTAGTCCACTTTCGTAGGAAATCACGATTGCATTTAGCGCATGCAACAAGCTTTTAAACCCCTAGGCGGCCCTAGTGGACAAGTTATAATCTCGTGAGGGCTTCAGCGATGATACCTACAAACATCATTTCATTTTTTTTAATAGCATAAAAAGAACAAGAGACTTTAAAATAAAACTAGCCTCAAAGATCATGTATAAGTATAGCTCAAAGAAAATTTCAAATACTATCGAAGTTCTAACTTTAATTTAATAGTTAATCATATCTCTCCTTTGATTCTCATAGTGTGCGTGTGAATCAATTCAATCAAAATCCATTCCGAAAACCTTCAATATCAATAGCCTTTGCCTTGAACAAAGAAAAGAGTAAGTAAAACTAATCTTATCATCTTGATCTCCTTTATTTTTTGTCATAGGCATTTGTGTTCATTTTCTTTTAATTTTTTTTATGTCCATAGTCAGGTGTTTTCATTCTACCCCTTAAGGTAGCTTTCTTCTCATGGTAGATTATCCTCTACATACTGGTGGTACATAAGTCCAAATTATTCAAGGACAGCTTCACTCTCAAGGGTTATAGGTAGCTATTTTTAATAATGGTGCATGTGTATACTACACTGTATTATAGAGATAAGAATAAATACAAACAGTCATTTACTCAATCTAAAATTCTCAACTCAAGCTGCGTCAATCTTAAATTTTAAACTTCAACCTGACCTTCTTTCATTGTTCAATAGCTAGGTTCTTTAAGGAGTAACACCTCTTTTGAACAATCTGTTGCTGGATGTATGTAGTGCTTAACCATGTGTCCATTAACTTTGAATTCTTGACCTGTTTTTTCATCGAGAAGATCAACAGCTCCATCAGGATAAAATTTTAACAGCTTAAACGGGCCTGACCATCATGACTTGAGCTTTCCCAGAAATAATCTTAGTCTTGTATTGTGGAGCAACACCAATTGACCAGGCTTGAATTGCCTGTGCTGAATATACTTGTCGTGCAAGTGTTTTGTCCTCTCTTTTTAGATTCTTGCATTTTCATATGAAAATAGCCATAATTCATCAAGCTCACAAAGTTGGAGCTTCCTATGTTCTGCTGCAGCATGCATCCCAATTTAATTTCTTCAGTGCCCAATGTGCTTTATGCTCTAGCTCTAGTGGCAAATGACAAGCCTTTCCATAAACAATTCGGTAAGGGGACATACCAAGTGGAGTTTTGTATGCTATTCTGTATGCCTGGAGAGAGTCATATAAGTGTAAAGACCAATCCTTCCTCGTTGGGTTCACCATCTTTTCTAAAATCTTTTTAATTTCTCTGTTGGACACTTCAACCTGACCATTGGATTATGGGTGGTATGTTGTGGCTACATTGTGTCTGACTCCATATTTTATCATTGCTACAGCAAAGACTTTGTTTCAAAAATGTGTACCCTCATCACTAATAATTGCTCTAAGAGTGCTAAATTTGAGGAAAAGCCACCACTGTTTTAGCATCATTGGTAGGTAATGCTGCAGCTTCTACCCACTTGGAGACATAATCCATAGCAACAAGGATATATAAGTTCCCAAAGGATGGTGGGAAGGGTCCCATAAAATCTATTCCCCAAACATCAAAAACTTCCACTTCTAGAATGTTGGTCAATGGCATTTCATGTCTTTTAGTTATGTTCCCTGTCCTTTGGCACATGTCACAACATTTAATAAATTCATAACCATTTTTAAAAATAGTAGGCCAGTAATAACTTGACTGCAGAACTTTAGCAGCTATTCTATGACCACCAAAATGTCCCCCATATGCTGCAGTATGGTATGACTCTAGTATGTTGTGTATTTCTCCTTCGGAAGCACATCTTCGTATTACTTGGTCTAAGCATAACTTGTATAAATGTGGATCATCCCACTGATAACTCCTAACATCGTGAAGAAATTTCTTTTTCTCTTGAAATTTCAGCTCAGGTGGTAGCATTCCACTTACTAAGTAGTTACCAAAATCTGCATACCATGGGGGTCCTGACTACTGCAGCATCTGTGCTTGCTGTCTTGCCAACAACTGTTCATCAGGAAATGTTTCAATGATGCCCTTCCTTGTCAATGTACTTGTGTCTGCTTCTAGCCGGGACAAGTGGTCTGCCACTTGATTCTCAGTCCCCTTTCTATCTTTAATTTCTAGATTAAATTCTTGAAGTAATAAGATCCATTTGATTAATCTTAGTTTGACATCCTTCTTTGAAATTAAATATTTGATGGCTGCATGGTCTGTGTAAACAGTTACCTTAGTACCCACCAAGTACGCTCTGAATTTGTCAAAAGCAAGTACTACTGCTAGCAACTCTTTCTCTGTAGTGGTGTAATTGATCTGAGTTGGAGTGAAAATTTTACTTGAGTAGTATATGGAATGAAAAACCTTATCCTTTCTTTGCCCTAATACTGCTCCCACAGAATGATCACTAGCATCACACATCAGTTTGAATGGTAAAGACCAATCTGGAGATATAACTACTAAAGCAGTGATAAGAGCTTTCTTTAATTCTCCAAATGCTTGAAGGCAATCTTTGCCAAAGTGAAAAGGGTTGTCATGCTCCAGCAATGAGCATAGTGGTTTAGCTACTATGGAAAAATCCTTAATGAATCTTCTGTAGAATCCAGCATGACCCAAAAAACTCCTAATACCCTTTACTGAAGTTAGAGGTGGCAGTTTATCTATGACCTCTATCTTGGCTTTGTCCACCTCAATGCCATTCTTGGACACCTTGTGTCCCAATACTATTCCTTCTTGCACCATGAAATGACATTTTTCCCAATTGAGTACTAAGTTGGTCATCTCACATCTTTTAAGAACTTCTTCCAAGTTGTGTAAACAATCATTGTCAGCTCTACCATATCATAAAATATAGACATCATGCATCTCTGAAAGGTTGCTGGAGCATTGCTCTGATACCAATATGTACGTGGCATTGTGGCCCCTAGGTACAGCGATCCAAGTCGCCCTTTGGACCAGTAGTCCGCAACCCGAAGAGGTTTCCAGCCGATATACTCTTGGTAGATCCAAACTTAAAACATTTCTTTCTAGGTCATTTAATCCAAAACAAACTTTCCTTAGTCTAAAACAAGGTACCAAACCAGATAAGAAATGATCAAAAGTTTTCTGATGCACAGGATCCTTACTGGAAGGCAAGTGCAGAGCATACTTCCTTAGGTTTTCAAAATGAACAAATTTAATTCTTTATTCATTTTCTTTTTCTAGAACTTCATTTGTAGAGAGAGGAGAGAGAATTTATAAACACATAGCTTTAGAGAACACACGAGTTTATTTCTTAGAAAACTTCTTATGCTTACAAAGGTGGGGAGAATCCTTTATATAGGAGAATTCTCGAGGAGATAGGATAGGATTGCTATCTTTTCAAAAGTAAAAGCAAAATACATCATGACTGCTTTAATAATTAAAGCATGACTTTAACAAAAGCAAAAGCTTAAAGTAAAAGCAAACTTTAATAATTATATAGGACAAGACATAAAGTAAAATATAATTATTACAAATGACTTTATGGAGAGTAGAGATTCATGTAGTCGTCTTCGGAGAAGCTTTCAGTTTCATCTGGGTCGGTGTCATAGGAGGTTGTTGGGAAAAAGGTTTTGGAGAGCTTTGGATGCTTACAGTGGGGACCACGGCAATGTGGATAAGGGCAATCTCGTCTATATCCTGATTTAAGTGGGGATGACTGAGGCATTGGGTTTGGTGTCTGAGTGGCCTTATCGGCTTTGGAGGGTTGTGATGATGAGCCTGGTTCAGTCATGGTTGGTTGAGGGAACTGTTGGAGATGTTGACTTAGAGGAAGGAATTCTTCCCATGGGTCTTGGGAGTCTTGGTAAAGGAAGTCAGTGTAATCAGGCTTTTCTTCTTTGATGATGATTCCTGTAGACTTTGGCTTGGATATGGCGGATGGAGTAGGGATCATGATGAGGTCATGTTGAGGTCATGTTGAGGACCTAAGGAGGTGTGAAAGATATCCTTGTGTGGCGGAGTCTGGTGATTTAATTGGCAAAGGTAGTTGTGTAGGGTAGATTGGATTTCATTGTCTATGATGGCTGGGTGAGGTGCAGTGAACCATTCATACACTTGATCTTGAGTCCAAAAGAGATTTGTATCTAGATGCTGAAAGTATGGCCTGTGAAAGATGAAAACGGATGTGAACATTTGTGCTTTGGAAGTAGGCATACGTTCAAGATTGTAAATCTCTGACAGTTGCTGTAACTTTTTTCTCCACCATGGGATGGGGGAAAACCATTCCAGTAGTGTCCAGGTGAGGGGGTGGGTTGTTCGAGGAGATGTGCCAAAGTGGGAGTAATGGATAGGACTAGTTTGGTGGCATAAAGAATAGTTACGCGCCAGATGTACCATAACTCATCTTCAGTGATTTCTCTGGATGGATCAAGGGTTAGACCTATAAGAAACCGATTTTTCGGTTGGAAAGTAGAAAATGGAAATGAGTCTGCCAAAAGGTAGGCTTTCATGAAGAAGCAGAAAACAACTTTTCATGCAAATTCCTGGATAGCAAAGACAGAGGAGAAAGTTTTGTCAAGGGGAAAGTTTTTCTTGGTGAGAGCTTCAGGTGGTAGTGAGGTAGCCATAGCGATGACTAGAAAGTGGTATGTTGTGGAAAACAAGGTGAAAAGGATTTCTGTTTTGGAAAGTCTAGAGAGCATATCAAGGATGAGGTTCTAGGACCCTTTTATATGCTTGATTGAGAAGTCATATTTGGAAAACATATCTTTTAACCGGAGTAACATCTTTTCGGGAACAGTTTTACCTTTGAAATTGAGAATATTGGGAAAAGCTTAACTGTCCATTCGGATGAGAAAATGATGTCTAATAAGATGATACTCAAACTTTTTGATGCCATTCTTTACCGCTAAGATTTCTTTGAAGACGCTATGGTAGTGTTTCTGTGTGTCAGAGAAGTGTCCACTAGCGTAAGTGATAAAGTGGTCTTTTCCATCGAGTTCTTCGAGGAGAATAGCACCCCATGAGTCATCACTAGCGTCTGTCTACAATATGCGCTTTCCATCAATAATCAACTTTAAAGGAGGCGGATTTTGCGTAATTTGCTTGAGGGTAGTGACAACATTTGTGTGGTCAGCATTCCACTCGGGGGGCTTCTTTTTCAATAAAGCTGAGAGGTGATGAGTGTAGTGATCCACATGTGGGATGAAATCTCTGATGTAATTGATGATGCCGAGAAATTGTTGGACTTGCTTTTTGGAAAGCTACTAATCTGGAAAGTGAAGCAATTCTTGGGCAATGTGCTTTCCTGGCTGGTAGTGGCCATCTTTTATGGTCATACCAAGGAATTCAATGTTATCTGTGGCGATGGTACTCTTCTTGGCTGATAGCATAATTCCATGACTTTGGATAATATCATAGAATTGAGTTAACAGCTGGCGATGTTCATCACGTGAACCTGAAAAAAGTAAAATGCCATCAATGTAAATTAATGCATGATGCAGAATGGGTTGGAAAATTTGAACCATGAACTTTTGGAAAATGGATGGGGCAGTCTTGAGGCCAAATGGTAGGATGGTCCATTGAAAATGGGCATTTGGGAGGCAAAAAGTAGTTTTGTAACGCTCAGAGGGTTCAATGCCTAATTGCCAAAAACCTGATTTTAAATCAAATTTTGAAAAGATTTGGGCATCTTCGAGAAAAGTAAACATTCTCTGTCGGCGGCGTAAAGGAAACTTGTCGTCTTGTAAAAACATATTGAGGGGCTGATAGTCAATGACTAAGCGTTTCTTTCCTCGAACAATTTCAGAATGTTTTTCAACATAAAAAGCTTGGCAAGCCCATGAAGCACATGTGGGCTCAATGAGACCTTAGGCTAACAGTTGGGAACATTCCTATTGGGCTAGGAGTAAGTCAGAATGACTCATTCCTGGGTGAGTAGCTTTAGTAGGGTTAATGTCTTCATTTAGTTTGAAAGGTAACTTAATAAAGAATAACTTATTTTTCCACAATGGGTTTGGATGGATAAACTCATTATGAGATTCTGGACAGAAACTCAAAAGTTTGGTTGAAATATCTTGGTAAGACTAAGGAGTTTCAGAAAAATGGTAAAGTTTCAAAATGTCTGTGAATGGTTTAAACATGGACTTGACTCGGATTCCAGTGGGAATGATTTAGAGGTGTTTGATTTGGTGAAGGATGTCAAAACCTAACAAGATATCCTTATTAGGAAGAGTGGAACCATTGACCTTGGTCTAGATGACACAATTGGGAAAGAATTGAATACCAGTGGGTTTGTTGGTAACCAAATAAGTGGTGAAAAATTTGCCATTAACAGCTCTGAAATTTTCTTCGTATTTTTCCCAGTATGTAGGTGGACGAATGTTGGGATTTAACATGCTGCGTTGGGCGCCAGTGTCGATGAGACCAATTGCTGGAATGGGCATGTGGAATTTTGAGGGCAAAACGTGGAGTTTTATGGAAGGAATAGGAACAGTAGTATCAAGGGACATTAATTGTTGGTGAAAAATAACTTGGTACTGATCACTGTCTGAATCATCAGAGGAGTTTTGCAGTGCGAACACAGTTTCATCATTGGGTTCATCTTGTTCAGAGAAACAAAATTCCAGTTCATCTTTTGCTGGAGAGTAGTCGGTAGTAGCTTGAAGATGCTCGATTAACTGGATGAATTTTTCTCTTTTGTTGGGACAGTCTTTAGCATAGTGGCCTTTTTTCTTGTAGATAAAACTTCTGCTGGATTTCTTCCGTTGAAATTCTCTGGAAGAAGATGATTTCTTTCTGAAGAATCTGTAGGGTTTTTTGGACCTGCGAGGCTTTGATGAAAATGCTGGATGTTTGTATTTCCAAAAATACTTTTCTTTGTAGGACTACAATCACAATCTTTTTTCTTTTTGCATTTGATATGCAAGTAGGGTTTTTTGCAGGCACTCCTGAATGGTTCTTTGTCTTTCAACAATTCTTTGAAAAACTGCTTCTGCTCACAGAGTTTGTCAAGGCAAGTTTTGGCAAGTTGGAAGATTTTGCAAAGAGAGATGTTGTCAAGGCTAAGATTGGATGCTGTAAGTTGTCTTTGTATGTCTGGTTGAAGTTCATCGGGAAGAGAAACCAGAAAGACATGCTTTAATGTAGGCTCATTGAATCCATTAAGCTTGTAAAACAGTAAAGACACGCATTTGTAATGGAAATCAAGATCCTTAGCATTGAGGGAACAACATTTCATGTTGAGATAGTCTCGTCTTGCCGCTTGAAAAACTGCAGATGGGTCTCCAAGGAATTGATCATGGAGAACTGCAAGGGCACTTGAGACTTCTGGTAGTTGAACGAACTGTAATTGTTTGTATTGTCCCAAAGAATCAAACCAATCTCTTAGAGCACCCGTAAAACAAGTAGCAAATTCTCTAAGGACTGATTGAGTGGTTGCTCCAGGCCGTAGCATTTGGAGGTCAATCCAGGCAGACATCTCATTAAGGCGGTCACACAATTTGGAAGATGGAATATCATCAAAGGTGAACCATGGACCATTTGACGATTTTTGACCAGTTTGAGCTTGGGATTGAGCTGGAGGAGGTTGATTGGTGGCTGAAGATTCAGGCATATCTTCCTTAACGTCAGAGGGAATATCAATATAGGGGTCTATGTGAGAAGTTTGGCCTTGATGAGGTTGGTCAGGTTGGGCCATCAAGATTCTTGTGATATCAGCATAGGACTTTTCTGAGTCACTAGTTAATAGGGAAGATTCTGTATCAGTTTCAGAGGAATTGGTGGAAACAGCTAGATTTGAATCAGAAGTTTGAGCATCTGGAGTAGAGGAATGATCAACTGTATGGGCACTAAACTGGTGCATGGGTTTTTTGTCTTTGAACTGGAGTGGAGGTTGAGATGAGATAGGTGGTGAAGGTGCTAGCGGTGGTGCAGGCGTAAAAATTGGGAGACTTGTGGTCAGGAAAAGATGGTTGATGAATGTTGACAGGTCGTGGTTGAGGTTTAGATCGTGGTTTAGGCTTTGGTGGAGGTGGCAATGGGTTATCTCAGAAAAGAGTATAAGTCATTCCGAATAGTTTGGAAGGATCATACTGTCTGATGGGAGACAACATAGAGGCAAATGGATGGTAGGTTGGGCCAATAGACGGGATCGATGAAGATGTTGTAAAGAGGGCAGGTCTCTATTTTTTGGATTCAATCTGGGCAAGCTCAGTTTTTAAGCGTCTGATTTCCCGTTCCTTTTGGTCAAATTCTGGGCCATAGTAGCGTTGGGCAAGCATGGCACGTAATTCTGAATCAAGTTGGGTAATCCGGGACTGAAGATTTTGGTGGATCTGCTGCATCTGGGCAATGATAGAATCAACTTTTGTTTTGATCTGTTAAGTTCGTAAAATGATCTTATCAACTTTGGAATTGATATGCAACAAGGTATCATTCTGAGTTCTGGCATTTTGGGTTTGCCAATTGAGGACGGATTCAAAAGGTTTGGGTGGCTCAAGGTGACCAGTGGAGGTAATAGGTGAAGGAACAAAAGGTTTGGACACATCATTGCGTTGGGAGTCTGTATGGGTGCCCAGAGGAGGGAAAGAAGAGGAATAAGCTGAAGAAGTAGAGGAAAACATCATGCAAGCCAGTGGTTGTACGACAGATGGTTGGGTTGGGATTGGTAATGGAATCGCAGATTTGCAATCCATTTGAGTTCTTTGTGGTAGATGGGTAAATGAGCTGGTGGAGGAGGAGGAACTGTTGGTGGTTTGTGGTCATGGTGTTGACACGAGTTTAGAGGTTTTTTCTTTTTGGGTTTCTTTTTCCTTTTAGTGGCATAATCATCATCCTCTTCCCAATCATCCCACGTGGCGTTGTGGCCCCTAGGTATAGCGATCCAAGTCGCCCTTTGGACCAGTACTCCGCAACCCGAAGAGGTTTCCAGCCGATATATTCTTGGTAGATCAAAACTTGAGACGTTTATTTCTAGGTCATTTAACCCAAAACAGAATTTTCTTTGTCTAAAACAAGGTACCAAACCAAATAAGAAATGATCAAAAGTTTTCTGATGCACAGGAGCCTTACTAGAAGGCAAGTGTAGAGCATCCTTCCTTAGGTTTTCAAAATGAACAAATTTAATTCTTTATTCCTTTTGTTTCTCTAGAACTTCATTTGGAGAGAGAGGAGAGACAGTTTAGAAATACATAGCTTTAGAGAACACACGAGTTTATTTCTTAGAAAACTTCTTATCCTTACAAAGGAGGGGAGAATCCTTTATATAGGAGAATTCTCGAGAAGATAGGATAAGATTCCTGTCTTTTCAAAAGTAAAAACAAAATGCATCATGACTGCTTTAATAATTAAAGCATGACTTTGACAAAAGCAAAAGCAAAAGCAAACTTTAATAATTATACAGGAAAAGACATAAAGTAAAACATAATTATTACAACATGACAAACAACTTTATGGAGAATAGAGATTCATGTAGTCTTCGGAGGAGCTTTCAGTTTCATCTGGGTTGATGTCACGGGAGGTTGTTGGGAAAAAGATTTTGGAGAGCTTTGGATGCTTACAGTGGGGACCACGGCAAGGTGGATAAGGGGAATCTCGTCTATATCCTGATTTGAGTGGGGATGACTGAGGCATTGGGTTTGGTGTCTGAGTGGCGTTATCGGCTTTAGAGGGTTGTGATGATGAGCCTGGTTCAGTCATGGTTGGTTGGGGGAACTGTTAGAGATGTTGACTTAGAGGAAGGAATTCTTCCCATGGGTCTTGGGAGTCTTGGTAAAGGAAGTCAGTGTAATCAGGCTTTCTTCTTTGATGATGATTCCTGTAGACTTTGGCTTGGATATGGCGGATGGAGTAGGGATCATGATGAGGTCATGTTGAGGACCTAAGGGGGTGTGAAGATATCCTTGTGTGGCGGAGTCTGGTGATTTAATTGGCAAAGGTAGTTGTGCAGGGTAGATTGGATTTCATTGTCTATGATGGCTGGGTGAGGTGCAGTGAACCATTCATACACTTGATCTTGCGTCCAAAAGAGATTTGCATCTGGATGTTGAAAGTATGGCCTGTGAATGATGAAAACGGATGTGAACATTTGTGCTTCAGAAGTAGGCATACATTCAAGATTGTAAATCTCTGACAGTTGCTGTAACTTTTTCCTCCACCATGGTATTGGGGAAAACCATTCATGTAATGTCCAAGTAAGAGAGGTGGAAACGAGACCTAGTTCTTTTACCCGTAGTATCCGCACTCTCATCTCTACTCGACGTCCTCAACCTAAAGAATATATCCAGTCTTCTCGCCTGGATCAATGTGTTCTTCAAGAAACCTCTGTTGAGCAATCAATGTGCTCTTCAAGCAACCTCTGTTGAGCAATCAATGTGCTCTTCAAGCAACCTCTGCTGAGCAATATGTCACACTTGAAATCCCCTCAGAATTGATTTCCAACTGGAAACGAGAAGGTTATACCCATCTCCATCTTGGAGGAATCTGATTAATCCTTACCCTTCATGGGAGAAAAGGGTTACCGGTCATAGCTCACCTTGCTATGCTTGATACCCGGTTCAAACAGTACCAAGATGTTGTTATAGGCATTGTCCTTACCACCCTTTATGCAGGAAGTGTTTTACTCACTTTCTATCCCAATTTCAATCTTTCTCTCCAAGATACCAACTTGCCCACAACCTTGAAAGTTCAAGTTCAAATTCAAGGAGCAGAACAAATCTCTTCAGCCAAAATTGCCACCCTACACCACCAACTGGTCTATAGGCTTCAAAATCATGCCTTAGATCTACCCTCTCCAGAACATCACTCTGACACCCTCATGGTGTTAGCCGAATCTGACCAAATCCCCACAATCATCCAGATCCCCAGACAAATTCCTCGCCATGAACTCATCAAGCTTATGCCTCTTGAGTGGATCTCCAACTATGAGCAGTTCTATAACAATTCAGCTCCCATTCAGACATCTGAAAGCATGTTTGAATGATGCCTCAATGGCACAGTCCGAATGACTTTTAAACCTCATCTAAGTGCTCCTCAAAAGCCCCCTCGGCTCTTCTTTACCTATTCCTCAATGATCACCGCCGTTCAGACAGCTTAGGAAGATCTAACCATTACAGGGTTCAATTCTGAAGGATACCCTATTTATCCGGCCAAAAAAAATGGACATTTCCTCTGGGATGTCCCCGGCTCCGACATGTGTGACCCAACTTGTCCCTATTGGGATGATTGGGAAGAGGATGACGATTATGCCACTAAAAGGAAAAAGAAACCCAAAGGGCATTCTTCTGAAGGCAAATGTTCCATAAGGACAAGTAAATATAGTCTTTTCCTGATCTTCTGAAGCTATATCAATCTGGTTGTAGCCTGAATACTCATCTAAGAAACAATAGTATTGTTTTCCAGTAAGTCTATCCAACATCTGATCTATGAATGGAAGTGGAAAATGGTCTTTCCTTGTGGCTTTGTTGAGCTTCCTGTAATCCATACATACTCTCCATCCAATCACTGTCCTTGTAGGAATAAGTTCATTATTCATATTAGCTATGACTGTTATCCCTTCTTTCTTTGGAACACATTGAACTGGGCTCACCCATGAACTGTCTGATATTGGGTATATGATTCCAGCATCCAACTATTTGATGATTTCCTTCTTTACCACTTCTTTCATAATAGGGTTCAACCTTCTCTGGTGCTCCATCGAATTGTTGGAGCAATCTTCTAATAGGATTTTATATATGCATATTGATGGACTTATCCCTTTATATCTGCCATGGTCCATCCAATTGCTCTTCTGTATTTTCCAAGTAACTCTACTAGGCTCTGTTCTTGACCTATATTCAAAGTAGACGAAATGATTACAGGTAGTGTGTTATTTTGACCAAGATAAGCATACTTCAAATGTAAAGGTAACAATTTTAATTCAAGACTAGGAGGTGATTCAATAGATGGCAAAGTTATTTTTATTTCCCTGTCTGAAAGATTCAGGTGTTCAATAAACCTGTCGTGCCTATCAGATTGTTGTTTGTCCATCCAATTTGTCTGAACTACTGCAACATCTTCCTCTTCGACGTCCTCAAAGGTGGTGACTTTGTCAATTGCATTACTGCAGCATCTGTCCACTATGTCTACTACAACAAAATCCATTACACTTAGGAAATTGCAATCTTCTACTTCATCAGGGTTCCTCATAGCCTCTAGTACATTAAATGTAACTTGCTAATCATTCACTCTCATGGTGAGCTCTCCTTTCTATACATCTATCAGAGTCTTTCTAATTGCTAGAAAAGGTCTTCTAAGTATAATGGGTACCTCTTTATCAGCTTCAAAGCCCAGTACAATGAAATCCACTAGAAAGATGAATTTTTCAATCTTCACCAGTACATCCTCTATTTTTCCTTTAGGGTATACATGAGATCTGTTAGCTAATTGCAGAGTCACTGTTGTTGGTCTGCATTCCCCTACTCCCAGCTGCTTAAATATAGATAATGGCATCAAATTAATACTAGCTCCTAAGTCACAAAGTGCTCTGCCAGCATACCTAGTTCCTATAGAGCAGGGTATTGTAAAACTTCCTGGATCTTTTACTTTTGTAGGAATCTTGCTTTGGAGCATATGACTGCTTTGCTGTGTTAAAACAACAATTTCAAACTCTCCCAACCTTCTTTATCATGCCAATATATCTTTTAGAAATTTCACATAGTTTGGCATTTGTTCCAAAGCTTCCACAAAAGGTATATTTATGTGTAGTTGCTTCAGAACTTCCAGGAATTTACTGAACTGCTTGTCTTGTTTTTGCTTTTGGAATCTTTGTAGGAAAGGTGGTGGATGTCTAAACTACTGAGTAGCTTCAGAAGATATCAAACTTTGTTTGTTTGGTTTGGTGCATGTTGTGGCTACTGGTGTTGCAACTTCTTTTTCAGCATGTTTTGGTTAAATTTCCTCTGCAGTTGTTGTAGCTTGGCTCATGTAACCAGTGTCTTGATGGAGGGTTTGTTGTAACATGCTTCCATTTTGAGGTGGTTTTTGTGCTGAGTTGAATTTCATCTCATTTCTTGTCACATTAACTGGGGTATTAACATTTTTTCCAGATCTCAAATTAATTACCTTGCAGTGTTCTTTGTTCTCTCTTCTAGGGTCTTCTGTGTTGCTAGGTAGGCTTCCTTGAGTTCTGCTGCTCATTGCTGTGGCTAGTTGTCCCATTTGGTTTTCCAGGTTTCTTAAGGATACAGCTTGACTCTACACAATTGCTTCATTCTTTGCAATGTACTCTTTAATTAGTGCTTCCGGTGAATTGATTGGGTCCTGACTGATATGCTTTTGCCCTTGACTTTGCTGATGAAAACCAGGTGGTTGTGTGTTTCTAATTTGTCCATTTAATGCTAGAGCATTTTGATTCCGACTGCTCCATGAGAAATTTGGGTGTTGTTTCCAGCCAGGATTGTAAGTATTAGAATATGGGTTGTTTTGAGGTTGTCGATTGAAATTACCCACATAGTTTACTGAAACTGGATTTCCAGGATAATTATCAAAGTCATGATCTTCACCACAGTATACGCAAGAAAGTTCAGCAACTTGCTTTACTGTTGCTGGAACAAATGTCATGGCTTTTACCATGTTAGTCAATGAGGCTACTTGTGCTGATAAGGCTGTAATTGCATTTATGTTATGTACCCCTGTTGATCCTCTTGCGGCTGGTTGCCTGGCTGAAGGCCACTAATAATTATTATTGGCAATTCTCTCTAGAATTTCATAAGCTTCAGTGTAAGATTTGGATAACAGGGCTTCATTTGCTGAAGCATCCACCATTAACCTTGTACTTAAAAAGTTTTTAATTGAATGCAACAAGGAATACCATGATTAGGACACCTTCTAAGTAATTCTTTGAATCTTTCCCAAGCCTCGTACAAACTCTCATCTTCAAATTGATAGAAGGAAGTAATCTCATTCCGTAACTTTGCATTTTTGGTAGGTGGAAAATATTTCATTAGAAATTTATCAACTAATTCATTCCATGTGGTAATGGAATCAGATGGTAACGAATTTAACCATACTCTTGCTCGATCTCTTAAGGAATAAGGAAAGAGCCTCAGCCTTAAGGCATCTTGTGTTGCTCCAACAATCTTGAAAGCATCACTTACTTCCAAGAATAATTTAAGATGGAGATGAGGATCTTCATTTGGCAATCCATTGAATTGACCAACTGTTTGCAATATTTGAAACATCACTGGCTTTAACTCAAAATTTGCAGCTTCTACTTCAGTTGTGATGATGCCAGGGTGAACAACTTGAGAAGTTAACACAGCATAATCTCTTATAGTTTTGTCTCTGTCGTCAGCCATGTAAATACTAGTGTTATTGCCTGGTTGTCTCCCGTTAGCATGTTCATTCTGCTCTTCTTGAATGTTGATTGGTTGTAAGGGCCCGTGAGGATTCAAATTTCTCGCATCCTGTAAATTATTCATGCTTGAAGCAATTTTTGAATTCCTTTGTTCTCTTCGCAATCTCCTGACAGTCCTTTCAATCTCAGGATCGAATTGGAATACCTCATATCTGTCTTTGCGCATGCATGTACGGATCTACCAATAAATAGAATAAATCAAATCAAATTTGGCACTATCAAGATTTACTTCACACTTCAAAATATAAACAATCAATCCCCGGCAACAGCATTAAAAACTTGTTGGTTATTTTTGAAGTATACCAATGCCAATGTCCAAGCATATACAACAAGTAATAAAGTAATAAAGTGATAAGTATTCAAAATTGTCTCCACAGGGATTGATGTTATTCAAAGTATTAAAGCAATCACAATAGTGCAAATCAACTTAGGACCAAAGCAAACAAGTGTAAAGTGATTTCTAAAGTAATTGAGGATTGTGAAAGAATTAAATAAAATAATACCGTAACAAAATAAACTAGGTTAAATGTATATGAGATTTAGGGATGGAAAAAATCCCCACGGGAACGGGTACCCTCGGGGATTTTTCCCATTCGGGGAGGGTACGGGGATAATTTTATACCCAATTTTTTATTCGGGGAGGGGACGGGGATGAGGTGGAATCCTCATCCCCTACCCATTTCCCCATTTTAATTTTTAATTTTATTTTTAAAATTACTAATAAATAAATAACAAAATTATAAATATTGTTAAAAATAATAAATATCAAAATATTTATATTATTAAACTTTTAAAGTTAATTGACTAATTAAAGTCCTAAATTTTTAATCCAAACCACAATGATACAGCAGAGAGTTACCTAATTATAATTTACAACAGTCATAAAAATAATTTTTTTTCTTTTTGTTGTAGGATTATGAAGATTGAGTCATTGACAAATATAATTATTTTAATAATTTATATTTTGAATGTGACTTTGAAATGGATCAATATTAATGTAAGATATATTTTGAACTTTATTTTTATCTGAATTTTTTTATTTTAATATGATTAATTTAAAATTAAAAATTAAAAATGTATTAGACTATTAATTATTCAAGGACCGGGGACCCTCGGGGATCCCCTGTTATTATTCGGGGAGGGGATGAGGATTCTCTCAAGCAATTCTGACGGGGACGGGGAGGGGACGGGGACATACGTAAAATATCGGGGAAGGGTATGGGGAGATTGGTCCCCTCCCCCCCCCCCTCCCCATTGCCATCCCTAATGAGATTCAATTGAGATTATAGTAGTTAAATGATCAAACTCTCCTTATAGGGTGACTTTTGTTTATCAAATTAGCATCAGTTGTTATAGCAGATGATGCAGTACTGGCCATAATAAATCTGCGTCCTCAGATATCGCATATTGGAAATCTCATACCCTTAAATCTATTAACAATGACCAGTTGCTGATATACTTATGGCACGACATTATAACTTTTAATCTCTCCACCCTACAAGGTGATCACCTATGTCTAGTGTGTCATAAATCTAAACTTCAAGTATTGCCCTTATGGATTCAAGATAACCTAATCCAGGAAACTCAACGTAAGATCAAGTAGTACTCTAATCATATCAGCTAAGATATGCCATTTTGCTGCTCTATCTTAACTGAAACTATTAAATGGGTGGTCAACCGAAATAACAATTATATTTATATAAAACTACTAGAGTAAAATGTTACAGCAGTGCCATAACAATATATAAGAACAATCAAGAACCCATTGGATTATTTGTCACTCAAGTACAAGTAAATTTAGTTCATAATCTGAATGAGACAAATAAACATAAATATAAGGAAGAAGATAAATATAAGTTGAGCACAATGAAAGACAAATCCAAATAATTCTGCATGATTCTCCAATGTTGTCGAAACAACACCCTTTAATTCTGATCTTCTTCTTCTTTCCTTTGTAATTGTTCTAATGATAATTCTCTTGCCTCATTTCCATGTAGTGCACGCCCCCCTTTTATATTGTAAATTAGGGTAAACAAAAGCCCACGAGCATGCATGCGTTAAATTAGGAAACATGTGCTAACCCGTGCCTAAGTTTTCTCCCGCATTGGTCCCAGATTGCTACAGCACGAGTTGCTCTAACATCCGCAATAACATTGCGTTATTCCCGATTGTGGTTTTCTTCTTTTGTGGCCATCTTCTTTCCTCCTCTTGCTCATCTAATGTCTCAGCATCCCCTCATGAATTAAGAGTTTCTGAGAACTTACAATTATGCACTTATTTTTAGCACAAATTACTTTGATTCAAGTAAAACTTATTAAGACTCAACTAAATTGAATGTTTATGCAAAATATAACCAAAATGTAATAAAAACACCTTATTTGTTCTCTAAGTGATCTTGATTCAAGTCTACAATTGATGTAATAACTCTCATTTCCTAGAGTTATCACACCCTCAAACTTAAACCATTACTTGCCCTCAAGTAATGACACATACCAACACTTCCCGCAAACAATCGTGCACACAATTTTAGCACTTTTATCAAATTTACAAGGATTCTTCCACCTTTAGATCACAATCCCAATCATACAAAATGACCACAGTAAATCAGTTTTAGACTTAAGCTTCTTTCTGTCCATAGTGTGTGTGTGTGCTTCCTTTGATTGAATTTCAGATATGATGTAACATCACAAAGGGACTGCATGAATGTCAGCAGTGATAACACTTCATTCATAGATAGGGTAGCATAAATTCCACATACTCAAACTGTAATGATTTTAACATTGATAAACTGGGGAGTAATCAACCTCCTCACTATAACATTTATCTTTCCTGTGAATGTCAATAACTTATAATGATAACACCCAATTCTCAAACCATGCCCAGATCAGAGTTGCTGCAGTAATATTCACAGTATAATCTTATCTAGAGGTATCTTTTACTCAAGGCTGAACATGGGGCTCATGAACAGACCTAGCTATTCAATGCCTTAGACAGAGGATTTTTTATTTTTTATAGATTTGTTTGCTACAACATTACTCATAACTCTCGCTACCTTTAACACAATTCTGCATATGGGGTACATACTCAGATCTGGTTACTTAGCAACTTGAGCCATTGGAGTAGAGTTTATTTCATAGATATCACAGTCAATCAACTTGCTTCTTCTTCCAAATTGAAGATATTTTCTATTCTTTTGGCTTTGCTCTAGCAGTCTCATACAATTCAACAAAAGTCTAAGTGTTGGGATAGAATTTCACTTCTATCTATAACTATCTCTACTAGGCATTCTCATAAATACTGAATAACACTCAATTTATCTTCATTAAGTTTTCAAATCCATACACAAATATTAACGCTTCTTAGATGCAGCACATGACGGGATGCTATCAACGCTTCTTAGATGCACTACGCAGCTTATCCTTTGGTGAAACTTGTGGGGAAGTAGCTGGCAATGTCTTTGTCTTTTTTGTCGCGGGGCTAGTGAGAGGAGTTGTGGCTGGGGTTGCTGTAGTAGTACCTTTAGATGTGCTGCCTTTTCGTTTGCTGGATTGTCTCAGACTGGTGCGAATAGGCTGGCTAGGAGTTTGCTGTGGAGGAATTTGAGTTGATGCATCAGCTGCCTGGCCCTCAGTTGTGATGGCAGCAATGACCGCAAGTAGTTGCTTGGCTTGCTCATGTGCAGGCATAGCTCTGGCTGCTGCAGCAGCCAGCTCGGCATCGACTTGCTCCATTTCATCATTAAAGGCTAGAGGTGTTGCCATTTTTGCTTTACCCTTGTCCTTTCTCTTTCCCACAATGACTAGAGTAGACGGCTCCTCTTCAAGGTCTTCCTCCTCCTCTTATTGAATAATATGCTTTTTCTTAGTTTTGGGCTGGGTTGGGACGGTTGGTTCCTCACGTTCTCTCTCCGAATTGTCCTCTGCCTCTATGGGTGAGCTGTCAGTTTCAGACTTGACACCTTCTTCCTCAGGTGGGTCAGATGGTTCAGTATCTTCTGATTCTACCTCTGCTTGTGGTTCGGCTGCAGCTTAATCTGCTGGTTCATCTGTGGTAGTGGCTTCTTCACTGGCTTCTGCTGGAGCACCCGTGGTGTTGGTGTCAAAATTGTACTGTTGGAGCAGTGAATCAGGGAAGTTCCGGTGAGTGCGTTTCATGTACAGAGCAAATTGGTGTAATTGGTTGTCCAGGTGCTGTAGATAACTCCAAAACCGATCGTTTTCCCTCTGCTGAGCTTCCACACATTGAGTTATACTTGCGCTGAGTGCCTGGATGGTCTGTTCTAAGCCAATAGTTCGTCTAGCTCTTGTTACATCAGCTAGTTCAGTGGTTGTTCCAGAACTCTCACCAGCAACTCTCTCAAAGGTACGTGCCGTAAAGGCACCATCATTCTTGACATGGTCATCTCTGGCGTCAAGACGAACATCGAAAACTACACAGATGCTGGTGATGAGTGAAGGAAATAGCAAGGCAGTAGTTCGGTGAGTCTTGACTGCACAATCCTGGATTTCTTTTACGATGATGCTACCCACATCTATGGGAAGCCCTCGAACTGTGACATATAACAAGACCAACCTCTCTTGTGAAACCGTAGTAGTGTGAGTGGTGGGCATAAGCTGAAATTTCATAAATTTTACCCACACCTTAGCAATAGGTTTCAAATCTATCCTATTAACTACACACCCTTCCTCGTTAGCTCATGATGCCCCTTCTATTGCAAGAGTTGTGATAATGGTATTCCACTTTTTCGGGGTCAATTTCTCACGCAACTTGGCATACTCACAATTAATTTCAGCAGGTAAATTATAAAAAACATTTATAACGCGGGAGTCTAATGGAACAAGTGTGTTTCTTACCCCAGATGTTGTGCTGATCAAGGCTTACCAAATTGGCGTAAAATTCTTTGACTACTGGTAGCACAGGATCTCGTGGGTGGTTGAAAAACTCTAACCATCCTCACTTTGCTACAGCATTATGAATTGTTTGCACAATTCCAATGAGTTTTTTTAGAAATTGAAACCCTTTTTCTTCCATAATCTTATGCGGCTCTATGAATTCTTCATATTTTTCTTCGGCGTGGTAACTCTGGAAGCGTGACGGATCATTGAGACGGCTGGCTGGTTTCTTATACTTCGGCATTGTTGTAGCAGTCACGAATTTAGGCTAATGATCCTGAGAGTAAAAAGAGAAGATGAAGTTGTACTTGCGAAGGAGATGGGGAATAGTGTCGTAGAGCACTAAGCACAATAACTCCTTTTTATAGTGGACTTTAATTGAAGATAAATACGGTAACTAAAGATAAATGAGGGAATAAAATATTTTGAAATTAATGTGCATATCCCAAAAATATCGGCTAGTAAAATTTAGGCATTAATTTCAAAGATTTATTCACAATTTCTATCCATATCTATGTCTCCATCTATCATGATTGATCTCCAACGGTAAGCGAAAGGCTCCATCTTTTAATTTACTGTAACGATAAAATTTGCTGCTGCAGCACCCATTCGCTTACTCTAGCAACGGTATATACTCCACACTAAAAGCTTCTGACACGTGGCTCACCTCTGCACTCTGCCACCATACTACCTCACTTGTCAATATGGTACCAGTGGGTAGTTGTACGTGGCGTTGTTTTACCAGATTGATGCAGAACTTATTCTGCCTTAGGGACAGTTTCAGGGAAAAGATCACGTCCCGTATCCCGCACAATCAGGTTTTCAGCCGATATACACTTATCTATTTAATACCAAATCTGAAATCACAGTTGAAAATAGTTTTTCACGATGTCACCAGAAAACTCGGCACTCAGGGCCTTCAAAGAGGGTGAACGTTGTGAGAAAATACCGTCAGTTTATAAAATTGGTTTTGGAGGATAAAAACAGGACCTTTCTGATGCACAGGATCCTTAGGCTTAAGGCAAGTGCAGAGCATACTCAGTGTAGAAATTTTGGAGGTGAGCAAATAATTGCTTTGATTCCTAAAAGAGAGAGAGAGGTTTAGGGAAACATAATGTATAGAACTGGATTTTTTATTTCTTGATGAGCTCGCCTACAACTGAAGCCAAAGGGGCCATTTATAGAAAATCATTGAGAACAAGACCTCTCGAATGATTCTAAAGCAAAGCACACCAATAAAGACATTTACAAAAGTAAAGCACGCCGACAAGGACTTTTACAAAAGGAAAGCATATCGACAAGGACTTTAACAAAAGTAAAGCACACCGACAAGGACTTTAACAAAAGTAAAGCACACCGACAAAGACTTTAACAAAAGACAAATGAGAGTCACATGGAGAGGTGTATCAAAAGCTTGTGCATAAGTCGTTATCATGGAGTGGATGGATAATGAGATGGTGACACGTCTCCTGTGGCTTTTTCATATTGTCGTTTGTGTCGACGGATTTGTCGTTGGTTGAGGTATACCTCAGCTTACTGGTATTTTACTTCATTAGCTTCAGTCATGTGTTGAGATGTAGATGCAGTAGGAGAGTCTGGAGTGGTGACAGTATAACGGGGATTTTCAGTATGGAGAAGGGACTGAAAGTCTTCCTATGGATCCTGAGCATCTTGGAATAAGACATTGGTGTAGTCAGGACGTTGTTCCATGACAAGGATACCGTGAGGGCTTGAACTTGAACCTGGAGTACATCCTTGTGTTTTGGGAATAATCTCAAGAGTATGAGATGGTCCAATAGAGGTGTGGTGAATGTTTATGGCCGGGGAAGGAACATTGTTTAGTTCCATAAGGTAGGCTTTGACAACTGAAGTAACGGATGTGTCATGAATGAGGGTATATGGATGAGGATAAGCTCTCCATTCATATGCCATGTCTTGTGTCCCGGAGTCCTGCGTTTCTGGATGTTGGAAGTAAGGCCTATGGACAATGAAGACTGCAGTCCACATGTTAGCTTCTTAGTCTGGCATGTTGTCTATTCTATGAAAAGTAATCAACTGTTGGAGTTGTTTACGCCACCAAGTGAGTGGGGAATACCATTCAAGGACAGTCCATAGGAGGTCTGGTGAGAACTCAGGAGTGGTAAGGTGAGTTAGGACTGGTTTGATGGGAAGAACCAACTTTGTGGCATACAAGGTGGTGAGACACCACATATGCCAAAGTTCATCGTCACAGATGGACAGGGAGGAGAGAGTGAGGCCTGTGAGAAACAGGTGCTCCATATAAAGATTAGGAAAACAGTCGGATTTTTTGGTTTGAACATTAAAGAAGAACCGGTAAAGAAATGTTCATGGGAAAGTGTCTTTGGGTGAGAGCTTTATCTTTCTTCAACTCATATTATCTTTCTTCCTTTGATTGATTGGATGTATTCTGTGATCAATATATTTATGTTTATTTTTCTCATTCAAAATATGAACTGAATCTACTTTTAGTTGATTGACAAATAATCTAATGGGTTCTTGACTGTTCTTATATGATGTTATGATAATGCTGTAGGATTATACTCTAATAGTTTTTATGGCATAATTGTTATTTCGGTTGACCACCCATTTAATAGTTTCAGTTAAGATAGAGCAGCAAAAGGGCATGTCTTAGCGGACATTATTAGAGTATTACTTGTTCTTAAGTTGAGTTTCCTGGATTAGGTTATCTTAAATCCCATAAGGGCAATGCTTGAACCTAAGATTTGTGATATCCTAGACATAGGTGTTCACCTTGTAGGGTAGAGAGATTAAAGATCATAAAGTCAGACATTAAGTTTGTGAGCAACTGGTCATTGTTAGTAGATTTAAAAGTATGAGATTTCCAACATGCGACAGTTACGGATGCAAATTTGTTCTACCCAGTGCTGCAGCACTTATCATAGCAACTGGTGCTAATTCGGTAAACAACAGTCACCCCATTAGGAGAGTTTGATCATTCAACTAGTATACTCACAATTGAACTTTAGATACATTTAATTAAGTTTATTTTATTACGATATTGCTTCAATTCTCATCTCTCACAATTATTAATTACGATATAATTATTTGGTAATTGTTTGTTTCGGTCTTTAGTTGACGTGCATTATTGTCATTGCTTTAGCATTTTAAGTAACATCAATCTTTGTGGAGACGATCTTGAACACTCATCACTTTATTACTTGTTGTGTATACTTTCACATTGGCATTGATAATAATTGATTATATAAATTAACCAACAAGTTTTTGGCGCCGTTCCCGGGGATTGATTGTTTACTTTTGAGTGTGAAGTAAATTGTGATAGCACCAAACTTAATTCAATTTATTCTTTTGATTGGCAGATCAGTATGTGCATGCGCAAAGAAAGATCTTAGATATTCCAATTCGATCCTGAGATTGAAAGAACTATCAGGAGATTGGGAAGAGAACAAAGAAATTCAAAGCCTACTTCAGACATGAATAACTTACAAGATGAGGGGAATTTGAACTCTCACAGACCTTTACAACCAGCCAGGATAAATATGCTAACAGGAGACAGCCAGGAAATAACAATATTATTTACATGGCAGACAACAGAGACAGAACTATACGAGATTATGTTGTGCTAACTCCTCAAGTCGTCCATCCTGGCATCATTAGACCTGACGTAGATGCTGCCAACTTTGAGTTAAAACCATGAGAGAAAATGATCAACAAGTCACATTCAATGTACTTGAAGCTATGAGAAACCCTGATGAAATAGAAGATTGCAATTTCCTAAGTGTAGTGGATCTTGTTGTAGCAGACAGACTTGATAGATGCTGCAGTAATGTACTTAACAAAGTCACCACCTTTGAGGAGGTTGAAGAGGAAGATGTTGCAGAAATTCAAACAGATTGGATGGACAAACAACAATCTAATAGGCACAGTAGAGTTATTGAACACTTGAATCTTTCAGCCAAGGAAGTAAAAACAACTTTACCATCTGTTGAATCACCCTCTAATTTTGAATTAAAACTGTTACCTTCACATTTAAAGTATGCATACCTTGGTCAAAACAACACACTCCCTATAATCATTTCTTCTACTTTGGATGTAGATCAAGAACAAAGCCTAGTGGAGTTGCTGGAAAAATACAGAAGAGCAATTGGATGGACCATGCCAGATATAAAGGGTATCAGCCCATCAATATGTATGCACAAGATCCTTTTAGAAGACTGTTCCAGTAATTCGGTGGAGCACCAGAGAAGGTTGAATCATATTATGAAAGAAGTGGTGAAGAAGGAAATCATCAAATGGTTAGATGCTGGAATCATATACCCAATATGAGACAGTTCATGGGTAAGCCCAGTTCAGTGTATTCCAAATAAAGGAGGGATAACAGTAATATCTAATGAGAAGAATGAACTTATTTCTACAAGGACATTGACTGGATGGAGAGTGTGTATGGATTACAGGAAGCTCAACAAAGCAACAAGGAAAGACCATTTCCCACTTCCCATCATAGATCAGATGCTGGACAGACTTGTTGGAAAACAATACTACTGTTTTTTAGATGGGTATTCAGGCTACAATCATATTGCTATAGCACTAGAGGATCAAGAGAAGACTACATTTACTTGTCCTTATGGAACATTTGCCTTCAGAAGAAGGCCATTTAGGTTGTGCAATGCTCCAGCAACTTTTCAGAGATGCGTGATGTCTATATTTTCTGATATGGTAGAACAGACCTTGGAAATTTTCATGGATGATTTTTTAATTTTTGGAGAGACATATGGTAATTGTTTACACAACTTGGAAGAAGTTCTTAAAAAATGTGAAATGACCAATGTTGAGTGTTAGAAAATGCATATTTATAAAGGAGAAAACCGTTATTTTACATTTCAAATCTTACTAACAACCCTTACTTTTATGTGTTTAAGCTTCTTGTAATTTAATTATGTGTGTTTTATTTTAAATAAGTATTTTATGTGTTTTAGGGGCATCATAGTCATTTCACAATAAACGAGAGTTCAGACGGCAAAACGGACATCACTTTTAAACTCAGGACGTTTGAAAACCTTAGGACTAGCACTCTTCACATGTACGACACTCTTCACATGTATAGTACTGTCTACGTTACTGTTCACGACACTGTTCATATAGACGGATTGATGATGTGGCATTGACTGATGAGGTGTCACGATCTTATTAAACTAAAATTCTTATATACTATTGATGGTAACGTGGCAGCATATTAGTAGACTAAAAATCTCGCGTACAGTACATGCATCACACAGAATTATTGTCAACCAAACCGCGTTACTGTTCAACCCGAGTCAAACCGTGTTACTGTTCATCTGCGTGGTCAAATCATGTACTGTTCACGCAGACTGTTGACTGATGACATGGCGCAATCCTGAGCGTCCAAACTGTTTTTAATCTGATGACCATAATTTACTTGATGTATCTATAAAAAGGAGGCCTCCCCCCCTAATTTGATAGCTCTGAATTCATTTTTGGGATCCATTTTATGTAATTCCTTCTCCATCTTGTATTTTCTATGTATTTTAATAAATTCCAATTTTTCCCCTAGTTCAATTATGAGTGGCTAATTTTCTTTCAAGCTTGGGTTGAAGGTGAAGTCTCAACATGTGTCATGGGCTTTATTTGGTAAATTTATTTTATCTTCCCCTTTAGTTTTTGTGGATGTTTTGACTTCTTGTCGAAAAATAATCATAATCTTATCTAGCACCGCCTTGGTTTCACCAGCTCCCTAGTATAAGGTTATTATTATTTGGCACTATAAGCCCTTAGTACCATATTGATTAGAGCGTGGTTCATGAGGTGTGGATTCCCCCCTCATGATTTAATTGGTATTAATAAGGAATATTTAGCCCATGATGCATGTTGATACGGATCCAGATACCCAAGTACATCAATTTAATAGATCTACACTTTAATTTCTTCTTGCCATTTCAATTCCAATTTTTAGGATAATTTGAATCACTTCCACCACAAATCCAATCACACATTTACAAAATTAATTCTGTACACAATTAAAATCCACCTCCTCATGGGATCGACACTCGTCACCATTAATCTATACTACAACAGATTCGTGCGCTTGCGAGTTCAACAAAATTTGCACAACAACCAACTCAGTACTTAACTGGGAGAAGTGCCATTTCATGGTGCAAAAATGAATAGTGCTGGGTCACAAGATATCCAAGGATGGTATTGAGGTAGATAAAGCCAAGATAGAGGTAATAGATAAACTGCCACCCCCAACCTCTGTAAAAGGTATTAAGAGTTTTCTGGGTCATGCTGGATTCTACAGAAGATTCATTAAAGATTTTTCCAGAGTAGCCAAGCCTCTATGTTTATTGCTGGAGCATGATAAACCATTTCACTTTGACAGAGAATGCCTTCAAGCATTTGGAGAATTAAAGAAAGCCTTGATCACTGCTCCAGTGGTTATATCTCCAGATTGGAATTTACCATTTGAATTGATGTGTGATGCTAGTGATCATTCTGTGGGAGCAGTATTAGGGCAAACAAAGGATAAGGTTTTTCATTTCATATATACTCCAACTCAGATCAATTACACCACTACAGAGAAGGAGTTGCTGGCAGTAGTTTTTGCTTTTGACAAATTCAGAGCTTACCTGGTAGGTACTAAAGTAACTGTTTACACAGACCATGCAGCCATCAAATATTTAATTTCAAAAAAAGATGTCAAACCAAGACTAATCAGATGGATCTTATTGCTTCAAGAATTTGATATGAAAATTAAAGATAGAAAGGGGACTGAGAATCAAGTAGCAGACCACTTGTCACTGTTGGAAGCAGACACTAGTACATTTACAAGGAAGGGCATCACCGAAACATTTCCTGATGAACAGCTGTTGGCAGTACAACAAGCATAGATGCTGTAGCAGTCAGAATCTCCATGGTATGTAGACTTTGCTAACAATCTAGTAAGTGGGTTACTACCACCTGAGCTGAAGTTTCAAGAGAAAAAGAAATTTCTTCATGATGTTAGAAGCTACCAGTGGGATGACCCACATTTATATAAGCTATGCTCAGATAAGGTAATAAGACGATGTGTTGCAACAGAAGAAATACCTCATATACTAGAGTCATGTCATGCTGCAGCATATGGAGGACATTTTGGTGGTCACAGAACAACTGCAAAAGTTATGCAATCAGGTTATTATTGGCCCACTATTTTTAAAGATGCTTATGAGTTTGTTAAATGTTGTGATAGGTGTCAAAGGACAAGGAACATAACCAGCAGACATGAGATGCCATTGACCAACATACTGAAAGTAGAAGTTTTTGATGTTTGGGGAATAGATTTCATGGGACCTTTTCCCCCATCCTTTGGCAACTTATATGTCCTTGTTGTTGTAGACTATGTCTCTAAGTGGGTGGAAGCTACAACATTACCTACCAATGATGCTAAAACCGTGGTGACTTTTCTTCAAAAAAATATTTTCTCCCGGTTTGGTACTCCTAGAGCAATTATTAGTGACGAAGACGCACACTTTTACAACAAGATCTTTGCTGCAGCAATGATGAAATATGGAGTTAGACATAAGATAGCAACAACATATCACCCACAATCCAATGGTCAGACTAAAGTGTCCAACAGAGAAATTAAAAAAATCTTAGAAAAAGTGGTGAACCCAACAAGGAAAGATTGGTCTTTACATTTGCATGACTCTTTATGGGCTTATAGAACAGCATACAAAACCCCACTCGACATACTCGACATGTCTCCTTACCGAATTGTTTATGGCAAGACTTGTCATTTGCCCCTAGAGTTAGAGCATAAAGCACACTGGGCACTAAAACAACTAAATTGGGACATGTATGCTGGAGCAGAACAAAGGAAGCTTCAACTTTATAAGCTTGATGAATTAATGTTGTTTTCATATGAAAATGTAAAAAAGAGAGAACAAAACATTGGCATGACAAGCATATTCAACACAGGAAGTTCATCCCTGGTCAATTAGTGTTGCTCCACAATACAAGACTAAGGTTGTTTCCGGGAAAACTCAAGTCACGATGGTCTAGCCCGTTTAAGCTATTAAAATCTTATCCTCATGGAGGTGTTGATCTTTTATATGAACATACGAGTCACGAATTCAAGGTTAATGGGCACATGATTAAGCATTACATACACCCAGCAGTAAAAAGGTCAAAGGAGGTGTTATTCCTTTAAGAACCATATTATTGAGCAAAGACAGAAGGTCAGGCTGAAGGACCTTAAATCAAGCGTTTCATGGGAGGCAGCCCATTGAGGAAGCAGCCACTTCAAACCAATTTTTATATCCTGTGGTTTCATAAATAGCTCTCCCTCTTCACAATTTAATCTAGTCTTGTTTTGCCATGTTCACCATTTAATTTTTTTTTCTTTTCACTTTCTACATTATTGCATTCCTTTTTTTCGATTTAAATTCATCTATTTTATTTTAATAAGTTTGGACTTAATTTTCGCTTGAAGTAAATATGACAATTGAATTTCATATTGACAAATGCAAATATCTGGTGGTAGAATTCAGAGGACAAGAAAAACCATGTGTCAGTCGCTTTGGTATGGATACCGTGGCCATTGTTGGAATAAGTGAATGGGGGCTGTAGCAACAAATTTTCCCGTTATAGTAAATTAAAGGCTGGTGCTTTCGCTTACCGTTGGAGATGAAATCGTGCCAGATGGACGCTTGGATACGAATAGAAATTGCGGAAACAAATCTCCGAAATCACAGCTTTAATTTCATTAACCGATAATTTTGGGATATGCACATTTAATTCAAATATTTTATTCCTTCAATTATCTCTAGTTACTGTAGTTATCTTCAAATTACAGTCCACTATAAAAAGGAGTCACTGTGCTTAGTGCCCAAGCCATTATTCCCCATCTCCTTCGCAAGTCCAACTCTCCTAATTCATTAACACTTCTTCCCTTTTGGCTCTCAGGAACAGCAGCCTAACTTTGTTACTGCTACAACAATGCTGCGATATAAGCAAACAGCGAGACGCCTCAAAGATCCACCCCGATTCCAGAGTTACCATGCCGAAGAAAAAAATGAAGAATTCATAGAGCCACACAGGATTCTGGAAAAAAAAGGGTTTCAATTTCCAGACCAACGCACTGGAATTGTGAAATCAATTCATAATGCTGCAACAAAGCATGGATGGCTAGAGTTTTGCAAACACCCTCACAATCCTGTACTACCTGTGGTAAAAGAATTTTATGCCAATTGGTAAGCCCTGATCAGCACAACATCTGGGTAAGAAACACACTTGTTCTATTGGACTCTCATGTTATCAATGCTTTTTATAACTTACATGTTGAGATTACTTGTGAGTATTCCAAATTGCCTGATAAGTTAACCTCGAAAATGTAGACCACCATCTTTACAACTCTTACCATCGAAGGGGCATCATAGGTAAACGAGGAAGGGCGTGTAGTTAACAGGATAGATTTGAAATCTATTACTAAGGTGTGGGTGAAATTTTTGAAATCTAGACTTATGCCCACCACTCACACTACTACGGTTTCACAAGAAAGATTGGTTTTGCTATATGTCCTTGTTAAAGGGCTCCCCATAGATGTGGGTAGCATCATTGCAAAAGAAATCCGAGAATGTGCAGCCAAAACTCATCAAACTGCTACTTTGTTATTTCCTTCCCTTGTCACCAGTATTTGTGTAGTTTCAGGTGTTTGTCATGAAGCCAGCGATGCTCATGTCAAGAATGAGGGTGCCTTTACGGCACGTACAATTGAAAGAGTTGCTGGCGAGAGTGCTGGAACAACCACTGAACCAACTGCTGTAATAGGAGCATGACGAACTCTTGGTTTAGAACAGACTATCCAAGCACTCAACGCCAGTATCAATCAATGTGTGGCAGCTCAGCAGAGGGAAAATGGTCAGTTTTGGAGCTATCTACAGCACCTAGATAGACAACTACACAAATTTGCTGAGTACATGAAATGCAATCATCGGAGCTTCCCTGCTTCCCTGCTCCAGCAATACAATTTTGACACCGGCACCACAGGCGCTCCAGCAAAAACCAGTGAAGAAACCACTGCTTCAGATGAACCAGCAGAGCAAGCTGTAACTGAACCACCAGCAGAAGTTGACTCAGAAGATGCTGAACCATCTGACCCACTGAGGATGAATGTGACAAATCTAAGACGGATAGCTCACCCTTAGAGGCAGAGGATAACTCGGAGCAAGCACATGAGGCACCACCCATCCCCATCCAATCCAAAACTAGGAAGCATCACATTATTCAAGAAGAGGAGGAAGACCTTGACGTGGAACCTCCTATTCCAGTCTTTGTCGGCAAAGGAAAGGCCAAGGGAAAAACCGAAATGGCAACACCTCTAGCCTCTGATGATGAAAAGTTGATGCTGAGTTAGCTGCTGCAACAGCTAGAACCATGCCTACATCTGAACAAGCCAAGCAACTACTTAAGGTAATAGCTGCCATCACAGCGGAGGGCCAGGCAGCTGATGCATTAACTCAAAAGACTCCACAGCCAAGTCCAAGCCAGCCTATCCACACCAGTCCAAGACAACCCAGCAAACGAAAAGGTAGTACATCTGCAGGTACTGCTACAGCAACCCCAGCCACAACTCTTCTCACTAGCCCTGTAGCGAAAAAGACAAAGACAGTGCCAACTACCTCCCCAAAGGCTTCACCAAAGGATAAGCTGAGCAGTGCATCCAAGAAGCGCTGATAACATCACATCCTGGGCGGCAGTCCCTACCATAGGGGAGCACTTTTCTCTCACTAGTTTCCTTATTGTTCTAAAAAAAAGATTTGTTTGTCCATTTTTGTTTTGGTATTTTGTTTGCTTGTGAGGACACAGCATCCCTCAAGTTTGAGGCGGGTTGTTTTCGAATGCATTGTGTTTTATATTTGTGTTGTGTGAAGCTCTATTATCTGTTATTTGTGCATGGATTTGAAAACCTAATGAAGATAAATTGAGTGCTATTCAGTATTTATGAGAATGCCAAGTAGAGATAGTTATAAGTAGAAGTGAGATTCTGTCCCAACACTTAGCCCGTGATTGAGTTGTATGAGACTGCTAGAGCAAACCAACAGAATAGAAAATGTATTAAGATTTGAAAGGAGAAGCATATTGATTGACTGTGGTATTTATGAAATAAAACTCTGCTCCAATGGCTTAAGTTGCTGAGTAACCAGATTTCAGTATGCACTCCATATGCAGAATTGTATAAAAAAGTAACGAGAGTTATGAGCAGTGCTGTAGCATATACTTATAAAAAATAAAAAAATAAAGAAGAAAAGAAAAAATCATCTGTCTAAGGCATTGAGTAGCCAGGTCTGTTCATGACCCCCATGTTCAGCCTTGAGTCAAAAATACCTCGAGATAAGATTATACTACAGATATTACTGCAGCAACTCTGATCTGGACATGGCTTGAGTAATTGGGTGTCATCATTACAAGTGATTGACATTCACATGAAAAACAAATGTTACAGTGAGGAGGTTGATTATCCCCCAGGTTATCAATGTTAAAACTATCACAGTTTGAATATGCGAAAATGATGCTACCCCTTGTAAGAATGAAGTATATCAATGCTGAAATTTCTGCAGCCCTTTGGTAATGTTACAGCATCTCTAGAATTCAATCACAAAGGCAGCACACACACAATATGGACAGAAAGAAGCTTAAGTCTATAACTGAATTACCATGGGCATTTTGTATGATTGGGATTATGATTTGAAGGTGGAGGAATCTTTACAAATTTGATAAAAGAGCTGAAATTGTGTGCATATTTGTTTGCGGGAAATGTTAGTTTGTGCCATTGCTTGAGGACAAGCAATAGTTTAAGTTTGGGGGTGTGATAACTCTAGGAAATGAGAGTTATTACATCTATTCTAGACTTGAATAAAGGCCATTTAGAAAGCAAATAATGTATTTTGATTACATTTTGGCGAACTTTTGCACAAACATTCATTTTAGTTGAGTCTTAACAAGTTTTGCGTGAATCATAGTAATTTGTGCTAAAAACATATTGTAATTTGTAGGTTTTAAATTCATAAGGATGCGGAGACATTAGATGAGAAAGAGGAGGAAAGAAGATGACCACAAAAGAAGGAAAGCACAATCGAAAATGACACAAGTGCCGTGGCGGATGTTAGAGCAACCAATGCTGCAGCAATCTAGGAGAAACACAGGAGAAAATATAGGCGCGGGTCAGCAATTAAATTACAAGCTGCATGTTTCCTAATTTAAACACAGGCACGCGCATGGGTGTTGGTTCGAAAAACCTAATTTGCAAGTATATAAAGGAGGCATGCACCACATAGAAGCGGCGGAGTGGAATAAACATTCAAAAACAACTACAAAGGCAAGAAGATTAAGATTAAGGAAGGTTGTTCGGCGTCATTGAAGAAGAGGATCCTTAAACTTTCATCGTGCTCAACTCATATTATCTTTCTTCCTTTGATTGATTGGATGTATTCTGCGATCAGTATATTTATGTTTATTTTTCTCATTCAGAATATGAACTGAATCTACTTGTAGTTGATTGACAAATAATCCAATGGGTTCTTGATTGTTCTTATATGATATTATGATAATGCTGTAGCATTATACTCTAATAGTTTTTATGGCATAATTGTTATTTCGGTTGACCACACATTTAATAGTTTCAGTTAAGATAGAGCAATAAAAGGGCATGCCTTAGCGGATATTATTAGAGTATTACTTGTTCTTAAGTTGAGTTTCCTGGATTAGGTTATCTTAAATCCCATAAGGGCAAAGCTTGAACTTAAGATTTGTGATATCCTAAACATAGGTGTTCACCTTGTAGGGTAGAGAGATTAAAGATCATAAAGTCATACATTAAGTTTGTGAGCAACTGGTCATTGTTAGTAGATTTAAAGGTATGAGATTTCCAACATGCGACAACTACGGATGCAAATTTATTCTACCCGTGCTGCAGTACTTATCATAGCAACTGGTGCTAATTCGGTAAACAACAGTCACCCCATTAGGAGAGTTTGATCATTTAACTACTATACTCACAATTGAACTTTGGATACATTTAATTAAGTTTATTTTATTACGATATTGCTTTAATTCTCATCTCTCACAATTATTAATTACGATATAATTATTTGGTAATTGTTTGTTTCGGTCTTTAGTTGACGTGCATTATTGTGATTGCTTTAGCATTTTAAGTAACATCAATCCCTGTGGAGACGATCTTGAACACTCATCACTTTATTACTTGTTGTGTATAATTACACATTGGCATTGATAATTATTGATTATATAAATTAACCAACAATAGGTAAGCCTTTTCTGCCATGTAAAGTGAGGATTAATTTGACACCCAACTTGGGTCGGGCCTAACTCAGCCCCAAAAGAGCTCCAAAGGGTGAAGACTACCCAGCGCTTATAAGAGACCAGGAGCTTTGGCTTACCAACGATGTGGGATAAGAGCTTATCATTCACTCTACCCTCGCCCTCGGGCCTTGGCTCTTATACCAACTGGGGTCGGGCCTAACTTTGCCCCAAAAGAGCTCTCAAAGGGTGAGGACTGCCTAGCGCTTATAAGCAACCAGGAGCTTTGGTTTGCCAGCGATGTGGGATAAGAGCTTATCATTCACTCTACCCTCGCCCTTGTGGAAAAAAAGATATTAGTCATTGATTACCGACCGCTTAATGCTTTCCTTAAAGATGATAAGTTTCCACTTCCAAAAATTCAGTCCTTATTCATTCATTTTGAAGGTGCAAATGTATTTTCAAAGTTTGATCTTAAAGCTGGTTTTTGGCAACGTAGCATTTTGCCATAAGATCGTCCCAAAACAGCCTTATGTATCCCTGATGCTCACTATCAGTGGACAGTCCTACCCTTCGGTATCAAAGTTGCTCCCTCATTATTTCAAAAGACAATGATCAAGATCTTTTCCCTAATTATCCATCATGCTTTGGTCTATATTGATGATATCCTGTTGTTTTCACACAACCACCAAAATACATCAATAGCTCCTTTCAGATTTCCTGGAAATCGTGCAGACACGTGGCATTATGCTTTCTGAAAAAAAAAGTGTTGTGCAAATTTTATTAAACTCGCAAGTGTACGAATCTATTGTAGAATAGATCAATGGTGACGAGTGTCGATCCCACGAGGAGGTGGATTTTAATTGTGTGTAGAATTAATTTTCTAAATGGGTGGATGGATTTGTAGTGAAAATGATTTAGAGTATCTTAGAATTTAAATTAGAATGGCGGAATTAAATTAAAGTGGAAACTATTATAATTGAAGTGCTTGTGTATCTGGATCCGCATCAACATGCACCACGGGCTAAATATTCCTTATTAGTGCCAATTAAATCATTAAGGGGGAATCCACACATCATGAACCACACTCGAATCAATATGGTGCTAAGGGCTTATCATACCAAATAATAATAACCTTGTACTATGGAGCTGGTGAAACCAGGGCAGTATCTAGACAGTTTTATTATTATTTGTTGACGAAAAATCAAAACATCCACAATAATTAGAGGGAAAGAGAAATTAAATTTACCAAATAGAGCCCATGACACATGTTGAGACTTCACCTTCAACCCAAGCTTGAAAGAAAATTAGCTACTCATAATTTAACTAGGGGCAAAATAGAAATTTATTAAAATACATAAAAAAAATATAAGATGGAGAATGAATTACAGAAAATAGAGCCCAAAAATGGATTCAGAGATGCCAAATTAGGGGGAGAGAACCCCCTTTTTATAGATACATTGAGTAAATCATGGTTATCGGATCAAAAACATTTTGGACGCTTAGGATTACGTCACTTCATCAGTCAACAATACGCGATTTGAATAGTAACACGGTTTGACCACGCAGTTTGAATAGTGACACGGTTTGAACAGTGACGCGGTTTGGTTGGAAATAATCCTGTGTATATGCATGTACCATACGCACAATTTTTGGTCCACTAATATGATGCCACGTTACCGATCAACAATACATAAGAATTTTAGTCCAAGAGGATCATAACACCTCATCAGTCAATGCCACATCATCGGTCAATGCCACGTCATCGATTCGTATATATGAACACTGTCGTGAACAATATCGTAGATAGTACCATACATGTGAATAGTACCGTACATATGAACAGTGACATTTTTCCTTTTATGCTCCTCCTAAGGTTTTCGACCGTCCTGAGTTCAAAAGTGATGTCCGATCTCTGATCTCTTGCTCATTGTGAAATTACTATGATGCCCCTAAAATAGATAAAATACTTAATTATAATACAACACACATAATTAAATGACAAGAGACTTAATATATAAAAGTAGGAATGTTAGTGGAACTTGAAGTGTAAAATGACGATTTTCTTCTTTATAAATATACATTTTCTAACACTCAACACACCCCCCAACCAGCTTATTGCTAGTCCCTAGCAAATAAAACGAAAACAAAATTCAAATCCAAAATGTTTTTTTTAAAACACTCGTGTTTATTCAATCAGACTAATGATAGCAATCAAATAAGAGTACAAGCATTATCTTCAGTCTATAGAAACATCACACCCACATCAACCATCTACATGAATCAGCCCAGTAGACTTTATCATAGCTACTTTCAAGAATGACATGTCAAACCTCAAAATCTCACTAGAAGTAATGACACTCTCACAAGGAAATTAAACCCAAAAAATAGTTACTCCAATGAATGGTAATTGAGAGAAAATAATAAGGAAGTAATATCACATGCTCTCACCATGATAAAAGAAATATGCCCTCAGCTTAGAAATAATACGATCTCAAATCAAATAAAAGTGCTAGTTAACTCATTTTTTTTTATTTTATTTATATGTATCGCTACATATTTTTAGCCTATATAACTAGCTTCTACTTCCGACTATAGTTCCTTAAAATTAAGAAGGAATTTTATTAGAACGTAACGTAGGATAAAGACGTGGTTAACAAAGGATGGGAAATAAGAAAAACAAAATATATATGTTTGAGAAAAAATAGAGATATTTTGTAAATTACAAGGTGCATTTTGCTTTTTTTTTTCTTTTTTTTTGAAACAACAATTTTTTTTTACTTTTGTTTGGCACAACTTCACTGAGCAAAATAATTATTTACTTTTTTTTCTCAAACATAAATAGGTGATGGAACTTGTAAGATATCGGGTAATATTCCAAATTAGAGTGGGTCAAGATGATAAGTTTGACAAAGAAAAGTTTTTTTTTTTAAGGCTCAAAGGGTTAACTATGGATGTTTCATAAAAGGGATGGCTAGAAAGGCTCAAAGGGGTCAAAGATGACCTTTCCATCTTCTTTTAGGGCTCTAAATAATCTTCCATATCTACTAGTTAAATGGACTTCCCGATGTAGCAACACACATTTTTTTCTTCTTTTTTTTTACAATTTTTTTAGAGGGTTGACTCAAAAGAAATCTATAGATCATATATAAAATAATAAATTACTAAGATGTATGAAGAATGGGCAAAAATGGTTACTCTCTAAAAAAAATGACAGGCTCAAAAACTCACTTGTAATTTATCATGACATGTGCATTCCTTCAAGCAACTCATTTTTGTCTCCGACATCAACATGTGGAGTAGCAAACATAGCTTAATATCACTTAAGACTAAAAATAATACAAATACTAAAATTTTAAAGTCATCATGTCATCTAATGTTAAAACAAATCACACTTTTTTTTCAAACAACATTCTACCCCCCAACATATTCTAAACATGAAAGGAAAATATGCATGTAGAAATGTGAAAAATAATACAGAAAATCTAATTAGAAAAGTTACACATAAAATGATAGAAAAAAAATGGTTTTTTTTTTACTAAGAAGATGCGTTTCTAGAAGCACTACACTTCATATTCAGCCATTTCGACTCAAAAATTTAAAAATGTATATTTATAAAGGAAAAATTAAAAAGAAGAAGTAAAATGATTGTCAAAACTTAATAAAAAAAAATAAATGTCTGAATTTTTTTAATTTTTTAATTTTTTTTAATTTTTTTTTCAAACGAAGAATATGCGTTTCTAGAGTCACTACACTCCATATTCAGCCATCTTCAATACAAAAAGTAATCCACGATTAGTCTCTACAACAAAAAATTAGTAAAAACTTAACCAAGATTTCACAATTGTCGACTATTCCCTTCCCCCAACCAGAATGAAACATTGTCCTCAATATTTTTGTTGGCAAATTTTGTTGAACTCGCAAGCGCACGAATCTATTGTAGTATAGACTAATTGTGACGAATGTAGATCCCACGAGGAGGTGGATTTTAATTATATGTAGAATTAATTTTGTATAAGGGTAGTTGGATTTGTGGTGAAAGTAACTTAGATTATTCTAAAATTGGAATTGAAATGGCGAGACTAAATTAAAGTTAAATCTATTGAAATGACGTACTTGGGTATCTGGATCCGTATCAACATGCATCATGGGCTAAATATTCCTTATTAATACCAATTAAATCATGAGAGGGGAATCCACACCTCATGAACCACACTCTAATCACTATGGTGCTAAGGGCTTACCGTGCCAAATAATAATAATCTTGTACTAGGGAGCCAGTAAAACCAGGGCGGTATCTAGACAAGCTTATTATTATTTATCGACGAGAAGTCAAAATATCCACAAAACCTAGAGGGGAAGAGAAAATAAATTTACCAAATAAAGCCCATGACACATGTTGAGACTTCACCTTCAACCCAAGCTTGAAAGAAAATTAGCTACTCATAATTGAACTAAGGGTAAAATGAGAATTTATTAAAATACATAGAAAATACAAGATGGATAAGGAATTATAGAAAATGGATCCCAAAAATGGATTCAGAGATATCAAATTAGCGGGGAAGGTCCCCTTTTTATAGATACATCAAGTAAATTATGGCCATCGAATTAAAAACAGTTTGGACGCTTAGGATTGCGCCACGTCATCAGTCAACAGTATGCGTGAATAGTACGCAGTTTGACCCGGGTTGAACAGTAACGCGGTTTGGTTGAAAATAATCCTGTGTGATGCATGTACCGTAAGCGAGATTTTTGGTCCACTGATATGCTGCCACGTCACCATCAACAGTACATAAGAATTTTAGTCCAACAGGATCGTGACACCTCATCAGTCAATGCCACATCATCGGTCAATACCACGTCATCGTTCCGTCTATATGAACAGTATCGTGAACAGTAACGTAGACAGTACCGTATATGTGAATAGTACCGTACATGTGAACAGTGCCATTTTTCCTTTTATGCTCCTCCTAAGGTTTTCTACCGTCCTAAGTTCAAAAGTGATGTCCGTTTTGCCGTCTGATCTCTCGTTTATTGTGAAATGACCGTGATACCCCTAAAACAAATAAAATACTTAATTAAAATAAAACACACATAATTAAATTACAAGAATCTTAAATACATAAAAGTAAGGGTTGTTAGTAAGACTTGAAATGTAAAATGACGGTTTTCTCCTTTATAAATATGCATTTTCTAACACTCAACACCCCCCCAACCAGCTTATTGCTAGTCCCTAGCAAATAAAGCGAAAACAAAATTCAAATCCAAAATGATTTTTTTTTCTTTAAACACTCGTGTTTATTCAATCAGACTAATGATAACAATCAAATAAAAGTATAAGCATTATCTTCAGTCTAAAGAAACATCACACCCACATCAATCATCCACATGAATCAGCCTAGTAGATTGTCATAGCTACTTTCAATAATGGCATGTCGAACCCCAAAATCTCACTGGAAGTAGTGACACTCTCACAAAGAAATTAAACCCAATAAAAATAGTTACTCCAATGAATGGTAATTGAGAGAAAATAATAAAGAAGTGATATCACATTCTCTCACCACAATGAAAGAAATATGCCCTCAACTTAGAAATAATACAATCTCAAGTCAAATAAAAATGATAGTCAACCCAATTTATTTATTTATTTTTTTTATGCACCACTATATCTTTTTAGCCCATATAACTAGCTTCTACTTCATACTAGAGTTCCCTAAAAGCAAGAAGGACTTTTATTAGGACCTAACGTAGGCTAGTGAAATGGTTAACAAAGAAGGGAAATAAGGAACACAAAGTGTATGTTTGAGAAAAATGCAGAGAAATTTTTTTTTTTGAAGTTGCAAGGTGAATTTCACCTATTATTGTTATTTTTATTTTTGAACAACAATTTTTTTTATTTTTTATTTTTGAACTAGGCATAACTTCATTGTACAAAATATTTATTTACATTTTTCTCAAACATAAATAGGTGATGGAACTTGTAAGATATTAGGTAATACTCCAAATCGGAGTGGGTCAAGATGAGAAGTTGACAAAGAAAAGATTTTTTTTTAAGGCCCAAAAGGGTTAACTATGGATATTTCATAAAAGGGATGGCTAGAAAGGCTCAAACGGGTCAAAGATGGCCTTTCCATCGTCTTTTAGGGCTCTAAATAATCTTTCATATCTACTAGTTAGATGGGCCTCCAAATGTAGCAACGCATTTTTTTTAATTTTTAATTTTTTAAGGGTTAAAATACTGAACTACTAAGTTGTATAAGAATGGGCAAAATGGTTACTCTCCAAGAAAAATAATAGGCTCAAAAATTCACTCGGTACTTATTATGACATGTTCATTCCTTCAAGCAACTCATATTTGTCTCTGACATCAACATGTAAAGTAGCAAACATAGCGTAACATCACTTAAGACCAAAGATAATACAAATACTAAAATTTGAAATTAATCATGTCATCCAATGTTAAAACAAATCACAAATTTTTTTTTTAACAACATTCTACCCCCCAACCTATTCTAAACATGAAAGGAAAATATGCATGCAGAAATGTGAAAATGATGCATAAAAACTAATTAGAAAAGTTACACGTAAAATGATAGAAAACGAAAATGTTTTTTTTTTTTTAAGAAGATGCGTTTCTAGAGGAACTACACTCTATATTCAGCCATCTTCGACTCAAAAGTTGGAAAATGTATATTTATAGAGGAGAAATTAAAAAGAAGAAAAATAAACATAAACACATAATAAAGAAAAAGAAAATGTCTGAATTTTTTTTTAGAGTTTTTTTTTAAAACGATGAAGATGCGTTTCTAGAGTCACTACACTCCATATTCAGCCATCTTCAACACAAAAAGTTAGCAACAGTTAGTTTCTACAACAAAAAATTAGTAAAAACTTAACCAAGATTCCACAATTGTCGACTATTCCCTCCCCCCAACCAGAACGAAACATTGTCCTCAATGTTTTAAAGGAAAGAAGTAGAGTTTAGAAGACATCACCTGGGTGGTGCAACACAAAAGAAAATATTTACAGGCGGAGAGTTAAATCTAATTTGTACTTCTTACTGCGGCTACTGTTACTATCATTATTTGGACGCTCCAACACAAAGGTCTAGGGGTCTGGCTCCAGTCGATAAGCTTGTAACATATCAAGTAGCTCATTAATAGTGTGAGAACAAATAAAAAGCTTTTTCGCATTGGAAGGAATGAAAAAGTTTTTTATTGCATGGTTAAGAAATGCGATAAAGCCATCATAAAAGTTATTGACATTTAACAAACCGATGGGTTTCTGGTGAATGTGCAGATGGGCCCAAGATGCTAGTGTGATAAGTGCCTCTAGTGTTGCATGATCTCCTGGAAGGAAAATAAAAGCATCAGCATGATTAAGCATTTAAGTTATTCTTTCTTGCATATCTGAGACGACTAACTGTTCTCCAGCTGGTGAGTCGGAAAAACTTCCCAAAGGTTTTAAGGCTCTTGGAATGATGCCTAAGACTTGGCTCCCTCTGATAAAAGCAGCTTCTAAGACTAATTTTGATAACCCTCGGTTGCCTCCTCCATACACCAAGTGTAATTATCTCTCTACTATGCTTCGACCAAGATCTATGGCTGCATCAACGAACTCTTTATGTTTGCCATAGGTAAATCCAGAAAGCACACAAATGTTCTTGAATTGTCTATTGGGAGTAGCTGCCTTTGGAATATTTCTTAAAAATAATTTGTGAGTGCTGAACAAAAAGTCATATTTAAGAATTTTGGTGACAGTGGATCACAACTGTGTATGAAGTGGCATGTTAGTGTCAAATAACGCGTAAAGCACATGGATCGATAGTCAAAAAGCAAACAGTAAAAAGAAAAAAAACAACAAACAATAATAAAATTATTAAAGCCAATAATGCAAACAATAAAATAACAGTGAAATGAAATAAAATAACAGTAAAGTAAAAGGATATTTACAGGTAGTTGTGACTGTGGCTCACATCTTCCTCTGGTTTTATGTCTAAAAACGGCTTGAATGCCCTCTATGGGTCGAGGATAGGCTTCCCATCCAGTTTTCTTATAAACTGGCAAACAGGGTCGTTTATAGTCAGATTCCCGAGACTATATCGTGCATGCTCTTTCTGGAATAATGGCCATAACTGGAGAATCGCTCCTTGCACATATCCACTGGGATGCGTTTCAAGAGACAGAAGGATATCATCCAATGACTCCTTATTCAAGCCATCCCTAATGAATTGAATCTTATCTTCTCTATTATCAGACACCATTCCTAAAGAACATGGGTTTTTATCGCAACTCATTCTGGCACACTTATGACAAGCAACAGAAATTCGTCGAGCTCGTCGTTTTCTTGCATAATTTCCTTTACCACAACCAGGCATGTATGCAATAAATTTTGGAGGTAACTCACCTGCCAATCGTACTTTAGCCTCGATTAACCAACGGATGTCTGCAGGTATGTTATTCCTCATGAGTAATCGCATGCGTTCGGACCGGGCTTTATAGATCGTAAGGAGGGCATTCTGAGGAAGTGAAGGGAATCGCTTGTGAAGCTTCGCTAGAATCTCGGTTCTGTCCATACCTTCGCCTCAGAATATCAGTTATTATGGGAAACTGAAGTAACCGACTTGATTGTCACGGAGTACCGTTATCCGCCACTTCACCGGGGTAGCAAACTAAAGCAAACAAAAAGAAAAACAAATTAAAACACACAAGAAAATTAAAATCGTCCTCTTATTGAATTTACCTCAAGCTCCAACTGGATGTCGTAAACACTTCTCTCAATGTCTCTGAGTTGGCTTTCTAAACCCTCAACATAGGCTACTAACTCTGGTGGTTGTAGAGCCCAAATGCGATGTGTTTTACAAAATTGAATCTGCCTTTTGAGATGAGTTTTGACACGTTGAAGTGGTTTAAGAATGTCCAGGAGGAACTGTTTAGCTATGGCACTCATGATTAACAATGATAAAAGAAAACTTAATGGTTAAACAAACACACTTATGCAAAAATAATTTCAATTAGCAAAAGAATAATAAAAAGAAAGAAAGAAAAGTCAAATCAACGAAAAGAAAAAAAAATCAATTCAAATCTGGTGGGTCACTCAAATTTATTTCGATGTCTTCTCCATGTGGTTGGTACTCTAGATATGGCTTTAATCTTTGACCATTAACTTTAAACGTGACACCATTCTTTGGGTCCTTAATTTCAATTGCCCCATGTAGAAAAACAGTATGAACAATAAAGGGGCCAGACCATCGAGAGCGTAACTTACCTGGGAATAGGTGCAAGCGAGAATTGAATAAAAGCACTTTCTAACATGGAGTGAACAATTTTCTCATAATTTTCTTGTCATGGGAGACTTTTATTCGTTGCTTGTAAATCTTGGCATTGTCGTATGCATCATTGTGAATTTCTTCAAGTTCTCCTTCTTGCACATATCCACTAGGATGCGTTTCAGGAGACAGAAGGATATCATCCAATGAATCCATATTCAAGCCATCGCTAATGAATTGAATCTTATCTTCCCTGTTATCAGACATCATTCCTAAAGAACATGGGTTTTTATCGTAACTCATTCTGGCACACTTATGACAAGCAACATGAATTCTTCGAGCTCGTCGTTTTCTTGCATAATTTCATTTACCACAACCAGGCATGTATGCAATAAATTTTGGAGGTAACTCACCTGCCAATCGTACTTTAGCCTCGATTAACCAACGGATGTCAGCAGGTATGTTATTCCTCATTAGCAATCGCATGCGTTCGGACCGAGCTTTATAGATTGTAAGGAGGGCATTCTGAGGAAGTGAAGGGAATTGCTTGCGAAGCTTCGCTAGAATCTCGTTTCTATCCATACCTTCGCCTCAGAATATCAGTTATAATGGGAAACTGAAGTAACTGACTTGATTGTCACGGAGTACCGTTATCTGCCACTTCACCGGGATAACAAACTAAAACACACAAATAAAAAAAATTAAAACACACAAAGAAAATTAAAATCGTCTTCTTATTGAATTTAACTCAAGCTCCAATTGGATGTCGTAAACACTTCTCTCAGTGTCTCTGAGTTGGCTTTCTAAACCCTCAACATAGGATACTGACTCTGGTGGTTGCAGAGTCCAAATATGATGTGTTTTACAAAATTGAATCTGCCTTTTGATATGAGTTTTGACATGTTGAACTGGTTTAAGAATGTGCAGGAGGAACGGTCTAAGTATGGTACTCATGATTAACAATGATAAGAGAAAACTTAATGGTAAAAAAAACACACTTACGCAAAAATAATTTCAATTAGCAAAAGAATAATAAAAAGAAAGAAAGAAAAATCAAATCAACGAAAAGAAAAAAAAATCAATTCAAATCTGGTGGGTCACTCAAATTTATTTCGATGTCTTCTCCATTTAGTTGGTACTCTAGATATGGCTTTAATCTTTGACCATTAACTTTAAACGTGACACCATTCTTTGGGTCCTTAATTTCAATTGCCCCATGTAGAAAAACAGTATGAACAATAAAGGGGCCAGACCATCGAGAGCGTAACTTACCTGGGAATAGGTGCAAGCGAGAATTGAATAAAAGCACTTTCTGACCTAGAGTGAAAGATTTTCTCATAATTTGCTTGTCGTGAAAGACTTTCATTCGTTGCTTGTAAATCTTGGCATTTTCGTATGCATCATTGCGAATTTCTTCAAGTTCTGCCAGTTGTAATCTTCTTTCTGAGCTGGCTTGCTGCATGTCAAAATTGAATTTCTTGATGGCCCAATATGCACGATGCTCGAGTTCCACAGGTAGGTGGCAAGCTTTTCCATACACTAGCCTGTAGGGTGACATCCCAATCGGGGTCTTGAAAGCCGTTCTATATGCCCATAATGCATCATCAAGTCTTAATGACCAATCTTTTATGTTCGGCCTCACCATCTTTTCTAATATGTGCTTTATTTCTCGATTGGAGATCTCAACTTGGCCACCGGTTTGCGGATGATATGGGGTTGCCACTTGTGAGTGATTGAATACTTTTACAAAAGTAGGCACCACCATCACTGATTATCGCTCGAGGGAATCCAAAGCGTGAAACAATGTTGCTTTTCAAAAATCCTATCACTACCTTGTGATCATTGGTTCTGCATGGAATTGCTTCTACCCATTTTGATACATAGTCAACAGCAACCAATATGTATTGATGGCCAAAAGAAGGGGGAAAGGGTCCCATAAAGTCGATACCCCATACATCGAAAATCTCAACCACTAAAATTGAATTTAATGGCATCATGTTCCTTCGTGTAATGCTCCCCATTCGCTGACACCTGTCACATGAAGAACAGAAAGTGTAAGCGTCTCGAAATATAGTTGGCCAATAGAGACCACATTGTAAAACTTTAGTCGTTGTTTTCTTAGTGTTGAAATGGCCTCCACAAGCTTGTTCATGGCAGAATGAAAGAATATTCTGAATTTCACTTTCTGGGACACATCGTCTGACAATTTGATCTGCACAATACTTGAACAAATATTGGTCATCCCAAAAGAAATTCTTTATTTCTACAAAGAATTTAGCATTGTCTTGCTTGGTCCAATGCTCTAGATGTTGACCTGTAACAAGATAATTAACGATATCAGCATACCAAGGTAATACTTCCACATTCATTAATTGTTCATCTGGAAATGACTCATTCAATGTTAATGGCTCTGTAATTGTGTCAAAATAGAGACGAGAGAGATGGTCTGCCACAACGTTTTCTGTGCCTTTCTTATCTTTGAATTGCAAGTCAAATTCCTACAAAGTAACACCCAACGAATTAGTCTAGCTTTTGCATTTTTCTTTCTGCGAAGATATTTAAGAGCAACATGATCAGTGAACACAATTATTTTACACCCAATGAGATAAGATCGAAATTTTTCTAATGCAAACACTACTATTGCCATTTCTTTTTCAGTAGTTGAATAGTTTAACTGTGCATCATTCAATGTCATATTAGCATAGTAAATAACATGGGGAATTCGATCAACTCTTTGTCCTAATACTGCTTTTACTGCATAATCAGATGCATCACACATGAGTTCAAATGGTAAGCTCCAATTTGGGGCCTAAATGATGGGTGATGATGTCAACAACTGTTTTAATTTTTAAAAAGCCACAAGACATGAATCATTAAAGATAAAAGGTACATCTTTAGTAAGTAAATTGCATAAGGGTCTAGAAACTTTGCTAAAATCTTTAATAAAACATCTATAGAAACCAGCATGCCCAGGGAAAGATCTTACTTCTCTAACTATTTTGGGTGAAGGAATATTAGAAATGAGATCCACCTTGGCTTTGTCAACCTCAATACCTATGCTTGAAATGATGTGACCGAGAACAATACCTTGTTTTACCATAAAATGGCATTTCTCCCAATTTAAGACTAAGTTCTTCTCGATACATCTCTACAGAACTAGTGTTAGCTGATGTGAACATTGATCAAACAAGTCACCAAAGATAGAAAAGTCATCCATAAAGACTTCAAGGAATCGTTCAACTATATCAAAAAAAATGTTCAACATGCATCGTTGAAATGTACCAGGTGCATTACATAATCTAAATGGCATTCTCATATATGTAAAAGTACCAAAAGGGAAAGTGAAAGTAGTTTTCTCTTGATCTTTTAGTTCTATGGGAATCTGATTATATCCTGAGTAGCTATCTAGAAAGCAATAAAATTCATAGCCTGCTAATCTATCAAGCATTTGATCGATAAATGGTAAAGGAAAATGGTCTTTACGTGTGACAGAATTCAACTTTCTATAATCAATGCAAACACGCCATCCGGTAGTTACTCTAGTGGGTATCAATTCATTATCGGCATTCGTAACTACTGTGACTCCTGACTTTTTAGGGACAACTTGTACAGGACTGACCCATGAACTATCAGAAATTGGGTAAATGATACCTGCGTCTAATAGCTTAAGGACTTCTGTTCTAACAACTTCTTTCATGTTAGGATTTAACCGACGTTGCATTTCCCTAGTAGATTTAGCATTTTCATCAAGGTGAATGTAATGCATGCAGTCTATTGGGTTTATACCTTTGATGTCTGCTATGGTCCATCCTAATGGTCCTTTGTGCTCTTTTAAAACATCTAACAACTTACCTTTTTGTTCGTCATTTAGGGATGATGAGATGATTACCGGCAGAGTGCTTTCTTCTCCCAAAAACTCATATTCCAATGTGTTGAGTAATGGTTTGAGCTCGAGTTTCGGTGGAGATTCTGATGATGGGATGAGTTTCTTCTCTGATGGTGCTAGTTGTTCAACTCTTGACTTCCATTTATTAGTGTCCATGGATGGTGCTGAGTCAAGTAAGGCGTTGACCTCATCGACCGATCTGTCAATATCAAAATCCAAACCAAAGTGAGTTAAACATGTTTGTAAAGGATCATCACTAAGGTTTGAAAGAAAAGTATTATCAATTATTGTTTCTATTAAATCCACATCAACAATTCCATCATCTTCATTGTGAGGTTGTTTGACAATGTTGAAGATGTTCAGCTCCATAGTCATGTTGTCGAAGGACAACTGCATATTTCCAGTCCTGCATTGAATGTGAGCATCCACAAATGCCAAGAAAGGTCGGCCTAAAATAATAAGGATGTGCTTCCTTGAATCCTGTATTGGTTGAGTAAAATAAAACTTGTCTACCTAGATAAGCACGTCCTCCACAATACCACGAGGTATTTTCGTGGACCGATCTGCAAGTTGTAACACCACTGGAGTTGGGTGTAATTCTCCCAGTCCAAGTTTCAAAAATACTGAGTAAGGCAACAGATTTACACTAGCTCTTAAATCCAATAAAGCATTCTCAATTGTGTGGTTCCTTATGCTACATGAGATAGTGGGGGAGCCTGGGTCTTTGCATTTTAGAAGAATTTTATGTTGGAGGATAGAACTAACGCTTTCTGTTAAAAATGCTTTTTTTTTAACATGAATGTTTCTCTTTTTACTACAAAGGTCTTTAAGAAACTTGGCATAAGATGGAACTTGCTTTATAGCATCAAGTAAAGGGATGTTAACACTTACCTTTTTGAAGATTTCAAGAATCTCACCTGTGGATTTTCCCTTTTTTCCTTTAGTTAACCTCTAAGGAAATGGAGTTTTCGGAACATATTCTCGTGGTTTGGTTTCTTCTCTCTCCTTCGGTGATGATTCCTCAACACTCACAGGTACAATTTGATTTTCTTTTGTCACTGGCATCTTCACTTTGTTGTCGACTTCTTTTCCTTTTCGCAAGGTCATGACTGCTTTGACCTCTCCATACTGATGTGGTCAACTAGTACTTGCTTCATGTACTCTTTTAGGATTAGGCACTAGTTGACTTGGAAATTTACCTTTCTCAACAGTCATTGCCAAGGTCTCATGTACTCTTTGTCGACGAGAAGTCAAAACATCCATAAAAACTAGAGGGGAAGAGAAAATAAATTTACCAAATAAAGTCCATGATACATGTTGAGACTGCACCATCAACCCAAGCTTGAAAGAAAATTAGCTACTCATAATTGAACTAGGGATAAAATGAGAATTTATTAAAATATGTAGAAAATACAAGATGGAGAAGGAATTACAGAAAATGAAGTCAAAAAATGAATTCAGAGATGCCAAATTAAGGGGGGAAGGCCCCCTTTTTATAGATACATTGAGTAAATCATGGCCATCGGATTAAAAACAGTTTGGACGCTCAGGATTGCGCCATGTCATCAATCAACAGTACGCGGTTTGACCACGTGGTTTGAACAGTGACACGGTTTGACCCGTCTTGAACAGTAACACGGTTTGGTTGAAAATAATTATGTGTATATGCATGTACCATACGCACAATTTTTGGTCCACTAACATGCTGCCACATCACCAATCAATAGTGCATAAGAATTTTAGTCCAACAGGATCGTGCCACCTCATCAGTCAATGCCACATCATCGGTCAATGCCACATCATCGATCTGTCTATGTGAACAGTGTTGTGAACAGTAACGTAGACAGTACCATACATGTGAACAGTGCCATTTTCCTTTCATGCTCCTCTTAAGGTTTTCGACCGCCCTGAGTTCAAAAGTGATGTCTATTTTTCCGTCTGATCTCTCGTTCATTGTGAAATGACTATAATGCCCCTAAAATATATAAAATACTTAATTAAAATAAAACACACGTATTAAATCACAAGAAGCTTAAATACATAAAAGTAAGAGTGTTAGTAAGGTTTGAAATGTAAAATGACGATTTTCTCCTTTATAAATATACATTTTTTAACACTCAACACCTCTCATTAGCCCATATAAGCTATACCAGAGATCTAATTCTTTCACCATAGGTATTAGAACTCTAATCTCAACCAAAAGGCCTGCTTTAAAAGAATATATCCAGTCATCTAGACTGGATTAGTGTGCTCTCCAAGCATCACAAGCAGAACAATATCTTACCCTAGAAATTCCAATTGAATTTCTTGTTCAGTAGAAAAGGGAAGGATATACGCACCTCCATCTTCGAGGCGTTTGCCCGATTCTCACCCTTCACGGGAGAAAAGGCTTACCTGTCACAACTAGACTGACTTTACTGGATACTCATTTCAAGGAGTACCAGCATGCAGTCATAGGAACAGTCCTGACTATTTTACATGCAGGAAGTGTTCTCTTGACCTTCTACCCAAATTTCAACCTCTCATTGGATGATCCAAACCTTCCCACTACTCTAAAAGTTCAAATCCAGATCCAAGGAGTTGAACAAACAGTCTCTTCAAAGATGGCAACCTTACACCATCAATTAGTATACTGCTTACAAAATCATGCCCTTGATCTTCCCACACCTCAAACCACATTAGATGCACTAATGATCCTTGCAAATTCCTCATAAAGCATCCTTTCCATAGTATAAATCCCAAGACAAATTCAAAAGCAAGAGCTTCTTAAGCTCATGCCCTTGGAATTGCTTTCCAACATGAAAAGTTTCATTAAACTCCCAACCGGTCCAAACAACCGATGCTCATTTTGAAAAAAGAGCATATGGAACTGTAAAATTAATTTTTAGGTCACCATCCACTTCCTAGACACCTATTGTTTCCCATCCACCCTCTGAACAATCCACACCCAGAACCTCCTTTTCATACTCCTCCTTGATCACAATCATATCTACGGCACAAGAAAATCTTCCCATTCACGGATTTGCTTCAGATGGCTATCCGATCTACTCGGACAAAATCAATGGTCATATTTTATGGGATGTTCCAAGGTCCTATATGTGAGATCCAGATTGTCCTTGTGTTGAAGAGGTCACAAAATGGATCATTGCCATAAAAAACCTCATCTACCTCCAGATGATCCAGATAGTCTAATGCCTTTACCTATTTATAGGAAAGGTTTAAGGCTCACACAAAAGGAGTATAAACAAAGATTATGCAGACAAGAGACTACCTCGTTCTCATCTCATGCTATGCTTGTCCAACCTTGCATGATGTTCTCATCAAGCTCTTACTAAGAACAATTCCCTCATCTAGAAAAACAAATTGGTCCACAGACAAAGGTCACCACCAAACCTTTTTTCCACTCTCCTGTTACACCAAATGCCCAGCTGGAAGAACCAATACCTTTTGAAGCAATTCTAAACTGGCAAACTCAAAATGCCAGGGCTCAGAACTCAGCCTTCAGATCTCTTGATTAAAAAATAGAGAGAGTTACTTCTCAAGTCAAGCAAACTGACATAAAAGTCGACAGAACAACAACCCAGCTTGAGCAGATGTATTTCGATATGCAAAATCGAGTCTCCCAACTTGATTCAGATCTTCGATTCATGATTCAAAACAGGTATTGGGGTCCAGAATTTAACCGAAAAGAGGCAGAAATTAGGCAATTAAAGGTTGAACTTGCCAGGATTGATGCTGACAAACAACAACCTTCATTATTTGCAAAATCCCCTACACTACCTTTACATACCCTAACTTTCAGCACTTACCAGCCTTTCTACACACCATCCACCTCACGACAGCCAGTTGATTCTACCAAGTTCTTTGGCATGTCTCATCTGAAACATACTTCGTCTCCTCTTCTGCCTAAACCACAACCTAGACCTGCCAAATCTGAACCGCCTCCAGCTTATCACGAACCTCCACCAATTCCTGATCCATGGTCTACCCAAAAAGACAAATAACCTATGCACCAATACTCATCCCAAGTTTTACCACATCTTTCAAAATCAGATGAAACTTCCCCATCCCAAACAGAAGAAACCTCAACTGATGAGGAAACATTTTCTACTTCAGATTCTGAAAAAGAATTAGCTGCTGTTTCCAAACTCCCCATGGTCTAACCATCATCAGGATCAAATGAACCTTCTCCATCCTCACCTCCTCCAACACCAATTATTGAGGAAGCAGATTCCGACACAAATCCTACAACTTCTCACTAAGAAAATTCTTCTCCCAAGCCCTCAAACAGCCCATGGTTTACTTTTGATGACATTCCAAAAGTAAAATGGCCAGCTAGATTTCAAGAATTTTTTGCATGGATTGATGTTCAAATGCTCAAGACGGGAGCAACAACCCAAACAGTCCTTAAAGAGTTCAGTTCTCGCTTTACTGGATCTTTCAGTGATTTACTCTAGGTGATTCAAGCACAGATTTTAGAGGTCCTAGGAGTAATTTATGAGCAGTTCCTTGGAGAAGCAACAGCTGCTAACGAACAAATAGAAGGGAGTTCCATCTAATAAAGTGTTGTTCTCTCTGTTGTGCAAATTTTGTTGAACTCGCAAGTGCACGAATTGATTGTAGTATAGACTAATGGTGACGAGTGTCGATCCCACGAGGAGGTGCATTTTAATTGTGTATAGAATTAATTTTGTAAATAGGTGGTTGGATTTTATGGTGAAGGTGATTTAGAATATCCTAAAATTGGAATTGAAATGGCAAGAATAAATTCTAAAATTGGAATTGAAATGGGAAGAATAAATTCTAAAATTGGAATTGAAATGACGAGAATAAATTGAAGAGAAATCTATTGAAATGACGTACTTGGGTATCTGGATCCATATCAACATGCATCATGGGCTAAATATGCCTTATTAATACCAATTAAATCATAAGGGGGGAATCCACACCTCATGAACCACACTCTAATTAATATGGTGCTAAGGGCTTATCGTGCCAAATAATAATAACCTTATACTAGGGAGCCGATGAAACCAAGGCGGTACTAGATAAGATTATGATTATTTGTCGACGAGAAGTCAAAACATCCACAAAAACTAGAGGGGAAGAGAAAATAAATTTACCAAATAAAGCCCATGACACATGTTGAGACTTCACCTTCAACCCAAGCTTGAAAGAAAATTAGCCACTCATAATTGAACTAGGGGCAAAATAAAAATTTATTAAAATACGTAGAAAATACAAGATGGAGAAGGAATTACAGAAAATGGATCCTAAAAAATGGATTCAAAGATATCAAATTAGGGGGGGAGGCCCCCTTTTTATAGATACATGGAGTAAATCATGGCCATCGGATTAAAAACAGTTTGGACGCTCAAGATTGCGCCACGTCATCAGCCAACAGTCCGTGTGAACAGTACATGGTTTTACCACGCGGATGAACAATAACACAGTTTGACCCAGGTTGAACAGTAACGCGGTTTGGTTGAAAATAATCCTATGTGATGCATGTACCGTACGCGAGATTTTTGGTTCACTGATATGCAGCCATGTCACCATCAACAGTACATAAGAATTTTAGTCCAATAGGATCGTGACACCACATCAGTCAATGCCACATCATCGGTTAATGCCACGTCATCGATCCGTCTATATGGACAGTGTCGTGAACAGTAACGTAGACAGTACTGTACATGTGAATAGTACTATACATGTAAACAATGCCATTTTTCCTTTTATACTCCTCCTAAGGTTTTCGACCGTCCTGAGTTCAAAAGTGATGTCCGTTTTGCCGTCTGATCTCTCGTTTATTGTGAAATGACTATGATGCCCCTAAAACACATAAAATATTTAATTAAAATAAAACACAAATAATTAAATTACAAAAAGCTTAAACACATAAAAGTAAGGGTTGTTAGTAAGACTTAAAATGTAAAATGATGGTTTTCTCCTTTATAAATATGCATTTTCTAACACTCAACACACCCCCCAACTAGCTTATTGCTAGTCCCTAGCAAATAAAGCGAAAACAAAATTCAAATCCAAAATGATTGTTTTTTAAAACACTCGTTTTTTTCAATCAGACTAATGATAACAATCAAATAAAAGTATAAGCATTATCTTCAGTCTAAAGAAACATCACACCCACATCAACCATCCACATGAATCAGCCTAGTAGATTGACATAGCTACTTTCAAGAATGGCATGTCAAACCCCAAAATCTCACTGGAAGTAGTGACACTCTCACAAAGAAATTAAACCCAATAAAAATAGTCACTCCAACGAATGGTAATTGAGAGAAAATAATAAAGAAGTGATATCACATGCTCTCACCACAATGAAAGAAATATGCCTTCAGCTTAGAAATAATACGATCTCAAGTCAAATAAAAATGATAGTCAACCCAATTTATTTATTTATTTATTATTATTATTATTTTTTTATGCACCACTACATCTTTTTAGCCCATATAACTAGCTTCTACTTCAGACTATAGTTCCCTAAAATCAAGAAGGACTTGTATTAGGACGTAACGTAGGCTAGGGACATGACTAACAAAGAAGGGAAATAAGGAAAACAAAGTGTATGTTTGAGAAAAATGCAGAGGAATTTTTTTTTAAAGTTGCAAGGTGAATTTCACCTATTATTGTTTTTTTTTAACAACAATTTTTCTTTGAACTAGGCATAACTTCACCGTACACAATGTTTATTTACATTTTTCTCAAACATAAATAGGTTATGGAACTTGTAAGATATTGGGTAATACTCCAAATCAGAGTGGGTCAAGATAATAAGTTGACAAGGAAAAGATTTTTTTTTTTTAGGCTCAAAAGGGTTAACTATTGATATTTCATAAAAGGGATGGCTAGAAAGGCTCAAACGGGTCAAATATGGCCTTTCCATCGTCTTTTAGGGCTCTAAATAATCTTCCATATCTACTACTTAGATGGGCCTCCAAATGTAGCAACGCACATTTTTTCCTTTTTTTTTACAATTTTTTTAAGGGTTAACTCAAAAGAAATCTAAAGATCGTGTATAAAATAATAAACTACTAAGCTGTATAAAGAATGAGCAAAAGGGTTACTCTCCAAGAAAAATAATAGGCTCAAAAACTCACTTGGTACTTATTATGACATGTTCATTCCTTCAAGCAACTCATATTTGTCTCCGACATCAACATGTAAAGTAGCAAACATAGCGTAACATCACTTAAAACCAAAGATAATACAAATACTAAAATTTGAAATTAATCACGCCATCCAATGTTAAAAGAAATCACACATTTTTTTTAAAACAACATCCTACCCCCCTAACTTATTCTAAACATGAAAAGAAAATATGCATGCAGAAATGTGAAAATGATGCCGAAAAACTAATTAATAAATGATAGAAAATAAAAATATTTTTTTTAACTAAGAAGATGCGTTTCTAGAGGCACTACACTCCATATTCAGGCATCTTCGACTCAAATATTTGAAAATGCATATTTATAAAGGAGAAATTAAAAGGAAGAAGAAAAATGAACATAAAAACTTAATAAAGAAAAAGAAAATGTCTGATTTTTTTTTAAAAAAAATTTAAACAATGAAGATGCGTTTCTAGAGTCACTACACTCCATATTCAGCAATTTTCAACACAAAAAGTTAGCAACAGTTAGTTTCTACAACAAAAAATTAGTAAAAACTTAACCAAGATAGCAACAATTTTCGACTATTCCCTCCCCCCAACCAAAACGAAACATTGTCCTTAATGTTTTAAAGGAAAGAAGTAGAGTTTAGAAGACATCACCTGGGTGGTGCAACACAGAAGAAAATATTTACAGTCGGAGAGTTAAATCTAATTTGTACTTCTTACTGCGGCTACTGTTATCGTCATCATTTGGACGCTCGAACATAAAGGTCCAAGGGTCTGGCTCTGGTTTATAAGCTTGTAACCTATCGAGTAGCTCATTAGCAGTGTGAGCACAAATAAAAAGCTTTTTGGCATTGGAAGGAATAAAAAAAATTTTTATTGCATGGTTAAGAAATGCGATAAAGCCATCATAAAAATTATTGACATTTAACAAACCGATGGGTTTCTAGTGAATGTGCAGATGGGCCCAAGATGCTAGTGTGATAAGTGCCTCTAGTGTTGCAAGATCTCCAGGAAGGAAAATAAAAGCATCAGCATGATTAAGCATTTCAGTTATTCTTTCTTGCATACCTAAGACGACTAACTCTTCTCCAGTCGATGAGTCAGAAAAACTGCCCAAAGGTTTTAGGACTCTTGGGATGATGCCTAAGACTTGGCTCCCTCTGATAAAAGCAGCTTCTGAGACCAATTTTGATAACCCTCGGTTACCTCCTTCATACACCAAGTGTAATTTTCTCTCCGCTATGCTTCGACCAAGATCTATGGCCGCATCAACGAACTCTTTATGTTTTCCATAGGTAAATCCAGAAAGCACACAAATGTTCTTGAATTGTCTATTGGCAGTAGCTGCCATTGGAATATTTCTCAAAAACAATTAGTGAGTGCTTAACAAAAAGTCATATTTAAGAATCTTGACGACAGTGGATCATAACTGTGTATAAGGTGGCATGTCAGTGTCAAATAATGCGTAAAGCACATGGCTCGCGAGTCAAAAAGGAAACAATAAAAAGAAAAAGAAATAATGATAAAATAGAATTATTAAAGACAATAATGCAAAAGATAAAATAACAGTAAAATAAAATAACAATAAAGTAAAAGGATATTTACAGGTAGTTACGACTGTGGCTCACATCTTCCTCTGGTTTTACGTCCAAAAACGGTTTGAACGCCCTCTATGGGTCGAGGATAGGCTTCCCATCCAGTTTTCTTATAAACTGGCAAACCAGGTCGTTTATAGTTAGATTCCCAAGACTATATCGTGCATGCTCTTTCTGGAATAATGGCCATAACTGGAGAATCACTCCTTACACGTATCCACTGGGATGCGTTTTAAGAGACAGAAGGATATCATCCAATGACTCCTTATTCAAGCCATCCCTAATGAATTCAATCTTATCTTCTCTATTATCAAACATCATTCCTAAAGAACATGGGTTTTTATCGCAATTTATTCTGGCACACTTATGACAAGCATCAGAAATTCTTCGAGCTCGTCGTTTTCTTGCATAATTTTCTTTACCACAACCAGACATGCATGCAATAAATTTTGGAGGTAACTCACCTGCCAATCGTACTTTAGCTTCGATTAACCAACGGATGTCAGTAGGTATGTTATTCCTCATGAGAAATCGCATGCGTTCAGACCGAGCTTTATAAATTGTAAGGAGGGCATTCTGAGGCAATGAAGGGAATCGCTTGTGAAGCTTTGCTAGAATCTCGTTTCTATCTATACCTTCACCTCAGAATATCAGTTATTATGGGAAACTGAAGTAACCGACTTGATTGTCACGGAGTACCGTTATCCGCCACTTCACCGGGGTAGCAAACTAAAGCAAACAAACAAAAAAACAAATTAAAACACACAAAGAAAATTAAAATCGTCCTCTCATTGAATTTACCTCAAGCTCCAACTGGAGGTCGTAAACACTTCTCTCAATGTCTCTGAGTTGGCGTTCTAAACCCTCAACATAGGATACTAACTCTGGTGGTTGCAGAGCCCAAACACGATGTGTTTTACAAAATTGAATATGCCTTTTAAGATGAGTTTTGACACGTTGAAGTGGTTTAAGATTGTTCAGGAGGAACGGGCTAAGTATGGTACTCATGATTAACAATGATAAGAAGAAAAAAAATTAATGGTTAAACAAACACACTTATGCAAAAATAATTTCAATTAGCAAAAGAATAATAAAAAGAAAGAAAGAAAAATCAAATGACCGAAAAGAAAAAATCAATTCAAATCTGGTGGGTCACTCAAATTTATTTCGGTGTCTTCTCCATGTGGTTGGTATGCTAGATATGGCTTTAATCTTTGACCATTAACTTTAAATACGACATCGTTCTTTGGGTCCTTAATTTCAATTGCCCCATGTGGAAAAATAGTATGAACAATAAAGGGGCTAGACCATCAAAGCGTAACTTACCCGGGAATAGGTGCAAGCGAGAATTGAATAAAAGCACTTTCTGACCTGGAGTGAACAATTTTCTCATAATTTGCTTGTCGTGAAAGACTTTCATTCGTTGCTTGTAAATCTTGGCATTTTCGTATGCATCATTGCGAATTTCTTCAAGTTCTGCCAGTTGTAATCTTCTTTCTGAGCTGGCTTGCTGCATGTCAAAATTGAATTTCTTGATGGCCCAATATGCACGATGCTCGAGTTCCACAGGTAGGTGGCAAGCTTTTCCATACACTAGCCTGTAGGGTGACATCCCAATCGGGGTCTTGAAAGCCGTTCTATATGCCCATAAGGCATCATCAAGTCTTAATGACCAATCTTTTCTGTCTGGCCTCACCGTCTTTTCTAATATGTGCTTTATTTCTCGATTGGAGATCTCAACTTGGCCACTGGTTTGCGGATGATACGGGGTCGCCACTTTGTGTGTGATTGAATACTTTGTCAAAAGAGCTTTGAATGCTTTGTTACAAAAGTGGGCACCACCATCACTAATTATTGCTCGAGGGAATCCAAAGCGTGAAACAATGTTGCTTTTCAAAAATGCTATCACCACCTTGTGATCATTGGTCCTACATGGAATTGCTTCTACCCATTTTGATACGTAGTCAACAGCAACCAATATGTATTGATGGCCAAAAGATGGGGGAAAGGGTCCCATGAAGTCGATACCCCATACGTCAAAAATTTCAACCACTAAAATTGGATTTAATGGCATCATGTTCCTTCGTGTAATGCTCCCCATTCGTTGACACCTATCACATGAAGAACAGAAAGTGTAAGCATCTCGAAATATAGTTGGCCAATAGAAACCACATTGTAAAACTTTAGTCGCTGTTTTCTTAGCGCTGAAATGGCCTCCACAAGCTTGTTCATGGCAGAATGAAAGGATATTCTGAATTTCACTTTCTGGGACGCATCGTCTAACAATTTGGTCTGCACAATACTTGAACAAATACGGGTCATCCCAAAAGAAATTCTTTATTTCTGCAAAGAATTTAGCCTTGTCTTGCTTGGTCCAATGCTCTGGAAGTTGACCTGTAACAAGATAATTAACGATATCAGCATACCAAGGTAATACATCCACATTCATTAATTGTTCATCTGGAAATGACTCATTCAATGTTAATGGCTCTATAATTGTGTCAAAATGAAGATGAGATAGATGGTCTGCCACAACATTTTCTTTGTCTTTCTTATCTTTGAATTCCAAGTTAAATCCCTGCAAAAGTAACACCCAACGAATTAGTCTAGCTTTTGCATATTTCTTTGTGAGAAGATATTTAAAAGCAGCATGATCTGTGAATATAATTATTTTACAACCAATGAGATAAGATCAAAATCTTGCCAATGCAAACACTATTGCTAGCATTTATTTTTCAGTAGTTGAATAGTTTAACTGTGCATCATTCAATGTCATACTAGCATAATAAATAGCATGGGGAATTCAATCAACTCTTTGTCCTAATACTGCTCCTACTGCATAATCAGATGCATCACACATGAGTTCAAATGGTAAGCTCCAGTTTGGGGCCTGAATGATGGGTGATGATGTCAACAAATGCTTTAATTTTTCAAAAGCCACAAGACATTAATCATTAAAGATAAAAGGTACATCCTTAGCACGTAAATTGCATAAGGGTCTAGAAACTTTACTAAAATCTTTAATGAAATGTCTATAGAAACCAGCATGCCCAAGGAAAGATCTTACTTCTCTGACTGTTTTGGGTGGAGGAAGATTAGAAATGAGATCCACCTTGGCTTTGTCAACCACAATACCTTTGCTTGAAATGATGTGACCGAGAACAATACCTTATTTTACCATAAAATGACACTTCTCCCAATTTAAAACTAAGTTCTTCTCGATACATCTCTGCAGAATTAATGTTAGATGATGTAAACATTGATCAAATGAATCACCTAACACAGAAAAGTCATCCATAAAGACTTCAAGGAATCGTTCAACCATATCAGAAAAAATGCTCAACATGCATCGTTGAAATGTAGCAGGTGCATTACATAATCCAAATGGCATTCTCCTATATGCAAATGTGCCAAAAGCGCAAGTGAAAGTAGTTTTCTCTTGATCTTTTGGTGCTATGGGAATATGATTATATCCTGAGTAGCTATCTAGAAAGCAATAAAGTTCATGGCATGTCAATCTATCAAGCATTTGATCGATAAATGGTCTTTACGTGTGACAGAATTCAGCTTTCTATAATCAATGCATACACGACATCCTGTAGTTACTCTAGTGGGTATCAATTCATTATCGGCATTTGTAACTACTGTGACTCCTGACTTTTTGGGGACAACTTGTACAGGACTGACCTATGAACTATCAAAAATTGGGTAAATGATACCCGCGTCTAATAGCTTAAGGACTTCTGCTCTAACAACTTCTTTCATATTAGGATTTAACCGACATTGCATTTCCCTAGTAGATTTAGCATTTTCATCAAGATGAATGTAATGCATGCAATATACTGGATTTATACCTTTTATGTCTGCTATGGTCCATCCTAATGCTCCTTTGTGCTCTTTTAGAACATCCAACAACTTACCTTTTGTTCGTCATTTATGGATGATGAGATGATTACCGGCAGAGTACTATCTTCTCCCAAAAATGCATATTCCAGAGTGTTGGGCAATGGTTTGAGCTCGAGTTTCGGTGGTGATTCTGATGATGGGATGAGTTTCTTCTCTGATGGTGCTAGTTGTTCAACTCTTGACTTCCATTTATTAGTGTCCATGGGTGGTGTTGAGTCAAGTAGAGCATTGACGTCATCGACTGATCTGTCAATATCAAAATCCAAACCAAAGTGAGTTAAACATGTTTGTAAAGGATCATCACTAAGGTTTGAAAGAAAAGTATTATCAACAATTGTTTCTATTAAATCCACATCAACAATTCCATCATCTGTATTGTGAGGTTGTTTGGCAATGTTGAAGATGTTCAGCTCCATGGTCATGTTGCCGAAAGACAACTGCATATTTCCAGTTCTGCATTGAATGTGAGTATCCGCAGTTGCCAAGAAAGGTCGGCCTAGAATAATGGGAATGTGCTTCCTTAAATCCTGTATTGGTTGAGTGTCAATTACAATGAAATCAGCAGGAAAATAAAACTTGTCTACCTGGATAAGCGCATCCTCCACAATTCCACGAGGTATTTTCGTGGACCGATCTGCAAGCTGTAACACCACTGGAGTTGGGTGTAATTCTCCAAGTCCAAGTTTCAAAAATACTGAGTAAGGCAACAGATTTACACTAGCTCTTAAATCCAACAAAACATTCTCAATTGTGTGGTTCCCTATGCTACATGAGATAGTGGGGGAGCCTGAGTCTTTGCATTTTAGATGAATTTTATGTTAGAGGAAAGAACTAACGTTTTCTGTTAAAAATGCCATCTTTTGAACATGAATATTTCTCTTTTTAGTACAAAGGTCTTTAAGAAAGTTGATATAAGATGGAACTTGCTTTATAGCATCAAGTAAAGGGATGTTAACACTTACCTGTTTGAAAATTTCAAGAATCTCACCTGTGGATTTTCCTTTTTTTCCTTTAGCTAACCTCTGAGGAAATGGAGCTTTCAGAACATATTCTTGTGGGCTGGTTTCTTCTTTCTCCTCTGGTGATGAGTCCTCAACACTCACAGGTACAATTTTATTTTCTTTTGTCACCAGCATCTCCACTTTATTGTCAACTTCCTTTCCTTTTCACAAGGTCATGACTACTTTGACCTCTCCATGCTGCTGTGGTGAACTGGTACTTGCTTCATGTACTCCTTTAGGATTAGGCACTGGTTGACTTGGAAATTTACCTTTCTCAACAGTCATTGCCAAGGTCTGAACTGAAGAAGCAAGTTGTCTCACCATCTTCTCGAGGCTTGAAACTGATTGGGCTTATGAGTTGAAGCCCGCTCTTAACTCATTTCGTAGTCCATCAATGGTGCGGTTCTGTTGCTCAATCGTGGAGTGAGTAACATTCTTGAAATTCTGGAATGCATCCTCCCATGGTCTGGGTTGTGAGTAATTCTGGTTTTGACTGTATGGTCTAAATGGGGGCTGAAAGCCTTGAGGAACTTGAGGAATTTGTTGCATTGGTGGAGCTGGAGCTGCTGGTCCATTTTGTTGGAGTCCTTGAGACCATGAAAAATTGGGGTGGTCTCTCCATCCAGGGTTATATGTATTGGAGTATGGGTTGTAATTTGATGGCTTTCTCATTACACCTATGGTATTGGCTTGATCTGAGTATGAGTCATGGTCATGTGGCTCTGTTGATTTAGCAATCGATAATGATGCTATTTGTCGAGCGAGACCTTCAACTATCTCTTGTCTTCTTTGATTCCCGAAGTTGACTCGCCAATGTGAACCTCATTCACTCCCTTAATTCTTCTAGTATTCCTGAGTGATCGACTCTGTTGTTGGGAATTATCCGCTTGTCGCTGGAAGAATTCCCAAATCTCTGTTGCGCTTTTTGACATTAGCTCTCCTCCACTTGTTGTCATTAGCCATTCTTGCACATTCGGCAATAATCCCTTCAAAAAGTATTGGCATTGGTGCCATTTCTCGTACCCATGATGTGGACACTTCAAGAGTAGCCCATTAAATCGCTCACATGTTTCGAAAAACTGCTCGTCCTCTCTTTGGGTAAACTCCGAGATTTCCCTGCGAATAACATTGGTTTTATGCACTGGGAAATATTTATTTAAAAATTTAGTTACCATTTGTTCCAATGATGCAGTGTTATTTGTAGGCAATGTATTAAGCCATGAACGAGCTCTATCCTTTAAAGAAAGTGGGAATAGTCTAAGTTTTATATCATCATCTGAAAAATTCTCATATTTAAATATTTGACAAATAGCATGAAAATCATTCAAATGATTATATGGGTCCTCATTTTCTAAGTCAGAGAATGTGGGGAGACAATTTAGTACACTAAGTTTTAGTTCAAAACTCCTAGCAGCTACATTTGGGTATCTTATACATGATGTGCTCAAATTCGCTAAAGGACTGAAGTAGTCCTTAAATTGCCCCTCTTATAGTGCTTGTAAATCCATTCTATTTTTAACGTGTTTGTGTGTGCGAAGTGTTTTCTCAAGTTCAAGGTCTATAGGTTCAAGATTAGGTAATAATGACCTACGACCATGCATGCAAAATAAATAAAATAAAAATAAAGATGGGAACAAAACAAATAAAAATAAAGAAG
>MKYO02012232.1:188708-223357 GCA_002013955.2 Citrus medica | reverse complement strand
TGTGTGCGAAGTGTTTTTTCTAATTCAAGGTCTATAGGTTCAAGATTAGGTAATAATGACCTACGACCATGCATGCAAAACAAATAAAATAAAAATAAAGATGGGAACAAAACAAATAAAAATAAAGAAGAGGGAGAAATTATGATACTAACCTTATTGCGCTATTACAACCTTACTATAAAAATACACACAAAAAAATACGTGAAATTTAAAAAAAATTAGTGAGATAACCAAAAATCACAAAGAAGGAAAAAAATAACTTGAAAATTAAATTACAGAATTTTAAAGAAGAAAAAAAGGAAAAGAAATACTAACCTTTAAATGTAGACTTAATTTTTTTTTCTTTTTTTTTATTTAAAAAAATACAAGAAAACAATTAAATGGAATTATTCACAAAAATTAATTCTATGAATTAAAATTACTTACCTCCCCGGCAACGGCGCCAAAAACTTGTTGTGCAAATTTTAATGAACTCGCAAGCGCACGAATCTATTGTAGTATAGATCACTGGTGACGAGTGTCGATCCCACGAGGAGGTGGATTTTAATTGTGTATAGAATTAATTTTGTAAATTGGTGGTTGGATTTTGTGGTGAAGGTGACTTAGATTATCCTAAAATTAGAATTGAAATGGCAATAATAAATTTTAAAATTGGAATTGAAATGACGAGAATAAATTGAAAAGAAATCTATTGAAATGACGTACTTGGGTATCTGGATCTGTATCAACATGCATCATGGACTAAATATTCTTTACTAATACCAATTAAATCATGAGGGGGGAATCCACACCTCATGAACCACGCTCTAATCAATATGGTGCTAAGGGCTTATCGTGCCAAATAATAATAACCTTATACTAGGGAGCCGGTGAAACCAAGGCGGTACTAGATAAGATTATGATTATTTGTCGACGAGAAGTCAAAACATCCACAAAAACTAGAGGGGAAGAGAAAATAAATTTACTAAATAAAGCCCATAACACATGTTGAGACTTCACCTTCAACCCAAGCTTGAAAGAAAATTAGCCACTCATAATTGAACTAGGGGCAAAATGGAAATTTATTAAAATAAATAGAAAATACAAGATGGAGAAAGAATTACAGAAAATGAATCCCAAAAAATGGATTCAGAGATATCAAATTAGGGGGAGAAGACCCCCTTTTTATAGATACATCGAGTAAATCATGGCCATCGGATTAAAAACAGTTTGGACGCTCAGGATTGCACCACGTCATCAGCTAACAGTTCGCGTGAACAGTACACGGTTTGACCACGTGGATGAACAGTAACACGGTTTGACCCGGGTTGAACAGTAACGTGGTTTGATTGAAAATAATCATGTGTGATGTATGTACCGTACGCGAGATTTTTGGTCCACTGATATGCTGCCACGTCACCATCAACAATACATAAGAATTTTAGTCCAATAGGATCGTGACACCTCATCAGTCAATGCCACATCATCAGTCAATGCCACATGATCGATCCATCTATATGAGCAGTGTCGTGAACAGTAACGTAGACAGTACCGTACATGTGAATAGTACCGTACAAGTAGACAGTGCCATTTTTCCTTTTATGCTCCTCCTAAGATTTTCGACCGTCCTGAGTTCAAAAGTGATGTCTGTTTTGCCGTCTGATCTCTCATTTATTGTGAAATGACTATGATGCCCTTAAAACACATAAAATACTTAATTAAAATAAAACACACATAATTTAATTACAAAAAGTTTAAACACATAAAAGTAAGGGTTGTTAGTAAGACTTGAAATGTAAAATGACGGTTTTCTCCTTTATAAATATGCATTTTCTAACACTCAACACTCTCCAGATAAAAGATCTAGATTTTCACTACAAGAGGATGTCTACAATGTATTACAAACTCAATGGCTTTAATGATCCATCGTTGAAGCATGTCTTTGTAGCATCTCTCCCCAAAGAAATTCAACCAGAACTTCAGAAACAATTCACAATTCACCAATTAGACATAGCCAACCTCTCTTTGGGAAAAATCTACTAGTTGGCAGTCAATTGCCTAGAAAGAGTTTGTGAACAAAAAGAATTCTTCAAACACCTCATTGTAAACAAGCAACCTTTCAAAAGTGCTGGTAAAAAGCACCATCTCTCCATTAAATGCAAGAGTGAGAAGGATTGCACTTGCTCAACCAAAAAGAAATCCCACTTCCGAAAATTTCAAAATTCAGAAAAGAAAAGCCAAACACCTTCCAGATCCAAAAAAAACCTTATCATTTTTTCAGAAAAAAAAGAACTTTAACTAGTCCTCTAAATCTAAAAGCAGATGTTGTTTTAATTGCAAAAAGAAAGGCCATTTCGCGAGGAATTGTCCAAACAGACCTGCGAAATCAGACAGACTTATTGAGCATCTCCAGGATTCCATGTTACTTTCAGAAAGTGATGATATTGAATCCTTTTTCTCTTAACAAGAGGACTATGATGAACAAAAAGCTTTTGTTCTTGCTGAAACAAACGATCATTCTGAGCCAGAGAATGTTTCTGTAATTCAAACTATACACAGATTTAGAAAGTCCAACCAGCCATTCCTATCCCTTCAATCAAAATCCACCTTCTCTCCGGAAGATTTGACAAACCAATCCCCATCATCGGTTTTGTTGATACTGGAGCTCAGAAGAGTATGCTTAACCCCATTTTTGGGAAAAGCATAAAAAATATTTCAAGACTGCTAATGGAGAACTGTTTCATACAAATTGGATTACCAAAAAACCCATTGGTATTCAATTCTTTCCAGGATGTGTCCTCGAGACCAAGCTTGTTGGATCCAATCTCCCTGACAAAGATCTTTTAATCGAGTCGGATGTCCTTCACCTGGTTAAAAAACTCCATATAACAGCTTCTGGAATCCGTTATAAACATATGTTTCAGCCTTATAGGGATTCCCAAACTTGTTCTCTATCTCAAGTTCTCCTCCTTCATATAATCTTCTCAAATCTCGTTTTCTTCTTCACTGTGTAGAAAGTCATAGTCAATTCCTTCATCCTGCCCCTCTATGGAACAATGAAAACTTCTTTATTAAGCTCCCTTTTAAACTTAACGAAGACATTAACCCAACTAAAGCTACTTATCCAGGAATGACTCCTTCGGACTTGAAATTAGCCCAAGAAGAATGTTCTCAGTTGCTAAAACAAGGTCTTATTTAGCCCATAAGTTTAGAATGGGCTTGTCAAGCCTTTTATGTGGAAAAAAAGTCTGAAATAGTTAGAGGCAAAAAATGTCTTATTATTTATTACCAGCCTCTCAACTATTTTCTTAGAGACGATAAGTTCCCCTTGCCAAAAATCTAGTCCTCATTTGCTCATATCCAAAATGCTAAGGTCTTCTCAAAATTCGACCTTAAAGTAGGTTTCTGGGCCGGTAAAGTTCGTCCGCCAGACTCGGAATGGGGCGAGACTTTACGAGGGGCCGGGCGCTTATTTTTTAGCGCGGCTATGCCCGCGGCCTATTTTTGGCACATGGAGGTGTGCCCGCGGCCTATATTTGGCACACGGAGGCCCCTCGCAAAGTCTTGCCCCATTCCGAGTCTGGCGGACGAACTTCGCCAGCCCCACCCCCCAAGGCTATAGTCCACCCGTTTTTTTGGCCTTTTTCCGCAGGGAGTAGGGCTAGCGAAGTTCGTCCGCGGGACTCAGAATAGGGCGAGACATTGTGAGGGGCCTCCGTGTGCCAAAAATAGGCCGCGGGCATAGCCACGCCCAAAAATAAGCGCCCGAAGGTCGGGTGCCAAAAGCCCCTAGTGGAAAAATGGCCAAAAAATGGGTGGGCCCACCCGTTTTTTTGCCCTTTTTCCGTAGGGGGCTTTGGCGCCCCGACCTTCGGGCGCTTATTTTTTAGCGCAGCTGTGCCCGCGGCCTATTTTTGGTACATGAAGGCCCCTCGCAAATTCTCGCCTTATTCTGAATCCGGCGGACGAACTTCGCCAGCCCCACCCCCCAAGGCTATAGCCCACCCATTTTTTTGGCCTTTTTCCGCAGGGGGCTTTGGCGCCCCGACCTTCGGGCGCTTATTTTTGGCACATGGAGGCCCCTCACAAAGTCTCACCCCATTCCGAGTCCGGCGGATGAACTTCGCCAGCCCCACCCCCCAAGGCTATAGCCTATCCATTTTTTTGGCCTTTTTCCGCAGGGGGCCTTTGGTGCCCCGACCTTCGGGCGCTTATTTTTTGGCATGGCTATGCCTATGGCCTATTTTTGGCACTCAGAGGCCAAGGCTATTGCCCCCCTGTTTTCTTGGCCTTTTTCCGTTGGGGGACTTTGGCGCCCCGACCTTCGGGCGCTTATTTTTGGGCGCGGCTTTTCCCAGGGCCTATATTTGGCACACGGAAACCAGCAATTCTGTTTTGGCACCCAAAAATAAGCACCCGAAGGTCGGGGCACCAAAGTCCCCCTGCGGAAAAAGGCCAAAAAACCAGGTGGGCTATAGCCTTGGTGGAGGTGAGCTGGCAAAGTTCGTCCGCCAGACTCGGAATGGGGCGAGACTTTGCGAGGGGTCTCCGTGTGCCAAATATAGGCCACGGGCACAAACAGACCTAAAACAGCTTTTTGCATTCCAAATGCCCACTACCAATGGAAAGTAATGCCTTAAAGTAGTCCCCTCACTTTTCCAAAAGTCCATGATCAAGATCTTTGAACCAATCCTTCATCATGCACATATCTATATAGGTGACGTGCTATTATTCTCTAACGATCATGATTGCCATCAACAATTACTTTCCCACTTTCTTGAGATAGTGGAAACATATGGCATAATGTTGTCTGACAAAAAGAGTATCCTAGGCCAAGACACTGTCACCTTTCTTGGCATGACTCTAAAAGATGGACACTATAGTCCTGGACCACTCATAGCCCAAGAGCTCATTCATTTCCTAGATGAACATTTGTCAAAAAATCATATTCAACAATCCTTTGGTTCACATGTAGCAGTTCATACGAATCAGCTTTCAAAAATGCTCAGAAAAGCAGCCTCACTATGGGGCACCTCTCAGACTATTACTATCCAACATCTAAAAAATATCGCCCAGCATCCACTTCCTTTGAGAATCCCCAATGATGGTCAACGTATTCTACAGACTGATGCAAGTGATGAATATTGGGGAGTCGTCATTTTAAAAAAACATGATGGTAAAGAATCTTACTGTGCCCATGCTAGTGGACAATTCAAGGAGTAAAAAAAGCATTATCATGTGATCTACAAAGAAATCCTAGCCGTTAAATATGGAATTCAAAATTTTAAATTTCATCTTATTGGCCATAATTTTCTTGTCAGATTAGACAATTCCTTCTTTCCAAAAATCCTTGAATTCAAAAATAATGTTCTCCTAAACAAGCACCTTCTCCAACTCAAAACTTGGTTATCAAAATATGACTTCACAGTCCAGCATAAAAAATGAGACTTGAACCTCATCCCTGATCTCTTGGCCCAGCCTCCATCTTCATCCCTACAAGTCTTTTTTGCCTCAGTTTCAGTCATCTTCATGGCTCCTACTCTTCCCAATACAACCTTGACAAAAAAGTCTTTTCCTTGCAGTCTCACTTTCTCTAGTCCTTATCAGATCTAAGATTTTGCAAAGAATTTTGTTTTTTGATATTTCATGAATATATACCGCACCCAGACATCCGGATTTCCAAGCTTTCATCCAGATCACCTCTTCCTTACAGGCCTAAAGATTAATCCCTCTACGGACATCACAGAAGACGAACTATGGTACATATGGTGTCTCACCGTCTTATATGCCACCAAGTTAATCTTTCATGTTCATCTAATGTTTCGGTATCTCACAAATCTAAACCAGGCTCACTATCTCACATGGACTCTTTTTGAGTGGTTTTCTCCTCTCTCCTGGTGGAGAAAACAACTTGATTTCATTATCAAGCATCACCATATTAATCTCCTCCCTGACCAAGAAGGAGAACAGTTTACCTCAGCCTTCATTGTCCATCGTCCTTATTTCCAGTACCTTGTTACCAAACTCTTTTGGACTCAGGACCACACTTATGAGTGGAAGATTGTTCCTCATAATTTTCCTTTAGACCATGACCCAAATCTTATCTCTGCCCTGAAACAATACCTCTTTGAACTAAACAATGTCCAGTCATCTCCTATTGACATCCAACACACCTTTCTTGGACTACAACATGAACTCATGATTATCCCAACCACCAAGTCATCATCATCCAGTAAACCTCCTCCCTCTGGGATTTTGATCAAAGAAGAAAAGCTTGATTTCACTGATATTCTCTTCCAAGATTCACAAGATTCGTGGGAAGAATTCACCTTAATTCTACATCCTCCTGAAGCATCACATGCTCCCTCCTCAAGTACAACTCCACCAACAGACTCAACACTGACAGACTCACCTACCCGACAATATTATGAGAACTTGCCTTGGTGGCAAGAGCCATTTGCTAAAGTTGACAGTGATGTTGACAACTTATCTCCCTCGCACAACTTTTAAGAATACTTTGTAATAATTACTTTAGCTTTCGTAAAAGTAAAGCATTTGCTTTACTTTATCTTTTCTTTAAGGCACCTTCCTTTTGCTTTACCTTTTGAATAAAGATCCAAAGTCAAGGGTCTTGTCCTGTCTGGAATCTTTTACTTTTTGCTTTTTCTTTTGTAAAGAAGATATGGCTATTTTCGTCTTATTTCCTTGATTTTTCCTATATAAGGAGAATTTGTTCTCAGTTGTAAGCATCTTAGATTTTGAAAAGAATAATATGAGTTTTCCAATATCATGACTTTCTAAAAATTCTCTCTTTTCCTTTATTTCCCTAGGAAAGACAACAGGTTCTCATAAAAGTTCACTTCAATCTCTTTAACGAGTATGCTCTGCACTCGCCTCTTTGTAGGATCTTGTGCAACAAAAAGTTATTTGGCTTTGAGATCGATCCAACCAACTACATTTCATCCTGAATTATAGCCAGGGAGTGGTTTCACTATTGGGTGGTAGTGGTTGTCCGAATGGTTAGGCAACACACCGCTGAAGCCTAGACTGCCATAAGACTGCTCCTCCTGTAAAGGTGAGCAAATATCCTAATAGGGATTTTCTAGAATCAACATCTCCTGGCATATCTACATCTGTGTATACTTATAACACAGGTTTGTCACCACCAAAATATAAACATGTCTTGGAAGTGCCTTTGAGATATCTAAGAATCTATTTTACCATTGGCCAATGCTTGTTGCCTAGATGGGAGAGAAACTAACTGATTACACCGATCGCATGAGCAATATATGGTCTTGTACAAACTATGGCATACATCATACTACCAATTGCTAAAGCATAAGGAACTCCTTCTCATCTCTTGCTTCTCTTTTTCACATGTAGGACAATGCTTATAATTATGCTAAAAATGGCCCGCAAGTTGAGAACGAACAGATTTTGCCTTGTTTATGTTAAATCTTTCAATATATACTTCTTGATAGGGGTGGGCATTCGGTTCAGTTTTACCGAACCGAACCAAATCGAACCGAAATTATTAAATTCGGTTCGGTAGTTAAAAACCAAATGGTTTGAAAATATAAGATCCGCTTGGTTCATAAATCGAAGGACCGATTGATTTTTCACTTTAAAATTAAAAAAAAAAGATATAGAAACCCTAGATTTAATCCCATCCCCTATATGTGGAAAAAACATATCAAACCCATCTCATCTCTCTCATACACAACAACCCCCTAACCACCATTATCTTTCCTCTTTCTCACTTCCACTGTTTGTCTCATAACCATCTTCGTCAGCCATTAGCAACTCTTTGCCGTGTTCTCACAGCCGTCGTCGTCAATTATTAGCAACTCCCTACCGTGTTCTCGCAGCCCGTTGCCGTGCAAAGTCATGTCTTTGCCGTCTCATTGTCCTGTCACAGAGTTTCTTGTTGCTTCTTGTTCGGAAAGATTGAAGGATTGAGGATGTGTTTTAGATTTTTTGTGCTCTCTCTCTCTCTCTCTTTTAATGGGCATTAAAGTCAATTTTGTTTCACTTGTGTGATATCTGGTGATTAAGGTTAAAGGTATAGTTTTGGGGATTGAGATTATTACTTGTGTGATAGCCGTTGTCGTTGTTTCTACTTGTTGTAGCTTTTTTTTCCAATTGAACTATATGTGTCCAAGACACATGAGGGAAAAATAATATAAATAATAGTTGGGTTTGGTGTGTTTCCAAAATTGCAGGTTATATTTAATTCACCCTCATCTTGCTTCACTGCAAACTGCAATTAGCTATAGCTTATTCTTCTCAAAACATGCAATGTTATTTATGGAAACTTTGATTATTCTTCCCAACTACAGAACTAATTCTTGAAGTTTCAATGGAAGACTTGCTGACAACATAATTTTTCTCTTATTAGATAGCTTGATCTGTATGTTTCTCTATCTAAATCAAATTTGTAAAGAATAAAAATTGGAACAAATTTATCTTCATTAATGTTGCTTGATTAATCAATTATCTATTTTTTCATATTAATTAAATTGAATTGGGATGTAAAAGGAATTAAATTTAGGTTGAAAATTTTGAGTAATTAGAAAGGGGAAAAAATCAAATCGTACTAAATTAAACTGAACCGAACTGAACCAAATTAATTCTGTTCGGTTTGGTTCTCCAGTTCGGTTCGTGTTCGGTTTTAATTTGAAAGAACCGATTGGTTTTGGTTCGGTTCGGTTCTGGTCCAGAACTGATCTGAACCGAGTAATACCTAGCCATACCTCTTGAGATAACCATAAATTCTCAGATTTTCTATCGCGAGAAATCTTCATGCCAAGAATCTATTTTGTCGGTCCCAACTCCTTCATTGTAAAAGACTTACTAAGTTCTTTTTTCAAATTATCATACAAACAGTTGCAAATTAAGCATAAACATAACTATTTCCCTCTTTATGTAATTAAAATAGGATGTGTACCATAAATAAATAGGTAGAAAAATAAACTAATAAATCCAAAGGAATAAATCAACTACAAGAAACATAGATTTTTTACATGGAAAACCCAAAGCGAGAAAAACCACAGGACCATAGTCTCCACTATATTAATAGGAGTACAAAAAATTCTTTTTTAGATAATACTAGAGGCTAGTAACATTCAAAATCTCAAAATTCTTGACTTACAGTAACAACCTAATAATTTTCTCTCTAATAAAATTGGGTATCTCAAATAATAGCCAACAAGAGGATAAAATAAAAATTAAGACCAGTAGGATTGCAGAGGGCGATGTTAAGAATTTACCATCAAAATTTAGGAGAAAATAGAGTTAAAATGGCATTTCTATCGTCTAATCAAAGATTGAAAAATTAGGTCAGTTGCTTGCTTTATACTCTTTGTATAGCCATATGATTCCAAGGCTAAATTTCATAGTAAATTTTATCTAATTCCAAAACTTTTTAATAATTACACATAAAGCAAGCTTTTTGGACTATGGGCTTTTGGGTCCCCAAATGAGATGGACCCAACAAATCTCCCCCTCCAGATCATATGAAGGGCACCACAAGCTCGATCTCTACTTACAGCTTATCAACTTCTCCTTGGGCAATGATTTGTCATCATATCTGAACCATTCTCCATTGTATGAATCTTCTCAAGCACATCTCGTATCCAATGATACTTTACATCAATATGCTTAGATGTCGAATGGGATGTTGAATTTTTTTGCCAAGTGAATGGCACTCTGACTGTTGCAGTATACAACATAGCTATCTTACTTCACGCCCAGCTCTTGTAAGAAATTCTTCATCCACAAGATTTTTGTATAACCTTCAGTGATTACAATAGACTCTACTTTAGTGGTAGACAATGCAACATACTACTAAAGTCTGGACTGCCATGAGACTGCCCCCTGTAAAAGTGATCAAATATCCTGATAGAGATTTTCTGAAATCAACATCTCCTACCGTATCTGCATTTGTGTACACTTGTAACATATGTTTGTGACCTTCAAAACATAAACATGTCTTGGAAGTGCCTCTGAGGTATTTGAGATGTCATTTTACCATTTGGATTAAGGTTGGGATTGTGTCTGTGTCTGCAAGAATCATTAATGCATCACTGATTGTTTGTGTAGTTGGGAGATCTAGCGCATCATTTTGCAATCGATACACTATTTGATGGTGTAGAGTGGCAATTTTAGAAGTGGATCTTTGTTCTGCTCCTTAGAGCTGGATTTGGACTTTCAGTGTTGTTGGAAGGTTAGGATCTTCTAGTGATAGGTTGAAATTTGGGTAGAAGGTCAACAAGACACTTCCAGCATTGGAGAGTGGTTAGAACGATTCTAATAACTGCATGTTGATACTATTTGAACCTTGTGTCAAGGAGGGCAATTCTAGCTGTGACAGGTAAGCCTTTTCTGCCATGTAAAGTGAGGATTAATCTGACACCACCAAGATAGTGGTGTGTATACCCTTCTCGTTTCCAGTTGGTTACGAGATCTGTGGTATATCCATGGTGACATATCGCTCACTCTGAGAGGCTTGGAGAGCACACTGATCAAGTCGTGACGATTGTATGTACTCTTTGGGAAGAGGTTTTTTTTTGTGGAAATTAGGGTTCTAATGCTTTTAGTGAAGGAGGTTTCTTGTTTGTAAAGATGATATGGACTTATAATAGGGAACTGAGATTCATTGATCTGAGCAGATTCATGAATATATGAGTATTCAACAAGATTTTTTATTTTTGAGGCTATGTGTTTTTGACAAGAACGAGGTAAGGAGAGAGTATAAGAGAGAGAAATAAGAGAGGATTTAGGTGGAGCTATTTTTTATGAAGAAGAGGAAGATTCCATTTTTGGTCAAATTTCTTCAATGTGTTGAATAATAACACTTGAATCTTTAAACTATGATACCATCTCTGCTTAGGTTCGTTTGGCTTGATACCACTGGTAGGACAGGTATGTGGCGTTGTTACACCTGAACTATGATAGTGCTAAGACTATCCTTTGGATTAGTAGTCCGCAAGTTCTGGTTTCTAGCTGATATACCTATCATCCCTGAGATATAAAATTTGAAAAAGCAAAAACTATTGATAAGCTCTTATCCTACATCGCTGGCAAGCCAAAGCTCCTGGTTGCTTATAAGCGTTGGGCAGTCCTCACCCTTTGAGAGCTCTTTTGGGGCTGAGTTAGGCCCGACCCAAGTTGGTATCAGAGCCAAGGCCCGAGGGCGAGGGTAGAGTGAATGATATGCTCTTATCCCACATCGCTGGCAAGCCAAAGCTCCTGGTCGCTTATACGTGCTGGGCAGTCCTCACCCTTTGAGAGCTCTTTTGGGGCTGAGCTGGATTTGAACTTTTAGTGTTGTTGGAAGGTTGGGATCTTCTAATGATAGGTTGAAATTTGGGTAGAAAGTCAATAAGACATTTCCAGCATGGAGAGTGGTTAGAACGGTTCCAATAACAGCATGTTGATACTGTTTGAACCTTGTGTCAAGGAGGGCAATTCTATCTGTGACATTACTCCTTTTCTGCTATGTAAAGTGAGGATTAATCTAACACCCAACTTGGGTCGGGCCTAACTCAGCTCCAAAAGAGCTCTCAAAAGGTAAAGACTGCCCACCGCTTATAAGCGACCAGGAGCTTTGGCTTGCCAGCGATGTGGGATAAGAGCTTATCATTCACTCTACCCTCGCCCTCGGGCCTTGGCTCTGATACTAACTGGGGCCAGGCCTAACTCAACCCTAAAAGAGATCTTAAACGGTGAGGACTGCCCAGCGCTTATAAGCAACCAGGAGCTTTGGTTTGCCAGCGATGTAGGATAAAAGCTTATCATTCACTCTACCCTCGCCCTCGTGGAAAAAAGAGATTAGTCCTTGATTATCAGCCGCTTAATGCTTTCCTTAAGGATGATAAGTTTCCCTTTCCAAAAATTTAGCCCTTATTAATTCATCTTCAAGGTGCAAAAGTATTTTCAAAGTTTGATCTTAAAGCTGGTTTTTGGCAACTTGGCATTTCGCCAGAAGACCATCCCAAAACAGCCTTATGTATCCCTGATGCTCACTATCAGTGGACAGTCCTACCCTTCGGTCTCAATGTTGCTCCCTCATTATTTCAAAACACAATGATCAAGATCTTTTCCCCAATTCTCCATCATGGTTTGGTCTAGATTGATGATATCCTATTGTTTTCACACAACCACCAAATACATCAATAACTCCTTTCAGATTTCCTGGAAATCGTGCAGACACATGGCATCATGCTTTCTGAAAAGAAAAGTGTTGTGCAAATTTTATTGAACTCACAAATGCATGAATCTATTGTAGAATAAATCAATGGTGACGACTGTCGATCCCACGAGGAGGTGGATTTTAATTGTATGTAGAATTATTTTTCTAAGTGGGTGGATGGATTTGTGGTGAAAATGATTTAGAGTATCTTCGAATTTAAATTAGAATAGCGGAATTAAATTAAAGTGGAAACTATTATAATTGAAGCACTTGTGTATATGGATCCGCATCAACATGCACCATGGGCTAAATATTCATTATTAGTGCCAATTAAATCATGAAGGGGGAATCCACACCTCATGAACCACACTCTAATAATATGGTACTAAGGACTTATCGTACCAAATAATAATAACCTTGTACTAGGGAGCCGGTGAAACCAGGGCGGTATCTAGACAATGTTATTATTATTTGTCGACGAAAAGTCAAAATATCCACAATAATTAGAGGGGAAGAGAAAGTAAATTTACCAAATAAAGCTCATGACACATGTTGAAACTTCACCTTCAACCCAAACTTGAAAGAAAATTAGCTACTCATAATTGAACTAGGGGTAAAATGAGAATTTATTAAAATACGTAGAAAATACAAGATGGAGAATGAATTATAGAAAATAGAGCCAAAAAATGGATTCAGAGATGCCAAATTAGGGGGGAGAGCCCCCTTTTTATAGATACATTTAGTAAATCATGGCCATCGGATCAAAAACATTTTGGACGCTTAGGATTGCACCACTTCATCAGTCAACAGTACGCGGTTTGAATAGTAACATGGTTTGACCACGCGGTTTGAACAATGACGCGATTGGTTGAAAATAATCTTGTGTACATGCATGTATCGTATGCACGATTTTTGGTCCACTAATATGCTGCCACGTCACCGATCAACAGTACATAAGAATTTTAGTCCAACAGGATCATGACACCTCATTAGTCAATGCCACATCATCGGTCAATGCCACATCATCAATCCGTATATGTGAACAGTGTCGTGAACAGTGTCGTGAACAGTAACGTAGATAGTACCGTACATGTAAACAATGTCATATTTCCTTTTATGCTCCTCCGAAGGTTTTCGACCGTCTTGAGTTCAAAAGTGATGTACGTTTATGTGAAATGACTATGATGCCCCTAAAATACATAAAATATTTAATTATAATGCAACACACATAATTAAATGATAAGAGACTTAAATACATAAAAGTAGGAATATTAGTGGAACTTGAAGTGTAAAATGACAATTTTCTTCTTTATAAATATACATTTTCTAACACCCAACACACCCCCCAACCAGCTTATTGCTAGTCCTTAACAAATAAAGCGAAAACAAAATTCAAATCCAAAATGTTTTTTTTAACACTCGTGTTTATTCAATCAGACTAATGATAGCAATCAAATAAAAGTATAAGCATTATCTCCAGTCTACAGAAACATCACACCCACATCAACCATCTACATGAATAAGCCCAGTAGACTTTGTCATAGCTACTTTCAAGAATGACATGTCAAACCCCAAAATCTCACTGGAAGTAGTGACACTCTCACAAGGAAATTAAACCCAAAAAATAGTCACTCCAATGAATGGTAATTGAGAGAAAATGATAAGGAAGTAATATCACATGCTCTCACCATGATGAAAGAAATATGCCTTCAGATTAGAAATAATACGATCTCAAATCAAATAAAAGTGCTAGTCAACCCAATTTTTTTTCTTTTTTTATTTTATTTATATGTATCGCTACATATTTTTAGCCCATATAACTAGCTTCTACTTCCGACTATAGTTCCCTAAAATCAAGAAAGACTTTTATTAGGACGTAATGTAGGCTAAAGTCATGACTAACAAAGAATGGGAAATAAGGAAAACAAAATATATATGTTTGAGAAAAAATAGAGATATTTTGTAAATTACAAGATGCATTTTGCTTATTTATTTTTTCTTTCTTTCTTTTTTTTTGAAACAACAAATTTTTTTTTTGCTTTTGTTTGGCACAACTTCACTGAGCAAAAAAATTATTTACTTTTTTTTTCTCAAACATAAATAGGTGATGGAACTTGTAAGATATCGGGTAATATTCCAAATTGGAGTGGGTCAAGATAATAAGTTTGACAAAGAAAAGTTTTTTTTTATAGGCTCAAAGGGTTAACTATGGATGTTTCATAAAAGGAATGGCTAGAAAGGTTCAAACGAGTCAAAGATGACATTTCCATCATTTTTTAGGGCTCTAAATAATCTTCCATATCTACTAGTTAGATGGACTTCCCGATGTAGCAACACACATTTTTTCTTCTTTTTTTTACAATTTTTTTAGAGGGTTGACTCCAAAGAAATCTAGAGATCATGTATAAAATAATAAATTGCTAAGATGTATGAAGAATGAGCAAAAATGGTTACTCTTCAAGAAAAATGACAGGCTAAAAAACTCACTTGTAATCTATCATGACATGTGCATTCCTTCAAGTAACTCATTTTTGTCTCCGACATCAACATGTGGAGTAGCAAACATAGCATAATAATACAAATACTAAAATTTGAAAGTCATCATGTCATCCAATGTTAAAACAAATCACACATTTTTTTTCAAACAACATTCTACCCCCTAACCTATTCTAAACATGAAAGGAAAATATGCATGCAAAAATGTGAAAAATAATGCAGAAAAGCTAATTAGAAAAGTTACACTTAATATGATAGAAAAACAAAATTGTTTTTTTTTACTAAAAAGATACGTTTCTAGAGGCACTACACTCCATATTCAGCAATCTTTGACTCAAAAATTTGAAAATGTATATTTATAAAGGAGAAATTAAAAAGAAGAAGAAAATGATTGTTAAAACTTAATAAAGAAAAAGAAAATGTCTAAATTTTTTTATTTTTTTAATTATTTTTTTTTTCAAACGAAGAAGATGCGTTTCTAGAGTCACTACACTCTATATGCAGCCATCTTCAACAGAAAACGTTAGCCACGGTTAGTCTCTACAACAAAAAATTAGTAAAAACTTAACCAAGATTTCACAATTGTCGATTATTCCCTTCCCCCAACCAGAACGAAACATTGTCTTCAATGTTTTAAAGGAAAGAAGTAGAGTTTAGAAGACATCACCTGGGTGGTGCAACACAGAAGAAGATATTTACAAACGGAGAGTTAAATATAATTTGTACTTCTTACTGCGGCTATTGTTGCCATCATTATTGGGACGCTCCAACACAAAGGTCCAGGGCTTTGGCTCCGGTCTATAAGCTTGTAGCAGATCAAGTAGCTCATTAGCAGTGTGAGCACAAATAAAAAGTTTTTTCACATTGGAAGGAATGAAATAGTTTTTTATTGTATGGTTAAAAAATGTGATAAAGCCATCATAAAAGTTATTGACATTTAACAAACCGATGAGTTTCTAGTGAATGTGCAGATGGGTCCAAGATGCTAATGTAATAAGTGCCTCTAGAGTTGCAAGATTTCCTGGTAGGAAAATAAAAACATCAGCACGATTAAGCATTTAAGTTATTCTTTCTTGCATACCTGAGACGACTAACTCCTGTCTCTTATACACATCTCAAAAGCAGCTTCTGAGACCAATTTCGATAACCCTCGGTTACCTCCTCCACACACCAAGTGTAATTTTCTCTCTGTTATACTTCGACCAAGATTATTGGCTGCCTTAATGAACTTTTTATGCTTGCCATAGTTAAATCCAGAAAGCATACAAATGTTCTTGAATTGTTTATTGGGAGTAGCTGCCATTGGGATACTTCTCAAAAATAATTTGTTAGTGCTTAACAAAAAGTCATATTTAAGAATCTTGGTGACAGTGGATCACAACTGTGTGTGAGGTAACATGTCAATGTCAATTAACGCGTAAAGCACATGGTTTGCGAGTAAAAAAGGAAACAGTAAAAAGAAAAAGAAACAATGATAAAATAAAATTATTAAAGACAATAATGCAAATGATAAAATAACAGTGAAGTAAAAGGATATTTACAAGTAGTTTGGACTATGGCTCACATCTTCCTCTGGTTTTACGTCCACAAACGGCTTGAACGCCCTCTATGGGTCGAGGATAGGCTTCCCATCCAATTTTTTTATAAACTGGAAAACAAGGTCATTTATAGTCAGATTCCCGAGACTGTATCGTGCATGCTCTTTCTGGAATAATGGCCATAGCTGGAGAATCGCTCCTTGTACATATCCACTAAGATGCGTTTCAGGAGACAAAAAGATATCATCTAATGACTCTTTATTCAAGCCATCCCTAACGAATTGAATCTTATCTTCCCTGTTATCAGACACCATTCTTAAAGAACATGGTTTCTATCGCATCTCATTCTGGCACACTTATGACAAGCGACAGAAATCCTTTGAGCTCGTCATTTTCTTGCATAATTTCCTTTACCACAACCAGGCATGTATGCAATAAATTTAGGAGGCAACTCACCTGTCAAACGTACTTTATCTTTGATTAATGTCAGCAAGTATGTTATTCCTTATGAACAATCGCATGTATTCAGACCGAGCTTTATAAATTGTAAGGAGGGCATTCTGAGGAAGTGAAGTGAATCGATTGTGAAGCTTTGTTAGAATCTCATTTTTTTCCATACCTGCGCCTCAGAAGATTATTTATTATGAGAAACAGAAGTAACCGACTTGATTGTCACGGAGTACCGTTATCCGTCACTTCACCGGGGTAAAAAACTAAAGCACACAAACAAAGAAAAACAAACTAAAACACATAAAGAAAATTACAATCGTCCTCTTATTGAATTTACCTCAAGCTCCAACTGGATGTTGTAGACACTTTTCTCAATGTCTCTGAGTTGCCTTTCTAAATCATCAACATAGGATACTAACTCTGGTGGTTGCAGAGCCCAAATACGATGTGTTTTACAAAATCAAATTTTCCTTTTGAGATGAGATTTTACACGTTGAAGTGGTCTATGAATGTCTAGGAGGAATTGTTTAGCTATGACACCCATGATTAACAATGATAAGAGAAAATTTAATGGTTAAACAAACACACTTATGAAAAAAAACAAATTCAATTAGCAAAAGAATAGTAAAAAGAAAGAAAAAGATCAAATCATCAAAAAGAAAGAAAAAAAAACTCAATTCAAATATGGTGGGTCACTCAAATTTATTTTTGTGTCCTCTCCAGGTGGTTGGTACTCTAGATATGGCTTTAATTTTTTACCATTAACTTTAAATGTGACACCGTTCTTTGGATCCTTAACTTCAATTGCCCCATGTTGAAAAACAATGTGAACAATAAAGGGGCTAGACCATCTTGAGCGTAACTTACCTAGGAATAGGTACAAGCAAGAATTGAATAAAAGCACTTTCTGACCTGGAGTGAAAGATTTTCTCATAACCTGCTTATCATGAAAGATTTTCTCATAACCTGCTTATCATGAAAGATTTTCACTCGCTGCTTGTAAATCTTGGCATTTTCGTATGCATCATTGTGAATTTCTTCAAGTTCTGCCAGCTATAATCTTCTTTCTGAGCTAGCTTGCTGCATGACAAAGTTGAATTTCTTGATAGCCCAATACGTACGGTGCTCGAGTTCCACAGGTAGGTAGCAAGTTTTTCCATACACCAACCTATAGGGTGACATCCCAATCGGGGTCTTGAAAGCCGTTCTATATGCCCATAATACATCATCAAGTCTTAATGACCAATCTTTTCTGTCTGGCCTCACCGTCTTTTCTAATATGTGTTTTATTTCTCGATTAGAGATCTCAACTTGGCCACTGGTTTGCAGATGATATGGGGTCACTACTTTGTGAGTGATGGAATACTTTGGCAAAAGAGCTTTGAATGCTTTGTTACAAAAGTAGGCACCACCATCACTGATTATTGCTCGAGGGAATCCAAAGCATGAAACAATGTTGCTTTTCGAAATTCCTATCATCACCTTGTGATGATTGGTTCTACATGGAATTGCTTCTACCCACTTCGATACATAATCAACAGCAGCCAATATGTATTGATGGCCAAAAGAAAGAGGAAAGGGCCCCATGAAGTCGATACCTCATACCTCAAAAATCTCAACCACTAAAATTAGATTTAGTGGCAGCATATTCCTTCGTGTAATGCTCCCCATTCGTTGACACCTATCACCTGCAAAAGTAATTCCCAACGAATTAGTCTAGCTTTTGCATATTTCTTTGTGAGAAGATATTTAATAGCAGTATGATCCGTGAATACAATTATTTTACACCAATGAGATAAGATCGAAATTTCTCTAATGCAAACACTACTGCTAGCATTTCTTTTTCGGTAGTTGAATAGTTCAACTGTGCATTATTCAATGTCATACTAGCATAGTAAATAACATAGAGAATTCGATCAGCCCTTTGTCCTAATACTGCTCCTACTGCATAATCAAATGCATCACACATAAGCTCAAATGGTAAGCTCCAGTTTGGGGGCTGAATGATGGGTGATGATGTCAACAACTGCTTTAATTTTTCAAATGCCACAAGACATGAATCATTAAAGATAAAAGGTACATCCTTAGCAAGTAGATTGCATAAGGGTCTAGAAACCAGCATGCCCAAGGAAATATCATACTTCTCTAACTATTTTAGGTGGAAGAAGATTGGAAATGAGATCCACCTTGGCTTTGTCAACCTCAATACCTTTGCTCGAAATGATGTGACCGAGAACAATACCTTGTTTTACAATAAAATGACATTTCTCCCAATTTAAGACTAAGTTCTTCTCGATACATCTCTGCAGAACTAATGTTAAATGATGTAAACATTGATCAAATAAGTCACCAAAAATAGAAAAGTCATTCATATAGACTTCAAGGAATCCTTCAATCATATCAGAAAAAATGATCAACATGCATCGTTGAAATGTAGCAGGTGCATTACATAATCCAAATGGCATCCTCCTATATGCAAAAGTGCCAAAAGGGCAAGTGAAAGTGATTTTCTCATGATCTTTTGGCGCTATGGGAATCTGCTTATATCCTAAGTAACCATCTAGAAAGCAATAAAATTCATGGCCTGCTAATCTATCAAGCATTTGATCGATAAATGGTAAAGGAAAATGGTCTTTTTGTGTGACAGAATTCAACTTTCTATAATCAATGCATACACGCCATCCTGTAGTCACTCTAGTGGGTATCAATTCATTATCAACATTGGTAACTACTGTGACTCCTGACTTTTTAAGGATAACTTGTACAGGACTGACCCATGAACTATCAGAAATTGGGTAAATGAAACTTGCGTCTAATAGTTTAAGAACTTCAGTTCTAACAACATCTTTCATGTTAGGATTTAACCGACGTTGCATTTCCCTAATAGGTTTACTATTTTCATCGAGGTGAATGTAATGCATGCAGTCTACTGGGTTTATACATTTTATGTCTGCTATAGTCCATCTTAATGCTCCTTTGTGCTCTTTTAAAATATCCAACAACTTACCTTTTTGTTCGTCATTTAGGGATGATAAGATGATTACCGGTAGAGTGCTTTCTTCTCCAAAAAATGCATATTCCAAAGTGTTGGGTAATGGTTTAAGCTCGAGTTTCGGTGGTGATTCTGATGATGGGATGAGTTTCTTCTCTGATGGTACTAGTTGTTCAACTCTTGACTTCCATTTATTAGTGTCCATGGATGGTGCTGAGTCAAGCAGGCGTTGACCTCATCAACTGATCTGTCAATATCAAAATCAAAACCAAAGTGAGTTAAACATGCTTATAAAGGGTCATCACTAAGGTTTGAAAGAAAAATGTCATCAATTAATGCTTTAATTAAATCTACATCAACAATTTCATATCTGCATTGTGAGGTTGTTTGGCAATGTTGAAGATGTTTATCTCCATAGTCATGTTGCGAAAGGACAACTGCATATTTCCAGTTCTGCATTGAATGTGAGCATCGGCAATTGCCAAGGAAGGTCGGTCGAGGATAATGGGGATGTGCTTCCTTGTATCCTAGATTGGTTGAGTGTCAATTACAATTAAATCAATAGGAAAATAAAACTTGTCTACCTGGATAAGCAAGTCCTCAGAATACCACGAGGTATTTTCGTGGATCGATCTGCAAGTTGTAACACCACTGGAGTTGGGTATAATTCTCCTTGTCCAAGTTTCACAAATATTGAATAAAGCAACAGATTTACACTAGCTTCTAAATCCAACAAAGCATTCTCAATTGTGTGGTTTCCTATGCTACTTGAGATAGTGGGGGAGCTTGGGTCTTTGCATTTTAGAGGAATTTTATGTTGGAGTATAGAACTAATGTTTTCTGTTAAAAAGGCCTTCTTTTGAACATGAATGTTTCTCTTTTTAGTATAAAAGTATTTAAGAAACTTAGCATAAGATGGAACTTATTTTACAGCATCAAGTAAAGGGATGTTAACACTTACCTGTTTGAAGATTTCAAGAATCTCACCTGTGGATTTTCCCTTCTTTCCTTTAGCTAATCTCTGAGGAAAAGGAGTTTTGGGAACGTATTCTCGTGGGTTAGTTTCTTCTATCTCCTCCGGTGGTGAGTCCTCAACACTCACAGGTATAATTTGATTTTCTTTTGTCACCGGCATCTCCAATTTGTTGTCGACTTCTTTTCCTTTTCGCAAGGTCATGACAGCTTTGACCTCTCCGTGCTACTGTGGTGAACTGGTACTTATTTCATGCACTCCTTTAAGATTAGGCACTGGTTGACTTGGAAACTTGCATTTCTCAACAGTCATTGCCAAGATCTGAACTGAAGAAGTAAGTTGTCCCACCATTTTCTCGAGACTTGAAATTGATTGGGCTTGTGAGTTGAAGCCTGCTCTCATCTCATTTCGTAGTCCATCAATGATGCGGTTATGTTGTTCAATCGTAGAGTGAGTAACATTCTTGAAATTCTAGAATGCATCCTCCCATGGTCTGGGTTGAGAGCAGTTCTGGTTCTTATTGTATGGTCTAAATGGTGGCTGAGAGGCTTGAGGAATTTGAGGAATTGGTTGTATTGGAGGAGCTGGAGCTGTTGGTCCATTCTGTTGGAATCCTTGAGACTATGAAAAATTGGGGTGGTCTCTCCATCCAGGGTTATATGTGTTGGAGTATGGGTTGTAATTTGATGGTTTTCTCATTACACCTATGGCATTGGCTTGATCTGAGTATGAGTCATAGTCATGTGGTTTTGTTGATTTAACAGTCGATAACTCGCCAATGTGAACCTCATTCACTCCTTTAAGTCTTTTAGTATTCCTGAGTGATCGACTCCGTTGTTGGGAATTATCTACTTGTCGTTGGAAGAATTCTCAAATCTCTGATGCACTTTTTGACATTAGCTCTCCTCCGCTTGTTGCCATTAGTCATTCTTACACATGTGGCAATAATCCCTCCAAAACGTATTGGCATTGGTGTCATTTCTCGTACCCATGATGTGGACACTTCAAGAGTAGCCCATTGAATCGCTCCCATGTTTCGAAAAACGGCTCGTCTTCTCTCTAGGTAAACTCTGAAATTTCCCTGCGAATAGCATTGGTTTTATTCACTGGGAAATATTTATTCAAAAAATTTTTTACCATTTGTTCCCATGATATGATGCTATTAGCAGGCAATGTATTGACAAACAATATAAAAATCAGTCAAATAATTATATGGGTCCTCATTTTTTAGGCCATAGAATGTTGGGAGACAATTTTGCACACTAGGTTTTAACTCAAAACTCCTAGCAACTACATTTGGGTATCTTATGCATGATGTGCTCAAATTAGCTGAGGGACTGAAGTAGTCCTTAAATGGCCTCTCCTGTGGTGGTGCTTGCTGTTGCAAATCCATTTTAATTACAATGTGTTTGTGTGTGCGAAGTGTTTTCTCATGTTCAAGGTCTATAGGCTCAAGATTAGGTAATACTAACATTCGACCATGCATGCAATGAATACAAAAAAATTTGAGAACAAAATTAATAAAAATAAACAAGAAGGAGAAATTACGGTACTAACCTTATCACGCAATCTGAGCCTATTATCACTCATCCGCCATCCCACTGCAGACCTCTCTGCATTCCCGGGATTATCCATGCAAAAGGATGTCCTCAGTATGATGGCCCTACTTATCTAGAACAATGCACCCTATTCTGTGAACCTCATGGAGCCAACTGTCACAAAAGCTGCGTCAACTATCGCAGATTTGAATCCAGCTCCAGCTCAGATGATTACGGGATGAATCTATCCTCTCCGTAATTTCTGCCACATGTCCTTATCCTACTTTTGGCTTTGTCATGTTATGCTTTGCTTTTGTAAAAGCAGCGTTATCCTACTTTTGGCTTTGTCATGTTATGCTTTGCTTTTGTAAAAGCAGCGTTATCATTAACCTGCTTTTCGCTTTTGCTTTTATGTCTTGTCTTTTTATGTAAAAGATAAAGTTAGGAGGTCCTATCCCTACTTTACTTTATTAAAGTTTGAATAGTTGTTTGCTTTATGAAAAGAAGTGGGTCCTGTCTCACTTTTCTAAGTTTGGCTTTATCCCGTTGTAATCCCTATATAAGGGAGCATCCTCTTAGTTCTTAACTAAGTTGGAAGTGGGAAGTTGGCTTTTAAGAAATATATTCCGTGTTCTATTATCCATGCCTCTCTAAACATCCTCTATCTTAAGTTCATTGGAGCTCTGAAAGAAATAAGAAAAGAATAAGGAAATGTTTTAAAAACGAATTTGTTCAAAACCAAGTTAGTATGCTCTACACTTGCCTTTGCATAAAGGATCATGTGTATCAGAACACTTGAGACGATTTTTAGCTGTTTTTTTATCTGGTTTGGTACCCGTTTTAAGCTAAGGAGAGCTGTCTTAGGGTTGAATAACCTAGCCTAGAAAATGGATTTTAAGAGTCTCATGGTTCCCCAACGGATCGTTAAATAAATTAATAAAATAAACAAAAAATTACAAAAAAAATAACTTAAAAATTAAATTGAAGAATTGTAAAGAATAGAGAAAGAAAAGAAATTATTACCTCTAAATGCAGATTCATTTTTTTTCTTTTTTTTAATAAGAAAAAAATACAAGAAAACAAATAAAAGAAATTATTCAAAAAAATTAATTCTACGAATTAAAATAACTTACCTCCCCGGCAACGGCGCCAAAAACTTATTGTGCAAATTTTATTGAACTCGCAAGTACACAAATCTATTGTAAAATAGATTAATGGTGACAAGTGTCGATCCCACGATGAGGTAGATTTTAATTATATGTAGAATTAATTTTTAAAATGGGTGGATGGATTTGTGGTGAAAATGATTTAGACTATCTTAAAATTTAAATTGGAATGGCGGAATTAAATTAAAGTGGAAACTATTATAATTGAAGTGCTTGGTATCTGGATCCGCATCAACATGCACCATGGGCTAAATATTCCTTATTAGTGCCAATTAAATCATGAAGGGAGAATCCACACCTCATGAACCACACTCTAATCAATATGATGCTGAGGGCTTATCATGCTAAATAATAATAATCTTGTACTAGGGAGCCGGTGAAATCAGGACGGTATCTAGACAATGTTATTATTATTTGTCGACGAAAAGTCAAAACATCCACAATAATTAGAGAGGAAAAGAAAGTAAATTTACCAAATAAAGCTCATGACACAATAACTAGTCCAACAGGATCATGACACCTCATCAGTCAATGCCATATCATCGATCCGTCTATGTGAACAGTGTCGTGAACAGTAACTTAGACAACACCGTACATGTGAATAGTACCGTACATGTGAACAATGTCATTTTTCCTTTTACACTCCTCCAAAGGTTTTCGACCGTCCTGAGTTCAAAAGTGATGTACGTTTTGCTGTCTGATCTCTCGTTCATTGTGAAATGACTATGATGCCCCTAAAATACATAAAATATTTAATTATAATACAACACACATAATTAAATGACAAGAGACTTAAATACATAAAAGTAGGAATGTTAGTGGAACTTGAAGTGTAAAATGACGATTTTCTCCTTTATAAATATACATTTTCTAACACTCAACAAAAGCAGCATATGAAAGAAATCTATTGATTTTCTTGGCATGGTTTTAAAAGATGGCCACTACCATCTAGGGCCACATATCGCAGTTGAATTATTAAAGTCTCCAGACACTGATCTCAACAAAAAGTAGATACAACAGTTCCTTGGAATTGTTAATTATGTCAGAGACTTTATTCCTAAAGTTGCGATCCACACCAGCCAGCTATCATGCATGCTTAAAAATAAAACTCCACCATGGGGTCTGGCTCAAACAGAAGCCATAAAGCAGCTAAAAAAGATAGCTTAGTAACCTCCTACACTCAAAATTCCCACTACAGGACAACGCATTCTCCAGACAGATGCAAGTGATGAATTTTGGAGTGTCATCCTTTTAGAAAAGATAGGTGATTCATAGTCCTATTGTGCTCATGCAAGTGGACAGTTCAAAGACTCAAAAAAGAATTATCATGTCATCTACAAGGAAATTCTTGCAGTAAAGTATGGAATCAAGAAATTTAAATTTCATCTCATCAGCCACAATTTCCTCATCAGAATGGACAACAGTTCTTTTCCAAAGATCTTTGACTTCAAGAACAAATTGCTTCCTGACAAGCAATTACTCAATTTAAAGACATGGTTTGCAAAGTATGATTTCAAAGTCCAGCACATTAAAGGTGACAAAAATCTTATCCCTGATCTCTTTACCCGTCCATCTATAAATAGACATGTTCTCATCTCTTCCACCAAAACCATCCCAGTTATAGCCATGTATCGATCACTTCCCTTCAAAGCTTTAACTCAAAAAGCTTTTCCTTTAAACCTTACTTTTATATCAGCCTTCCAAATCTAGGAATTTGCTAAGAAATTCCTTTACAAGTATTTCATGAATGTCCATAGAACCAAACCAGAATGATTTCCCTCCTTATGTTTAGAACACATGTTCCTCACTGGTTTCACCATCGTCCCTAACCTCACCATCTCTAAAGATGAGTTATGGTATATGTGGTGCCTCATAGTTCTGTTCGCAAAAAAACTTGTTCTTCATGTACTACCAACCCTTAGGCATATCTCCACACTAGATCATGCGTCCACACTTCTTTGGACTCTCCTTGAATGGTTCTCACCACTCACCTGGTGGCGTAAGCAATTACATAATCTCTCTAACTTTCATCAGTTAGATAGGATTCTAGATCAAGAAGCAGATATGTTTACTTTGATATTCATAGTCCACAGACCCTACTTCCAACATCCTGAAACCAAAGACTATTGGACACAGGACATGGCATATGAATGGAAAACATTTCCCACATCATTTCCCTCTCAACCATGATCCTACAATCATCTCCAGTCTCAAAGCCTATTTGTTAGAACTCAACAATGCCCAACCTGTCCCTACAAACATTCACCATACATCTATTGGTCCATCTCACACTCTTGAAATTATACCACGAACACAAACATGTACTCCAGGATCCAGCTCCAGTCCTCATGGAATTGTTGTTCGTGAACAAAGACCTGACTATACCAATGTTCTCTTCCAAGACGCCCAAGATCCTTAGGAAGACTTTCAATCCTTATTGCCAACACAAGACACTTCGTACACAGTCACTGAGCCAAGCTCATCATCCACCCCAGCTACACTAGAAAGAAAAGAAATTCCAGATCTACTAGTGATGTGTCCCCATCCAAATTTCCCTCCACTTCGTAAAAGCTTCACGTGGCTGTAAAGTTATCCGGGTATCTCGGCTTTTCCTACTTTTAATAAATGGCATGGGTCCTGCCCTGTCTAAAGTGTGTTTTAGCTTTTTATGCTTTTAAGAGTGAATTATTATTTTCTTTTGTCATTTACTTTTAAGAAAATAAGGGTCCTGTCTTATCTTAGCTTTGATAGCTCTATTTAAGAGCTCTTCCGTTTTTGTAAAATTTAAATTGCCATCAATAATAGTTTGCAGTTTTTCATACACTCTGTGGCTTACTAAGTTCTTCTTCTTCTTCTAAGTAATGAAGAAAACACTTGGGTTATTAAACTAAGAGCGTTCATCTCTATTTTCATACTGAGTATGCTCTACACTTGCCTCTCTTAAAGGATCCTGTGTATCAAAAAAGTCCGGATTTAATTATAAAACCGATTTGAAATAAAATTGTTTTTTCACAATGTTCACCCTCTTTGAAGGACAGAGGTGACCTGTTTTCGGGTGGTATCGTGATCAATAGTTTTTCCTTTTTCAGATTTTATATCTCAGGGATGATAGGTATATCGGCTGAAAACCAAAACTTGCGAACTACTGGTCCAAAGGAGAGTCTTAGCACTATCATAGTTCAGGTGTAACAACGCCACGTACCTACACCAACTACATGAGCAATATATGGTCTTGTACAAACTATGGCATACATCAGACTACCAACTGCTAAAGCATAAAGAACACCTTCTCATCTCTTGCTTCTCTTTCTCACACATAAGACAATACTCAGAATTACGCTTGAAATGGCCCGCAAGTGGAGAACAAACAGATTTTGCCTTGCTCATGTTAAATCTTTCAAGAACCCTTTCAATATATTTTTCTTGAGATAACCATAACTTCCCAAATTTTCTTTTGTGAGGAATCTTCATGCCAAGAATCTGTTTCGTCGATAGCAAGTCCTTTATTACAAAAGACTTGCTAAGCTCTCTCTTCAGATTATCAATCTTACTAGCATCCTAGCCAACAATCAACATGTCATCCACATAAAGCAAAAGAATAATTAAACTCATTATCAACAAATTTCTTCACGAAAAAATAATAGTTAGACATAGTCTTGCTGAAACCATGATTCTCGATAAAAAAATCAAACTTCTTGTACCATTATCTTGGTGCCTATTTTAGCCCATGCAAACTTGTCTTTAACTTGCACACAAGTTCTTCTTTGCCGTTGACACTGAGTCCTTTAGGTTGCTCCATCTATATTTCCTCCTCTACGCCATTGCGCAAGAAAAATGTCTTTACATCGAGCTGTTCAATCTCTAAATTCAAGCTAGCTGCTACTACCAGAACTACTCGGATAAAAGACATCTTCACCACAAGAGAAAATATTTCTTCAAAATCAACACTTTTCTTTTAACTGATACCCTTCACAACAAATCGGGCCTTATCCCGCTATTGTGAGTCATTTTTAACTTCAACTTGTAAACCCATTTGTTCTTCAGTGCTCTTTTTCTTTTAGGTAACTTCACTGAGTCATATGTGTGCTTCTCATTCAAGGATTTCATCTCCTCTTGCATGGCTTTAACCCACTCTATTTTTTTATTAATTTTCTTGCCACTGGATCCCATAATTTGTACCCAAGTTCTTCATACTTATAGCCTAAGAAAATGCATTCCTTGGCTTTATCATCAAGCTTCAACATATGCTCTGCAACCAAACACTCTTAAGTGTTTACAAGAAACATCTTTCCTGGTCCAAACTCTCTCGGGCACATCACCATCTAATGCAGCTGAAGGAGAAAGGTTAATCAAGTCAACTATAGTACGCATAGCCTCTGCCTAAAAAGATTTAGGAAGCTTGGCATAAAAAATCATACACTTGACTCTCTCTTCAATTGTTTTATTTATCATTTCTTCAACACCATTCTGTTAAGGGGTTTTTGGTACAATCTTCTCAAGTTTGATTCCATGGGATCTACAGTATTGCTCAAATGGTCTTCTGTACTCACCCTATTATCTACCCTGACACATTTAAATTTTCTTCTTGTCCCTCTCTCAAGCACCTGGTCTTTAGATTTCAAAGTAAAAGCCTACACTTTTCTATAACAATCATCAATAAAAGTCACAAAATAAATTGCACCCCCTGTTGATCTACTTTCATCATGAAAACATATGTGTGAATCAAATCAAATACTTGCGACTTTCTAAATAAAAAAAAATTTAAAAACTACTCTATGTCTCTTTCCAACTAAGTAATGAACACAAGTCTTAAGTGACATACCTGCGAAGTTGGGTAGAATTTCTTTTCTGACAAGAGTTTCTAACCTTTTCTCACCAATGTGACCAACCCTTTTGTGCCATGTCTCAATGTCAGAAACCGATACAACCAAATTCCCGTCTTCTTTTTTAATCTTGGCTTCTATCACATAGAGAGTGTTTACTTTCCTCCCCTTAGCTAAGACTAGGGAGCCTTTGATGAGCTTCCATTTTCCTTCACCAAATTGATTAATATAACCATCATCATCAAGCTTGTCTGTAGAGATCAAAATTAAGGCAAATATTTGGTACATGTCTAGCATATTTAAGTAACAACTTACAACAAAGATTGGTTTCTAAGCAAATATCTCTTATACCCACAATCTTGGATGCCCCCTCATTTCTCATTCGACCAAGATCATAATCACCATTAACATAAGATGTGAAATAATCACGATGTGCAGTAACATAAAATGAAGCACTCGAATCAATCACTCAATCATTAATATAGCAAGTGAGATTTACAGAGCTCTCATCATAAACAATATCCATGCAGTGCTCTCTTTGTCATTTTTCTGAGCATCACCATTTTCTTTTACCTGTTCTCTTTTCCACAATCCACATTCCCTTTTAGCGTGACCCATTTTCTAACAATAAAAGCACTTAATGTTTCTTCTCTAGGATTCAGATCTTCCTCTGGGGTTATCATTGTTCTGCTAGTGGGAATTTCTACTTTGGCTTCTCCCCTACTTTCTTGCCTAAAACAAGTACATTTAACTCGGAGGGAGTTGCTTCAATACTCTTTCTTCTAGATTTTTCATCCCGCAGCCTATCTATAACCATATTAAAGTTTAATTTCTCATTCGACGCTGAATTATTCACCGAAAACACTAATGTCTCCCAACTATCAAGTAACGAACTAAGCAACAACGGTACTTGTAACTCATCATCTAGAATAATCTTTACAATAGTTAGCTGATCAACCAAGCCTTGAAACTCACTAGTGTGTTTAGTTATATTGTGCCCCTCCATGTATTTTAAATTAATAAGCCTTTCCATCATATTGGCTTTATTTTGTGCCGTCAGCTGCTCATAAATTGTTTATAATTTTCTTCAAAGAACATCAGCCCTGGATTCCTTTGCGATATGGTGGTACACAGTCTTATCAATCCATGATATAATATCACTCACGACCTTCTGGTTTAATTGAGCCCATTTCTTATCATCTAAATCGGCGGGTCTAGCTTCTTTGCATTCAATGAGTTCATGTAAGTCTTTCATGTATAGCAAATCTTCCATTCTAGACTTCCAAATACTATAATTCCATGACTTTAATTTAATCATGCATGCCGAGGATTCCTCTATCTCAACCACGCAAGTAATAAAACACACAACCTAACACTTTAAAATAAGATGTTAGGAAAGGGACTTAGACAAGCAATTGCAAATTAAGCAAAAACAAAACTCCTTCTCTCTTTGTGTGATTAAAATAAGATGTGCAACACGTATAAATAGGCAGAAAAATAAATCAACAAATCTAAAGAAATAAATCAACCACAAGAAAACATTGATTTTTTAAGTGAAAAACCCAAAACAAGAAAAAACGCAGGATCGTAATTTGATATAATTTTCCACTATATTAATGGGATTACAATATAAATTCTTTACTACATAATACTAGAGGCTAAAAAGATCAAGAATATCAATATTCTTGACTTACAATACCAGCTTCATATGTGTCCTAGCAAAATGTATATCTCAAATAACAGTCAACGAGAGGATAAAATAAAAATCAAGACCAGTAGAAATGTATAAAGAAATACCAAGAATTTACCCTCAAAATTTGCGAGAGAACAAAGTTAAAATCATCTTCCAGTCGTCCAATCAAATATTGAAATCACTATTCCCAAAACCAAAACCTCTATTGTCTTTCTCTCTCTCTTCTTCTGCAACTATAAAATCAGGTCAGCCGCTTACTTTAGGGCTCATTTAGGATTGCTTTTGGGAGATTTAAATGTGACTACGAAAATCTAAAAGCTAATTTTAGTGTTTGGTAACAAAAAAAATCAAAATCACTTTTGTCAAAATCAGCCCCTCTTACAGTTGATTTTGAAAAGAAGGGAAAAAGTAACTTTTAGATTCTGATTTTGAGAATCAATTTTATTCTTTAATACAATTCTATAAATATCCTTAAAATTATTACCTAAACCCAAAATTATTCTTATTCAAATTGGAAACAAAATCAATATTTTGTAAATTTTTATTATAATTCACCAGTATCTCCTAAACCCAAAATTATCCTTATTCAAATTGAAAACAAAATAAATATTTTAATAAATTTGTATTATAATTCATCAATATAAATTTATTAATATCAATTTGTTGGTCAAATTATTATTAAATTTGTTTCACTATATTATAAATTTAATTATCAATTGTTTTAAGATAAAAAAAATAAAAAATAAAATAAAATCAATATATTATAAATTTTAATTTTAGTAAAAATTATCATAATACACAATTAAAAATGTCTATGTACATGTTTCTAAATATATAAATAAATTTTATCTTACATTATGTACATTTTAGTCATTTGTTTTCTCTCAGCAATTTAACAGTAAAATTTATCAAACATCGACAACTGCTTTCAAAACTCATAGTACTTCTGAAAACAAAATTTACCAAACACTTAACTAATTCTCTTCACAATTGATTATTTATACAACACAACTAATAGAAATTATTATAAAAGTTACAACATTCCCAAACTGGCCATTATACTCTTTATATAGCCACGTGATTCCAAGGCTAAATTTCATGGCAAACTTCATCCAAGTCCAAAACTTTCTAATAATTACACATGAAGCAAGCTTTTTGGACTATGGGCTTTTAGGCCCCCAAATGAGATGAACCCAACATTATTGGATCCGTCTCATTTGGGTGGCCCAAGCTCAAGTTCTATTAATTTAGGCATTTAAGTAATTAAAAGAAACAAGTTAGGGCTATGTGAAAATTGCCATGAAATTTAGCTTTAAAAAGCAAGCAGCTAACTTAATGGGGAATCGCACAAAAGAATGAGAGAAGAAAAGGAAAACAGTGGCCAACTATTACAATTTGACTGGTATCAAAGCCAAACAAAACTTTTTGCCCACAAACTATAATATTATTATATATCGGTGGGAAACCAGTGACATATATTTTGATGGTCATCCCGAATGGGGACTAGAACAGTTTGCACTACTGGTATAACAAGCCACGTACAATTATTTTCTATCTTAGAGCATAATGCTTTTTTCTCAAACGAAGTGGTAAATATGAGATCTGTTTGTTTTGAATATAAAAAAAAGGAAAACCTGAAACAAAATGGCATCTTCATCAAATAGTTTGGATAATCTTTCTCTTGTTACTCTTTTTTCAACTCTCTCACTTCCCAGATCTTGTTCTAAACACTTAGTTTCAAAAATAAAAAACCTTGTTGAGTATTCATATGTACCAGAATCAGCACAATTCAATGAATCCTCCATGCCCCTAATTAGCCCATACAAGTTATACTAGAGATCTAATTCTTTCACCAGAAGTATTAGGACTCTAATCTCAACCAAGAGACTAGCTCCAAAAGAATATGTCCAGTCATCTTGACTGGATCAGTGTGCTCTCCAGGCATCACAGGCAGAACGATATGTCAATCGGTCAACTACTACCACCCAATGGGGAAGCCACACCTTGGCTATTAAGCATGATGAACTGTAGTTGGTATGATCGATCTCAAAACCAAGAACTTTCTGATGCACAAGATCCTATAAAGAGGCAAGTTCAGAGCATACTCGTTAAAAGAGATAGAAGTGAACTACTATGAGAACATGTTTTTCCTAAGGAAACAAAGGAAAATAGAGAATTTTTAGAAATTCGTGATATTGGAAACTCGAATTCTTATTTCCCCAAAATCTTAGATGCTTACAACTGAGAATGAATTCTCCTTATATAGGAAAATTCAAGGAAAGAGGACGAAACAAGCCATATCCTCTTTACAAAAGGAAAAGCAAAAAGCAAAAGATTCCAGACAGGACAGGACCCCTGACTTTGGATCTTTATTCAAAAGGTAAAGCAAAAGGCAGGTGCCTTAAAGAAAAGATAAAGTAAAGCAAATGCTTTGCTTTACTTTATCTTTTCTTTAAGGCACCTGCCTTTTGCTTTGCTTTTACAAAAGCTAAAGTAATTATTACAAAGTATTCTTAAAAGTTGTGCGACGGAGATAAGTTGTCAACATCACTGTCAACTTCAGCAAATGGCTCTTGCTACCAAGGTAAGTTAGCATAATATTGTTGGGTAGGTGAGTCTGTCAGTAGTGAGTCTGTTGGTGGAGCTGTACTTAAAGAGGGAGCATGTGATACTTCAGTAGGATGTAGAATTAAGGTGAATTCTTCCAACGGATCTTGTGAATCCTGGAAGAGAATATAAGTGAAATCAGGTTTTTCCTCTTTGATCAAAATCCCAGAGGGAGGAGGATTACTTGATGATGGTGACCTGGTGGTTGGGATAATCATGAGTTCATGTTGTGGTCCAAGGGAGGTGTGTTTGATGTCAATAGGAGAGGGCTGGACATCGTTTAGCTCAAAGACGTATTGTTTCAGGGCAGAGATAAGGTTTGGGTCATGATTTAGAGGAAAACTATGAGAAACAGTCTTCCATTCATATGCTTGGTCCTGAGTCCAAAAGAGTTTGGTACCAGGGTACTGGAAATAAGGACGATGGATAATGAAGACTGAGGTGAATTGTTCTCCTTTTTGGTCAGGGAGGAGATTAATATGGTGATGCTTGATGATGAAATCAAGTTGTTTTCTCCACCAGGAGAGAGGAGAAATCCATTCAAAAGAGTTCATGTGAGGGAGTGAGCCTGGTTTGGATTTGTGAGACACCAAAACATTGGATGTACAGGAAAGATTAGTTTGGTGGCATATAAGTTGGTGAGACACCATATATACCACAGTTCGTCTTCTATGACGTCCCTAGAGGGATTAATCTTTAAGCCTGTAAGGAAGAGGTGATCTGGATGAAAGCTTGGAAATCCGGATGTCTGGGTGCAATATATATTCATGAAATATGGAAAAACAAATTTCTTTCCAAAATCTTGGATCTGATAAGGACTGGAGAAAGTAAGATTGCAAGGAAAATACTTTTTTGTCAGGGCTGTGTTGGGAATAGTAGGAGCCATGAAGATGACTGGAACTGATGCAAAAGAGACTCTTAAAGATGAAGATGAAGATGAAGGTCGGGACAAGAGATCCGGGATGAGGTTTAGGTCTCCTTTTATATGCTGGACTGTGAAGTCATATTTTGATAACCAAGTTTTGAGTCGGAGAAGGTGCTTGTTTGGGAGGACTTTATTTTTTAATTCAAGGATTTTTGAAAATGAAGAGTTGCCTAATCTGACAAGGAAATTATGGCCAATAAGATTAAATTCAAAATTTTGAATTCCATATTTAACGGCTATGATTTCTTTGTAGATCACATGGTAGTATTTTTCTGATTCCTTGAATTGTCCGCTAGCATGAGCACAGTAAGATTCTTTACCATTATGTTTTTCTAAAAAGACGGCCCCCCAGTTGTTGTGCAAATTTTGTTGAACTCGCAAGCGTACGAATCTATTGTAGTATAGACTAATGGTGATGAGTGTCGATCCCACGAGGAGGTGGATTTTAATTGTGTACAGAATTAATTTCGTAAATGGGTGGTTGAATTTTGTGGTGGAGGTGACTTAGATTATCCTAAAATTGAAATTGAAATGGCGAGAAGAAATTAAAGTGTAGATCTATTAAATTGACGTACTTAGGTATCTGGATCCGTATCAACATGCATCATGGGCTAAATATTCCTTATTAATACCAATTAAATCATGAGGGGGGAATCCACACCTCATGAACCACGCTCTAATCAATATGGTGCTAAGGGCTTATCGTGCCAAATAATAATAACCTTGTACTAGGGGGCCGGTGAAACCAAGGCGGTACTAGACAAGATTAGTATTATTTGTCGACGAGAAGTCAAAACATCCACAAAAACTAGAGGGGAAGAGAAAATAAATTTACCAAATAAAGCCCATGACACATGTTGAGACTTCACCTTCAACCCAAGCTTGAAAGAAAATTAGCTACTCATAATTGAACTAGGGGCAAAATGAGAATTTATTAAAATACGTATAAAATACAAGATGGAGAGGGAATTACAGAAAATGGAGTCCAAAAATGGATTCAGGGATATCAAATTGGGGGGGAGCCCCCCTTTTTATAGATACATCGAGTAAATTATGGCCATCGGATTAAAAACAATTTGGGCGCTCAGGATTGCGTCACGTCATCAGTCAACAGTCTGCGTGAACAGTACACAGTTTGACCATGGAGATGAACAGTAACTCGGTTTGACCCGGGTGAACAGTGACGCGGTTTGGTTAAAAATAATCTTGTGCATTGCATGTACCGTACGTGAGATTTTTTGTCCACTGATATGCTGCCACGTCATCGATCAACAGT
>MKYO02012232.1:37107-173828 GCA_002013955.2 Citrus medica | reverse complement strand
GCGGTACTAGACAAGATTAGTATTATTTGTCGACGAGAAGTCAAAACATCCACAAAAACTAGAGGGGAAGAGAAAATAAATTTACCAAATAAAGCCCATGACACATGTTGAGACTTCACCTTCAACTCAAGCTTGAAAGAAAATTAGTTACTCATAATTGAACTAGGGGCAAAATGGAAATTCATTAAAATACATAGAAAATACAAGATGGAGAGGGAATTACAGAAAATGGAGTCCAAAAATAGATTCAGGGATATCAAATTAGGGGAGGAGGCCCCCTTTTTATCGATACATCGAGTAAATCATGGTCATCGGATTAAAAACAGTTTGGACGCTCAAGATTGCGCCACGTCATCAGTCAACAGTCCGCGTGAACAGTACACGGTTTGACCATGCGGATGAACAGTAACACCGTTTGACCCGGGTGAATAGTAACGCGGTTTGGTTGAAAATAATCCTGTGTGTTGCATGTACCGTACGTGAGATTTTTGGTCCACTGATATACTGCCACGTCATCGATCAACAATACATAAGAATTTTAGTCCAACAGGATCGTGACACCTCATCAGTCAATGCCACATCATCGGTCAATGTCACGTCATCGATCCGTCTATGTGAATAGTGTCGTGAACAGTAACGTAGGCAGTACCCGTACATGTGAACAGTACCATTTTTCCTTTTATGCTCCTCCTAAGGTTTTCGACCGTCTTGAGTTCAAAAGTGATGTCCGTTTTGTCATCTGATCTCTCGTTTATTGTAAAATGACCATGATACCCCTAAAATACATAAAATACTTAATTAAAATAAAATACACATAATTAAATTACAAGAAGCTTAAATACATAAAAGAAAGGGTTGTTAGTAAGACATGAAATATAAAATGACGATTTTCTCCTTTATAAATATGCATTTTCTAACATTCAACACCGGTATTCATCACTCCCATCAGTGTGCAGAATACGTTGACCATTCAAAAGGAGGGGGATGTTAGGCGATGTTTTTGAGATGTTGGATAACAGCAGTCTGAGAGGGCCTCATGGTGGGGCTGATTTTCTGAGCATTTTTTAAAGCTGACTGGTATGAACTACCACATGTGGAAAGAATTCCCGAAGGTAATTGATAATACCAAGGAATTATTGAATATGCTTTTTTGACAAATGTTCATCTGGGAAATGAATGAGTTCATGGGCTATGTGTGGTCTAGGACTATAGTATCCCTTATTTAGAGTCATGCCAAGAAAGGTAACAGTGTTTTGGCCTAGGATACTCTTTTTGTCAGACAATATTATGCCATAAGTTTCCACTAACTCAAGAAAGTGGGAAAGTAATTATTGATGGGAATCATGATCTTTGGAGAATAATAGCACGTCATCTATATAGATAAGTGCATGATGAAAGATTGGTTCAATGATCTTGATCATGGCCTTTTGGAAAAGTGAGGGGGTTACTTTAAGGCCAAATGACATTACTTTCCATTAGTAGTGGACATTTTGTATGCAAAAAGCTATTTTAGGTCTGTCATCAGGGTGGATTCCTAATTACTAGAAACCTGCCTTAAGGTCAAATTTTGAGCAGACCTTAGCATTTTGGATATGAACAAATAAGGATTGGATTTTTGGCAAAGGAAACTTATCGTCTCTAAGAAAACAATTGAGAGGCTGGTAATCAATAACAAGACGCTTTTTGCCTCTAACTATTTCAGACTTTTTTCTACATAAAAAGCTTGACAAGCCCATTTTGAATGTGTGGGCTCAATAAGGCCTTGTTTTAGTAACTAAGAGCATTATTCTTGGGCTAGTTTTAGGTCAGACGGAGTCATTCCTGGATGGGCAACCTTGGTTGGGTTAATGTCTTCGTTAAGCTTAAAATGGGCAGGATGAAGAAATTGACTATGACTTTCTAAACCGTGGAGGATAAAACGAGATTTGAGAGGATCATATGAAGGAGGAGAAAACAATTTTTCATTGTTCCATAGAGGGGCAGGATGAAGAAATTGACTATGACTTTCTGGACAGTGAAAGAGAATACCATATTTGAGAGGATCATATGAAGGAGGAGAGCTTGAGATAGAGAACAATTTCAAGGAATCTGTATAAGGCTGAAACATATGTTTATAACGGATTCCAGAGGCTGTTATATGGAGTTTTTTTAACCAGGTGAAGGACATCAAACCCGATTAAAAGATCTTTGTTAGGAAGATTGGATCTAACAAGCTTAGTCCAAAGGACACATCCTGGAAAGAATTAAATACCAATGAGTTTTTTGGTAATAAAATTTGTATGAAACAGTTCTCCATTAGCAGCTTTGAAATATTCTGTATACTTTTCCCAAAAATAGGATGGAAGAATTGAAGGATTAAACATACTCTTCTGAGCTCCAGTATCAATAAAACCAATTATGGGAACTGGTTTATCAAATCTACCGAAGAGAATGTGGATTTTTATTGAAGTGATAGGAATGGCTGGTTGGACTTTTTGAATCTATTGTACAGTTTGAATTATAGAAACATTCTCCGACTCAGAATGATCGTCTATTTTAGCAAGAACCAAAGTTGTTTGTTCATCATAGTCCTCTTGTTCATAGAAAAAGGATTCAACATCATCACTTTCTGAAAGTAACATGGAATCCTGGAGATGCTCAATAAGCTTGACTGATTTCGCAGGTTTGTTTGGACAATTCCTCGCGAAATGGCCTTTCATTTTGCAAATAAAACAAGGACTGGTCAGAGTTCTTTTTTTCTGAAAAATTGATAAGATTTTTTAGACCTGGAAGGTGTTTGGCTTTTCTTTTCTGAGTTTCGGAATTTTTGGAAGTGGGATTTCTTTTTGGTTGAACAAGTGCAATCTTTCTCACTATTGCACTTAATGGAAAGATGGGTTTTTTTACAAGCACTTTTGAAAGGCTGTTTGTTTTCTATGAGGTATTTGAAGAATTCCTTTTGTTCACAAAATCTTTCCAGATAGTTGATTGCTAACTGATAGATTTTCCCCAATGAGAGGTTGACTATGTCCAGCTAGTGGATTGTGAACTGTCTCTGAAGTTCTGGTTGGATCTCCTTCGAAATAGATGCTACAAATACATGTTTTAATGAAGGATCATTAAAACCGTTGAGCTTGTAATACATTGTAGACATTCTCTTGTAGTGAAAATCTCTTTTATCTGGAGAGAACAACACTTCATTAGCTGGAACTCTCTTCTTGTTTGTTCGTTAGCAGTTGTAGCTTCTCCAAGGAACTGCTCATAAATTGTTCCTACGACTTCTGAAATCTGAGCTTGAATTACCTATAGTTGTCTATATGAACCTAGACTTTCAAACCAATCTCATAAAGATCTAATAAAACGAGAATTGAACTCTTTAAGGATTGTTTAGGGTGTTGCTCCAGTTCTGAGCATTTGAACATCAATCCAGGCAGAAAATTCTTGATATCTGGCTGGCCATTTTACTCTTGGAATGTCATCAAAAGTAAACCATGGGCCATTGGTAGGTTTAGAAGAAACATTTTCTTGATGAGGTGTAGGATTGGTATCAGAATCTGCTTTCTCAACTATAAGTGTTTGAGGAGGTGAGGAGGGAGAAGGATCATTTGACCCAGTTGATGGCTAGACCATCACAATCTTAGAGATATCAGTGAAGCTTTTTTCGGAGTGGGAGGAAGAAGAATAGGATTCTGAAGAAAACGATTCTTCATCAGTTGAGGTTTCTTCTAATTCTGAAAGGTGAGGCAGGACCTGAGATGAGTATTGGTGCATAGGTTCTTTGTTCTTCTAATTAGATTGGGGTTCTGGAGAAGATTGTGGATCAGAGGGGTGGTGGTAAGTTGGAGGTGGTTCAGGCTTAGGAGGTATAGACCGTGGTTGTGGAGGAGCAGGAGATGGAGCATGTTTGAGATGAGACAGGCCAAAGAATTTGGCATAGTCTACAGGTTTTCGTGAGGTGGATGGTGTGTAGAAAGGTTGGTAAGTGCTAAAAGTTGTTGTGTGTAAAGGTAGAGCAATGGATTTTGCAAACAATTAAGGTTGTTGTTTGTCAGCAACAATCCTAGCAAGTTCAACTTTTAACTACCTAATCTCTACTTATTTTTGGTTAAATTCTGAACCCCAATATCTGTTTTGGATCATAAGCCGCCGATCTGAATCAAGTTGGGTAACTCGATTTTGCATGTCAAGATACATCTGTTCAAGCTGAGATGTAATCTTGTCTACTTTAGTGTCTGTCTACTTGACCTAAAATGCCACTTTTTCAATTTTTTTGTCAAGAGATCTGAAAGTTGAGTTCTGTGCCCTGGCATTTTGAGTTTGCCAGTTTAGAACGGCTTCAAAAGGTTTTGGTTCTTCTAGCTGGCCATTTGGTGTAACAGGAGAGTAGACAAAAGGTTTGGTGGTGACATTTGTCTGTGGATCAATTTGTTTTTCTAGAGGAGGGAACTGTTTTTGGTAAAAACTTGATTAGAACATCATGCAAGGTTGGACAGGCATAGCAGCAGATGAGAACGAGGTTGTTTCTTGTCTGCATGATCTTTGTTTATACTCCTTTTGTTTATACTCTTTTTTTGCAGAAAAGGCTTACCTATCAAAACCAGGTTAGCACTATTGGATACCAGATTCAAGGAATATCAACATGCAGTCATAGGAACAGTCGTGACTACTCTACATGCAGAAAGTGTTCTTTTGACCTTTTACCCAAATTTCAACCTCTCACTACATGATCCAAACCTCCCCACTACTTTAAAAGTTCAGATCCAGATCCAAGGTGCTGAACAAATAGTTTCTTCAAAAATGGCAAGATTACACCATCAATTGGTGTGTCGGTTACAAAACCATGCCCTTGACCTACCAACACCTCAAACCACATTAGATGCACTGATGATTCTTGCTGATTCTTCTGAAAGTATCCCATCCATAGTCCAGATCCTCAGGCAGATCCAAAAGCAAGAATTGCTTAAGCTCATGCCCCTAATAAATGGCTTTCCAACTATGAAAAGTTTCACTAAAACTCCCAACCGGTCCAAACAACTAATGCTCATCTTCAAAAAAGAGCAGATAGAACTGTAAAATTAACTTTTCAATCACCATCCACTTCTTAGACACCCATTGTTTCTCATCCACCCTCTGAACAATCCACACCCAGAAACTCCTTTTCATACTCCTCCATGATCACAGCCGTATCTATGGTACAAGAAAATCTTCCCATTCATGGATTTGCTTCAGATGGCTATCCGATTTACCCAGACAAAATCAATAGTCATTTTTTATGGGATGTTCCAAGGTCCCATATGTGTGATCCAGATTGTCCTTGCCTTAAAGAGGAAGATGATGATTTCAACAGGCGTCCCAGACGACGTAAAAAGAAAAGTCACAAAATGGATCATTACCATAAAAAACCTCATCTACCTCCTGATGATCCAGATAGTCTAATGCATTTACCTATTTATAGGAAAGGTTTAAGGCTCATACAAAAGGAGTATAAACAACAATCATGCATAAAAGAGACGGCCTTGTCCTCATCTCCTGTTATGCCTGTCCAACTGTGCATGATGTTCTCATGAAGCTCTTACTAAGAGCAGTTCCCTCCTCTAGAAAAACAAATTGATCCACAGACAAAGGTCACCACCAAACCTTTTGTCCACTCTCCTGTTACACCAAATGGCCAGCTGGAAGAACTAAAACCTTTTGAAGCCGGTCTAAACTGGCAAACTCAAAATACTAGAGCTCAGAAGTAAGCCTTCAGATCTCTTGATGAAAAAATAGAGAAAGTTGCTTCTCAAGTCAAGCAAACCGACACAAAGGTCGACAGAATAACAACCCAGCTTGAGCAGTTGTATTTCGATATGCAAAATCGAGTCTCCCAACTTGACTCAGATCTTTGATCAATGATTCAAAACAGATATTGGGATCCTAAATTTAACCAAAAGGAGGCAGAAATTAGGCAATTAAAGGCTGAACTTGCCAGGATTGATGCTGACAAACAACAACCTTCATTGTATGCAAAATCTCCTGCTCTACCCTTGCATACACCAACTTTCAACACTTACCAGTCTTTCTACACACCATCCACTTCATGCAGCCGGTAGACTATGCCAAATTCTTTGGTTTGTCTCATCTCAAATATACTCCATCTCCTACTCCGCCTAAACCACAACCTAGACCAGCCAAGTCAAAACCACCTCTAGCTTATCACCAACCTCCACCAGTTCCTGATCCGCAAACTACTGTATATTTTATTGCACTCGCAAGTGCACGAATCTATTATAAAATAGATCAATGGTGACGAGTGTCGATCCCACGAGGAGGTGGATTTTAATTGTGTGTAGAATTAATTTTTCTAAATGGGTGGTTGGATTTGTGGTGAAAGTGATTTATATTATCTTAGAATTTAAATTGGAATGACGGAATTAAATTAAGGTGGAAAATATTATAATTGAAGCGCTTGGGTATTTGGATCCGTATCAACATGCACCATGGACTAAATATTCCTTATTAGTGCCAATTAAATCATGAGGAGGGAATCCACATCTCACAAACCACACTCTAATCAATATGGTGCTAAGGGCTTATCATGCCAAATAATAATAACCTTGTACTAGAGAGCCGGGGAAACCAGGGCGGTATCTAGACAAGATTATTATTATTTGTCGACGAAAAGTGAAAATATCCACAAAAACTAGAGGGGAAGAGAAAATAAATTTACCAAATAAAGGTCATGACACACCTTCAACCCAAGCTTGAAAGAAAATAAGCTACTCATAATTGAATTAGGGGTAAAATAGAAATTTATTAAAATACGTAAAAAATACAAGATGTAGAAGGAATTACAGAAAATGGAGCTCAAAAATGAATTCAGAGATGCCAAATTAGAGGGGGAGACCGCCTTTTATAGATACATTTAGTAAATCATGGCCATCAGATTAAAAACAGTTTGGACGCTCACGATTACGCCACGTCATCAGTCAACAGTACGTGGTTTGACCACGCGGTTTGAACAGTCAATCGGCTTGAACAATAACACAGTTTGGTTGAAAATAATCCTATGTATATGCATATACCGTACGCATAATTTTTGGTCCACTAACATGCTGCTACGTCATCGATCAACAGTGCATAAGAATTTGCTCCAATGGAATCGTGACACCTCATCAGTCAATGCCACATCATCGGTCAATGCCACGTCATCGTTCTGTATATGTGAATAGTGTCGTGAACAGTAACATGGACAATACCGTACATGTGAATAGCACCGTACATGTAAACAATCATATTTTTCTTTTTATGCTCCTCCTAAGGTTTTTGACTGTCCTGAGTTCAAAAGTGATGTCCGTTTTGCCATCTGATCTCTCGTTCACTGTGAAATGACCATAATGCCCCTAAAAGATATAAAATACTTAATTAAAATAAAGCACACATAATTAAATCACAAGAAGCTTAAATACATAAAAGTAAGGATGTTAGTAAAACTTGAAGTGTAAAATGACGATTTTCTCCTTTATAAATATACATTTTGCTAACACTCAACACACCTCCCAACTAGTTTATTGCTAGTCCCTAGCAAATAAAGCGAAAATAAAATTCAAATCTAAAATGATTTTTTTTTAACAATCATGTTTATTCAATCAGATTAATGATAGTAATCAAATAAAGTATAAGCATTGTCTCCATTCTGAAGAAACATCACACCCACATCAACCATCCACATGAATCCGCACAGTAGACTTTGTCACAGCTACTTTCAAGAATGACATGTTAAACCCCAAAATCTCATTGGAAATAGTGACACTCTCACAAAGAAATTAAAACCAATAAAAATAGTCACTCTAATGAATGGTAATTGAGAGAAAATAATAAAGAAGTGATATCAAATGCTCTCACCAAGATGAAATAAATATGCCCTCAGCTTAGAAATAATACGATCTCAAGTCAAATAAAAATGCTAGTCAACCTAATGTTTTTTCTTTTTTTTATGCACCACTATATCTTTTTAGCCTATATAACTAGCTTCTACTTCAGACTATAGTTCCCTAAAATCAAGAAGGGTTTTTATTAGGACGTAACGTAGGCTAAGGACATGGCTAACAAATGATGGGAAATAAGGAAAACAAAATATATATGTTTGAGAAAAAGTAGAGATATTTTGTAAATTACAAGGTGGGTTTTGGTTATTTATTTTTTCTTTCTTTTTTTTAAACAACAATTTTTTTTCTTTTTGCTTTTGTTTGGCACAACTTCACTGAGCAAAAAAATTATTTACTTTTTTCTCAAACATAAATAGGTTATGAAACTTGTAAGATATCGGGTAATACTCTAAAATTGAATTGGGTCAAGATGATAAGTTTGAGAAAGAAAAGTTTTTTCTTAAAGGCTCAAAAGGGTTAACTATGGATAATTCATAAAAGGGATGGCTAGAAAGGCTCAAACGGCTCAAAGATGGAATTTCCATCGTCTTTTATGGCTCTAAATAATCTTTCATATCTACTAGTTAGATGAGTCTCTAGATGTAGTAACACACATTTTTTCTTTTTTTTTTTTAAATTTTTGAAGCAATTTTTTTAGAGGGTTGACTCAAAAGAAATCTAGAGATCGTATATAAAATAATAAATTGCTAAGTTGTATGAAGAATAGGCAAAATGGTTACGCTCCAAGAAAAATGATAGGCTAAAAAACTTACTTGGTATTTATTATGACATGTTCATTCTTTCAAGCAACTCATATTTGTCTCCGACATCAACATGTAGAGTAGCAAACATGGCGTAACATCACTTAAGACCAAAGATAATACAAATACTAAAATTTAAAATTCATTATGTCATCCAATGTTAAAACAAATCATACAATTTTTTTTTCAAACAACATTCTACCCCCCAACTTATTCTAAACATGAAAGGAAATTATGCATGCAGAAAAGTGAAAATGATGCAGAAAATTTAATTAGAAAAGTTACACTTAAAATGATAGAAAAAGAAAATAGTTTTTTTTTAACTAAGAATATGCATTTCTAGAGTCATTACACTCCATATTCAGCCATCGTCGACTTAAAAATTTGAAAGTCTATATTTATAAAGGAGAAATTAAAAAGAAAAATTTAGAAGGAAAACAAAAATAATTGTCAAAGCTTAATAAAGAAAGAGAAAATGTCTGAAATTTGTTTTTATTTTTTTTTTCAAACAAAGAAGATGCGTTTCTAAAGTTACTACACTTCATATTCAGCCATCTTCAACATAAAAAGTTAGCCACGGTCAGTCTCTACAATAAAAAATTAGTAAAACCTTAACCAAGATTCCACAATTGTCGACTATTCCCTCCCCCCAACCAGAATAAAAAATTTTCCTCAATGTTTTAAAAGAAAGAAGTAGAGTTTTGAAGAGATCACCTAGGTGGTGCAACACAGAATAAAATATTTACAAGCAGAGAGTTAAATCTAATTTGTACTTCTTTCTGCGGCTACTGTTACCATCATTATTTGGAGACTCTAACACCAAGGTTCTGGGATCTGGCTTTGGTTTATAAGGTTGTAATAGAGCAAGTAAAATAGTTTTTCGCTGTTGAAGGAATGAAATAGTTTTTTATTGCATGGTTAAGAAATATGATAAAACCATTATAAAAATTATTGACATTTAACAAACCGATGGGTTTCTGGTGAATGTACAGATGGGCCCAAGATGCTAATGTGATAAGTGCCTCTAGAGTTGCAAGATCTCCTGGTAAGAAAGTAAAAGCATCAGCATGATTAAGCATTTCAGTTATTCTTTCTTGCATACTTGAGACAACTACCTCTTCTCCAGTCGGTGAGTCAGAAAAACTACCCAAAGGTTTTAGGGCTCTTGGAATGATACCTAACATTTGGCTTCCTCTGACAAAAGCAGCTTCTGAGACCAATTTTGATAACCCTCGGTTACCTCCTCCATACACCAAGTGTAGTTTTCTCTCTGCTATACTTCGACCAAGATCTATGGCTGCCTTAATGAACTCTTTATGTTTGCCATAGTTAAATCCAGAAAGCACACAAATGTTCTTGAATTGTTTATTGAGAGTAACTGCCATTGAGATACTTCTCAAAAATAATTTGTGAGTGCTTGACAAAAAATCATATTTAAGAATTTTGATGACAGTGGGTCACAGCTGTGTATGAGGTAGCATGTCAGTGTCAATTAATGCATAAATCACATGGCTCGATAGTCAAAAAGCAAACAGTAAAAAGGAAAAAATGATAAAATAAAATTATTAAAGACAATAATTCATATGATAAAACAACAATGAAATAAAAAAACAATAAAGTAAAATGATATTTACAGGTAGTTGCGACTGTGGCTCATATCTTCCTCTGGGTTTATGTCCAGAAACGGCTTGAACGCCCTCTATGGGTCGAGGATAGGCTTCCCATCCAGTTTTCTTATAAACTGGCAAACAGGGTCGTTTATAGTCAGATCCCGAGACTATATCGTGCATGCTCTTTCTGGAATAATGACCATAATTGGAGAATCGCTCCTTGTACATATCTGCTGGGATGTGTTTCAATAGACAAAAGGATGTCATCCAATGACTCCTTATTCAAGCCATCCCTAATGAATTAAATCTTATCTTCCTTGTTATCAGACATCATTCCTAAGGAACATGGTTTTTTATTGCATCTCATTTTTGCACACTTATGACATGCAGCAAAAATTCTTTGAGCTCGTCGTTTTCTTGCATAATTTCCTTTACCACAACCAGGCATGCATGCAATAAATTTTGGAGGTAACTCACCTGCCAATCGTACTTTAGCCTCGATTAACCAGCGGATGTCAGCAGGTATATTATTCCGCATCAGCAATCGCATGCGTTTGGACCGAGCTTTATAAATTGTAAGGCGGGCATTCCGAGGAAGTGAAGGGAATCGATTATGAAGTTTTGCTAGAATCTCGTTTTTGTCTATACCTTCGCCTCAGAAGATCAGTTATTATGGGAAACTGAAGTAACCAACTTGATTGTCACAGAGTACCGTTATCCACCACTTCACCGGGGTAACAAACTAAAGCACTCAAACAAAGAAAAACAAACTAAAACATAAAAAGAAAATTACAATCGTCCTCTTATTGAATTTACCTCAAGCTCCAACTAGATGTTGTAGATACCTCTCTCAATGTCTCTGAGTTGGCTTTCTAAATCCTCAATATGGGATACTAACTCTGGTGGTTGCAGAGCCCAAATATGATGTGTTTTATAAAATCGAATCTGCCTTTTGAGATGAGATTTTACACGTTGAAGTGGTCTAAGAATGTCAGGAGGAATTGTTTAGCTATGACACTTATGATTAACAATGATAAGATAAAACTTAATGGTTAAACAAACACACTTATGCAAAAATAATTTCAATTAGCAAAAGAATAGTAAAAGGAAAGAAAAAAAATCAAATCACCGAAAAGAAAGAAAAAACTCAATTCAAATCTGGTGGGTCACTCAAATTTATTTCAGTGTCCTCTCAATGTGGTTGGTACTCTAGATATGGTTTTAATCTTTGATCATTAACTTTAAACGTAGCATCGTTCTTTGGGTCCTTAATTTCAATTGCCCTATGTGGAAAAACAGTATGAACAATAAAGGAGCCAGGCCATTTAGAGCGTAACTTACCCGGGAATAAGTGCAAGCGAGAATTGAATAAAAGCACTTTCTAAATTGGAGTGAAAGATTTTGTCATAATTTGCTTATCATGAAAGACTTTCATTCGCTGCTTGTAAATCTTGGCATTTTCATATGCACCATTGCGAATTTCTTCAAGTTCTGCCCATTGTAATCTTCTTTCTGAGCTAGCTTGCTGCATGTCAAGGTTGAATTTCTTGATAGCCCAATATGCACGATGCTCGAGTTCCACAGGTAGGTGGCAAGAGTTTCCATACACTAGCCTGTAGGGTGACATCCCAATTGGGGTCTTGAAAGTTGTTCTATATGCCCATAATGCATCATCAAGGCTTAATGACCAATCTTTTATGTCTGGCCTCACCGTCTTTTCTAATATGTGCTTTATTTCTCGATTGGAGATCTCAACTTGGGCACTGGTTTGCGGATGATATGGGGTTGCTACTTTATGAGTGATGGAGTACGTTGTTAAAAGAGATTTGAATGCTTTGTTACAAAAGTGGGTACCACCATCACTGAGTATTGCTCGAGAGAATCCAAAGTGTGAAACAATGTTGCTTTTCAAAAATCCTATCACCACCTTGTGATCATTGGTTCTATATGGAATTGGTTCTATATGGAATTGCTTCTACCCATTTCGATACGTAGTCAACAGCAACCAATATGTCACTACAAGAAAACTGCTAATAGATGACAGACAACTTATAACAGATTTTGAGTATATCATAAAATTATGATAGACTTGTGACATAATTTTTAATCTATCATAAATTAATGATGGTCTTGTCATAGAAATATTTTCTATCATAAATTTATGATGGCTTTATGATAGGATTATCATTTATCACGAACTTATGATAGAATCGTGATAGAAATTTAATCTATCAAGAAATTGTGATAGAAAAATTACTTTGACCATATTTGACCCTAATTTTATATATTATTTTATTTAAAAAAATAAAAGGTGTGTTTTAATTAAAAAAATGCTAGCAAAACTGTACCGTTTTGGGTACTTTAAACTTTCTTTCTTCCTTTTTTTTTTCCTAAGTGTTAAACGAATATGAATCCTTTTCTCGTCACTCTCTCATTTTCTTCGTTTTTTCCTTTTCTTTCATTTTCTCGAGAAACCTTAACGATATTCAACAAATTGTTTACAAATTCTTTGATTCTGGAGGAAAATGTAGTACCAGAGTTTGAAGCAGCATCAGCGGCAGCAACAAGCACTGGTGTAGCAAGCGCTTCTTCAACAACAGTCTCTCTACCATTCTCAGGTCCAATTTCTCATTTTCATGTTGTTTCTTGTTGCTTATGTGAATCCATTATGCCGTGATTTCGATTGTGTTTTCATAATTTTCAGCTTTGATTTGTTCGCGCTATTTAGGGGTAGCTTGTGTGATTTCGATGTTCTTGATTTTGGGTGTAGAATCGATTAGGTTTTGTAATATGAATGAGTTTGCTGAATAAATTCATTGGGTTTGACTTGCATGAAACGGTGACAAATTTTCCTTTGTAAATCTGACATGGTGATGAAGAAATCGATGAAAATTTATTGAATAGAAATGGGTTTGAATTTGTTTTTCCAGATTTTGACCAACATTTAATCAAAGCAAGATTATGTGCTATTATTGCATGGATTATATATATATATATGCATAGAGAGAGAGAGGGATAGAGAGATACGTTAACCAACATGAACATATCGCACAGGCTGGCAAGCTTTAGTTGTTTTCTTAATTGGGCAAGTGGCAACCATTGCGGGGTATGTGCTTGTGACATTGGCCATATTTTTGCATGAGATATTATTTTACAATAATATCTCAACCTGTTTGCGTTGCGGGGAAATTTGAATCTATGGATGATTACATTTTGAAGTTGTTTGTAGTTGCTGTCGTTTCATGGACTGCGGCTTTTCTGTTCATCAGAAAAATCTTCCCAAATCGCTCTTTCGACTTCTGCAATCATCTAGTTTCTACAATTCATGCAACTTTAGCTATAACGTTGACCTCGCCTCTGTTCAAGACTGGAGATGCCCAGTTTGTCCCCTGGCTTCAAACTCTTCCCATCGCCAGGTTCTGTTCTTTTCTACTTGTTTCTCTAGGCATGTATAGTAGAGATCAGTTGGTTACCATGAATTTTAATATGTGAATCTTTATAACTTGGCACGCAGATGCAGACATTAGCGTGGACTCTTGCTTATCTTATATATGATCTAGTATGCTGCTTGTTCGATCAACGAGTAAATGTTGACAATACAATTCACCACTTGATCAGCATAGTTGGAATTGGAGCCAGTCTCATCTATGAAAAGGTTGTATGATTTTGGACATAAATTTCAAGTCCCTTTTTTTGTTTGTTTGTTTGGATTCTTGAGATGTAGTTGTGTTAATGCTGCTCAATTAAAATGTACAAAGTGGATCGGAACTGGTAGTTGCATTATGGATAATAGAGATCTCAAGCCCTTTCCTCCACTGCAGGGAGATGCTTAAAGAGCTTGGTTACAGAGACACTGGCCTTATTTTGACAGCTGATGTAAGTTTTAACAAGAGCTCCAAATTGTAAATCCAATGTTTGAGCTTGAGATTAGGAATCCTAACTCTAGCAAATGTGTTGTTCAGGTAACGTTTGCAGCTATATTTACATTTGCAAGGATGGTGTGTGAGCCTTATCTCACTTACTTGACGCCATCTGCTAGAAATCCAATCATCAACAAGGTAACGATTAATACCAACTCCCCTCTTTTCGCGCTCTAAGCAACCAAAGTTACGTTTTGAATTTTTCAACTGATGATTTCATTCTCCTACAACATCTTAGGCAATGGCACTTGGGCTACAGCTGGTTCGCGCTGTCTAATTAAGAAAAAAATAGCCCTTGGTAAAACTGCAGATCGTAATTCTCATATAATGCATGAGATATTATTGCATTCCTAACAGTCACATTCACTGCATTAATTAATTTTTGCATTTTGTTTTGTTCACATTGAGATACAGGGGACCTCTGTTTTAATTGCCAATTGCTAGTTTATACACATTCTTTTTTAACATAAGAGGAAAGCTTAACGGCATTGGAGATCTAAGTTCAGACTTGGGAACTTGGTTAAGTGGAACCTCATGATGGTAGGAGATGGCATTGATGCTACAATCATATCTGGTAATCAAAACTTTATGGATGGCTGGACCACTTGCAGGTCAGCCACTTTTGGTAAGTATATCTGCAAATTAAAAAATTAATAAAATGTGATTGAGATTTATTAATCCAGATTTTATGGTTTTAATGATAGTTTTGTTTTAATTTTTTTAATTTTATAATGGTTGTTGTTAAGGATTGTAGTGTAGATATTATGCATTTGATAACATTGGGTATTTTGATTGATTTTGTATAGATAAATTTCCTGGTTTGGTTTGGAATGTTGCTGGGTATGTGGCTGGAATTAGAGTGCCATTGGAAGATGGTGGGTTGCTGGGTATGGGTTGGAGTGTTGTTGAGTGTCTGCATTAAAGCGTTGGACTGTGGCTGCTGGAGTATTCCCACTGGAAGAGGGCATTACTGCTGGAAGTCAAGCTTAAAGTCTTGCTATTGGAATATTTCCATTAATCTTTGAAGTTTTATTGGGTACCTTGGCTTGGTTTCCGGGGTTATAGCTTAACTGTGTTGTTTTATATTTGGGATTTTTTTTAATTTAAGATGTTTTATTATGTATTTATGGTGATTACTATAGTATCTCTTTTGAATTTGTTGGATTGAATGGATTTTAATTAATATTATTTGTTTTTAGTTTTTGTTCCCATATTCATTTTATCAATTAATTGAATCTGTAAACAGGAATTAATTAATAAATTATAATATAATATAATTTTTTTTAAAAAAATATAACTCTGTGACGGGAAATAGCCATCATAAAGTTAGTCATAAAAAATTTTCCGCCAAAATTTTAGATATATATTAACAAATGATAATTGAACTTCCCACCAAAAAATTTAAACAAAAAGGTGCGAAATTTAAATAAATTCAAATTTTAATTAAATTATTTTTTTACATTAAAATATTATGTGATGGATATATGACCAAGAAATACCATCATAAATTCATGATGGAAAAATATTCTGTCATAAATTAATGACAGTGACATAGATGACGGATGAACTGTCTGTCATACACCCCCTTTTATGATAGTTATTTCATGTCATCTATTACTTGTTTTCTTGTAGTATGATTGATGGCCCAAAGAAGGGGGAAATGGACCCATGAAGTCGATTTAATGACATCATATTCCTTCATGTAATGCTCCTCATTCATTGACACATATCACATGAAGAGCAAAAGGTGTAAACATCTCGAAATATAGTTGGCCAATAAAAACCACATTGTAAAACTTTCGTAACTGTTTTCTTAGCACTAAAATGACATCCACAAGCTTTTTCATGGCAGAATGAAAGGATATTATGAATTTCACTTTCTGGGACACATCGTCTAATAATTTGATCTACACAATACTTGACAAATAAGGGTCATCCCAAAAGAAATTCTTTATTTCCGCAAAAAATTTGGCCTTGTCTTGCTTGGCCCAATGCTCTGGAAGTTGACCTGTAACAAGATAATTAACGATATCAGCATACAACGGTAATACTTCGACACTCATTAATTGTTCATCTGGAAATGACTCATTTAATGTTAATAGCTCTGTAATTGTATCAAAATTGAGACAAGAGAGATGGTCAGCCACAACATTTTTTGTGCCTTTTTTATCTTTGAATTCCAAGTCAAAATCCTGCAAAAGTAACACCCAATGAATTAGACTAGCTTTTGCATCTTTCTTTGTGAGAAGATATTTAATAGCAGCATGATCTATTAATACAATTATTTTACAACCAATGAGATAAGATCGAAATTTCTCTAATGCAAACACTACTGCTAGCATTTTTTTTTTCAGTAGTTGAATAGTTCAACTGTGCATCATTCAATGTCATACTAGCATAGTAAATAACATGGAGAATTCGATCAACTCTTTATCCTAATACTTTTCCTACTGCATAATCAGATGCATCACACATGAGCTCAAATGGTAAGCTCCAGTTTGGGGCCTGAATGATGGGTGATGATATCAACAATTTCTTTAGTTTTTCAAATGCCACAAAACATAAATCATCAAAGATAAAAGGTACATCCTTAACAAGTAGATTGCATAAGGGTTTAGAAACTTTTCTGAAATCTTTAATGAAACGTCTATAAAAACTAGCATGCCCAAGAAAAATCTTACTTCTCTAGCTATTTTAGGTGGATGAATATTGGAAATGATATCCACCTTTACTTTGTTAACCTCAATGCATTTGCCCGAAATGATGTGACCGAGAACAATACCTTGTTTTACTATAAAATGACACTTTTCTCAATTCAAGACTAAGTTATTCTTGATACATCTCTGCAGAACTAGTGTTAGATGATGTAAACATTGATCAAATGAATCACCAAAGATAGAAAAGTCATCCATAAAGACTTCAAGAAATCGTTCAATCATATTAGAAAAAATACTCAACATGCATCGCTGAAATATAGCAGGTGCATTACATAATCCAAATGGCATCCTCATATATGCAAAAGTGCCAAAAGGGCAAGTGAAAGTGATTTTCTCTTGATCTTTTGGTGTTATGGGAATATGATTATATCCTGAGTAGCCATCTAGAAAGTAATAAAATTCATGGCTTGCTAATTTGTCAAGCATTTGATTGATAAATGGTATAGGAAAATGGTCTTTACGTGTGACAGAATTCAATTTTCTATAATCAATGCATACACGCCATATTGTAGTTACTCTAGTTGGTATCGATTCATTATCAACATTGATAACTACTATGACTCCTGACTTTTTGGGGACAACTTGTACAGGACTGACCCATGAACTATCAGAAATGAGATAAATGATACTTGCGTCTAATAACTTAAGGACTTTAGTTCTAACAACTTCATGTTAGGATTTAACTGACGTTGCATTTCCCTAGTAGGTTTAGCATTTTTATCAAGGTGAATGTAATGCATGCAATCTACTGGGTTTATACCTTTTATGTCTGCTATAGTCCATCCTAATGCTCATTTGTGCTCTTTTAAAACATCCAACAACTTACCTTTTTATTCATCATTTAGGGATGATAACATGATTACCGGCAAAGTACTTTCTTCTCCCAAAAATGAATATTCCAGAGTGTTAGCCAATGGTTTGAGCTCGAGTTTCGGTGGTGATTCTGATGATGGGATGAGTTTCTTTTCTAATGGTGCTAGTTGTTCAACTCTTGACTTCCATTTATTAGTGTCTATGGATGGTGTTGAGTCAAGTAGGGAGTTGACCTTATCGACCGATCTGTCAATATCAAAATCTAAACCAAAGTAAGTTAAATATGTTTGTAAAGGATCATCACTAAGGTTTGAAACAAAAGTATTATCAACTAATGCTTCTATTAAATTCACATCAACAATTCCATCATCTGCATTGTGAGGTTGTGTAGCAATGCTGAAAATGTTTAGCTCCATAATTATGTTGCCAAAGGACAAATGCATATTTCCAATTCTGCATTGAATGTTAGCATCGGCAGTTACCAAGAAAGGTCGGCCTAGGATATTAGGGATGTGCTTCCTTGAATCCTGGACTAGTTGAGTGTCAATTACAATGAAATCAACAGGAAAAATAAAACTTGTCTACCTGGATAAGCACGTCCTCCACAATACCACGAGGTATTTTCATGGACCGATCTGCAAGCTGTAACACCACTGGAGTTGGGTGTAATTCTCCAAGTTCAAGTTTCATGAAAACTGAGTAAGGCAATATATTTACACTAGCTCCTAAATCCAACAAATCATTCTCAATTGTGTGGTTCCATATACTACATGAGATAGTGGGGGAACCTAGGTCTTTGTAATTTAGAGGAATTTTATGCTGGAGTATAGAACTAACGTTTTCTGTTAAAAATACATTCTTTTGAACGTGAATGTTTCTCTTTTTAGTACAAAGGTCTTTAAGAAACTTGGCATAAGATGGAACTTGTTTTATAGCATCAAGCAAAGGGATATTAACACTTACTTGTTTGAAGATTTCAAGAATCTCACCTGTGGATTTTCCCTTCTTTCCTTTAGCTAACCTCTGAGGAAATGGAGCTTTGGGAACGTATTCTCGTAGGTTGATTTCTTCTTTCTCCTCTGGTGACGAGTCCTCAACATTAACAGATACAATTTGATTTTCTTTTGTCACTGGCATCTCTACTTTGTTATCGACCTCTTTCCCTTTTCACAAAGTCATGACAGTTTTAACCTCTCCGTGCTGCTCTGGTGAACTGGTGCTTACTTCATGCACTCCTTTAGGATTATGCACAGGTTGACTTGGAAATTTGCCTTTCTCAACAGTCATTGCCAAAGTTTGAACTAAAGAAGTAAGTTGTTCCACCATCTTTTCGAGGCTTGAAACTGATTGGGCTTGTGAGTTTAAGCATGCTCTCATTTCATTTTATAATTCATCAATGGTGCGGTTCTGTTGCTCAATCGTAGAGTGAGTAAGATTCTTGAAATTCTGGAGTGAATCCTCCCCAAGGTTTAGGTTGAGAGTAGTTCTGGTTCTAATTGTATGGTCTAAATGGTAGCTGAGAGGCTTGAGGAACTTAAGGAATTGGTTGCATTGGTGGAGCTGGAGCTGCTGGTCCATTCTGTTGGAATCCTTGAGACCATGAAAAATTTGGGTAGTCTCTCCATCCAGGGTTATATGTGTTGGAGTATGGGTTGTAATTGGATGGTTTTCTCATTACACCTATGGCATTGGCTTGATCTGAGTATGAGTCATAGTCATGTGGTTCTGTTGATTTAGCAGTCGTTAACGATGCTATTTGTCGAGAGAGACCTTCAACCATCTCCTTGACTTCTTTGATTTCCGAAGCTGACTCGCCAATGTGAACCTCGTTCACTCCTTTAATTCTTTTAGTATTCCTGAGTGATTGACTCCGTTGTTGGGAATTATCCGCTTGTCGCTGGAAGAACTCCCAAATCTTTGATGCACTTTTTGACATTAGCTCTCCTCCACTTGTTGCCATTAGTCATTCTTGCACATGTGGCAATAATCCCTTCAAAAAGTATTGGCATTGGTGTCATTTCTCGTACCCATAATGTGAACACTTAAAGAGTAGCCCATTGAATCACTCCCATGTTTCGAAAAACTGCTCGTCTTCTCTCTAGGTAAACTCTGAAAATTTTCTGTGAATTGCATTGGTTTCATGCACTGGGAAATATTTATTTAAAAATTTCGTTACCATTTGTTCCTGTGATGTAATGCTATTAGCAAGCAATGTATTGAGCCATGAACGAGCTCTATCCTTTAAAGAAAATGCGAATAATTTAAGTTTCACATCATCATTTGAAAAATTCTCATATTTAAAAGTTTGACAAACAACATGAAAATCATTCAGATGATCATATGGGTCCTCATTTTCTAGGCCATAGAATGTTAGGAGACAATTTAGCACACTAGGTTTTAACTCAAAACTTCTAGCAGCTACATTTGGGTATTTTATGTATGATGTGCTCAAGTTAGCTAAGGGACTGAAGTAGTCCTTAAATAGCCTCTCTGGTAGTGCTTGTTGTTGCAAATTCATTTCTCTTTTATCTTTAATTACCACGTGTTTGTGTGTGCGAAGTGTTTTTTCAAGTTCAAGGTCTATGAGCTCAAGATTAGCCAATAATGACCTTCGACCATGCATGCAAAAAATACAAAAAAAATAAAAATAAAGATGGGAACAAAACAAATAAAAATAAGAAAAAAAAATTACGATACTAACCTTATTACGTTGTTACAACATACAACCGTTCTATAAAAACACACTTACAAAATACGTGAAATAAATTGACTAAAAATATATTAGTAAGATAAACAAAAATTATAAAGAAAAAAATAACTTGAAAATTAAATTACATAATTTTAAAGAACAGAAAAAAAAATTTACCTCTAAATGCATATTCACTTTTTTTTTATCTTTTTTTAGATAAAAAAAATTAGAAAAAAATAACTAAAAGAAATTATTTACAAAAATTAATTCTACAAATTAAAATAACTTACCTCCCCGGCAACGACGCCAAAAACTTGGTGTGCAAATTTTATTGAACTCGTAAGTGCACGAATCTATTGTAGAATAGATCAATGGTGACGAGTGTCGCTCGCACAAGGAGGTGGATTTTAATTGTGTGTATAATTATTTTTTCTAAATGGGTATTTAAATTTGTGGTGAAAGTGATTTATACTATCTTAGAATTTAAATTGGAATGGCAGAATTAAATTAAAGTGGAAAATATTATAATTGAAGCGCTTGGATATCTGGATCTGCATCAACATGCACCATGGACTAAATATTTCTTATTAGTGCCAATTAAATCATGAGGGGGGAATCCACACATCATGAACCACACTCTAACCAATATGGTGCTAAGGGTTTATCATGCCAAATAATAATAACCTTGTACTAGGGAGCCGGTGAAACCAGGGAGGTATCTAGATAAGATTATTATTATTTGTCGACGAGAAGTCAAAACATCAACAAAAACTATAGGGGAAGAGAAAATAAATTTACCAAATTAAGGCCATGACACATGTTGAGACTTCACCTTCAACCCAAGCTTGAAAGAAAATTAGCTACTCATAATTGAATTAGGAGAAAAATATGAATTTATTAAAATACGTAGAAAATACAAGATGGAGAAGAAACTACAGAAAATGGAGTTCAACAATAAATTCAGAGATGCCAAATTAGGGGGGGAGGCCCCCTTTTTATAGATACATTGCGTAAATCATGGCCATCAGATTAAAAACAGTTTGGACGCTCAGGATTGCGCCACGTCATCAGTCAACAGTACGCGGTTTGACCACGCGGTTTAAATAGTGACACAGTTTGACCACGCCATTTTAACAGTCAATCGGCTTGAACAGTGACGCGGTTTGGTTGAAAATAATCCTGTGTATATGCATGTACCGTACGCGCAATTTTTGGTCCATTAACATGCTGCCACGTCACCGATCAATAGTGCATAAGAAATTTCTCCAATGGAATCGTGACACCTCATCAGCCAATGCCACATCATCGGTCAATGCCACATCATCGGTCAATACCGTACATGTGAACAGTAACATTTTTCCTTTGATACTCCTCCTAAGGTTTTCGACTGTCTTGAGTTCAAAAGTGATGTCTGTTTTGCCGTATGATCTCTTGTTCATTGTGAAATGATCATAATGCCCCTTAAATATATAAAATACTTAATTAAAATAAAGCACATATAATTAAATCACAATAAGCTTAAATACATAAAAGTAAGGGTGTTAGTAAAACTTGAAATGTAAAATGAAAATTTTATCCTTTATAAATATACATTTTCTAACACTTCACATCTACCCAAAAAGACAAAGAACCTATGCACCAACACTCATCCCAAGTTCTACTATATCTTTCAGAATCAGATGAAACTTCACCATCCCAAACAGAAGAAACCTCCAATGATGAGGAGTCCTTTTCTACTTCAGATTCTGAAAAAGAATTAGTTGATGTCTCTAAACTTCTCATGGTCCAACCATCTTGATCAAAACAACCTTCTCCATCATCACCTCCTCCAACACCAATTGTTGAGGAAGCAGATTCCAACACAAATCCTACAACTTCTCACCAAGAAAACTCTTCCCCCAAACCCTCAAACAGCCCATGGTTTACTTTTGATGACATTCCAAAAGTAAAATGGCCAGTTAGATTTCAAGAATTTTCTGCCTGGATTGATGTTCAAATGCTCAGGACAGGAGCAACAACCCAAACAGACCTTAAAGAGTTTAGTTCTTCTTTTATTGGATCTGTAAGAGATTGGTTTGAAAGTCTAGGTCCATACAGACAACTCCAGGTGATTCAAGCACAGATTTCAGAGGTTCTAGCTAAAGAACAAACAAGAAGGGAGTTCTATTTAATGAAGTGTTGTTCTCTCCAGATAAAAGATCTGGATTTTCACTACAAGAGGATGTCTACAGTGTATTACAAACTCAATGGCTTTAATAATCCTTCGTTGAAGCATGTCTTTGTAGCATCTCTCCCCAAAGAAATTCAGCCAGAACTTTAGAAACAGTTCACAATTCACCAGTTAGACATAGCCAACCTCTCTTTGGGAAAAATCTACCAGTTGGCAGTCAATTGTCTAGAAAGGCTTGGTGAACAAAAAGAATTCTTCAAATACCTCATTGAAAACAAGCAACCTTTCAAAAGTGCTTGTAAAAAGTCTCATCTCTCCATTAAGTGCAAGAGTGAAAAAGATTGCACTTGTTCTATCAAAAAGAGATCCCATTTATGGAAATTTCGAAATTCAGAAAAGAAAAGCCAAACACCTTCCAGATCCAAGAAACCTTATCGATTTTTCAGAAAAAAGAACTCTAACTAGTCCTCTAAATCCAAAAGTAGTCGTTGTTTTATTTGTAAAAAGAAAGGCCATTTCGTGAGGAATTGTCCAAACAGACCTGCGAAAATCAGTCAGGCTTATTGAGTATCTCCAGGATTCCATGTTACTTTCAGAAAGTGATGATGTTGAATCTTTCTTCTCTGAAAAAGAAGACTATGATGAACAAACAACTTTTGTTCTCATTGAAACAGAAGATCATTATGAGTCAGAGAATGTCTTTATAATTCAAACTGCACAACAGATTTAAAAAGTTCAACCAGCCATTCATATCCTTTCAATCAAAATCCACCTTCTCTTTGGTAGATTTGATAAACTAGTTCCCGTCATCGGTTTTGTTGATACTGGAGCTCAGAAGAGTATGCTTAATCCTTCAATCCTTTCATCCTATTTTTGGGAAAAGCATACAGAATATTTCAAAGCTGCTAATGGAGCACTGTTTCATACAAATTTGATTACCAAAAAACTCATTGGTATTCAATTCTTTCTGGATGTGTTCTTTGGATAAAACTTGTTGGATCCAATCTCCCTGACAAAGATCTTTTAATCGGGTTTGATGTCCTTCACTAAAAAACTCCATATAACAGCTTCTGAAATTCATTATAAACAGATGTTTAAGCCTTATACGGATTCCCTAAAATTATTCTCTATCTCAAGCTCTTTTCCTTCATATAATCCTCTCAAATCTTGTTTTCTTCTTCACTATCCAGAAAGTCATAGTCAATTCCTTCATTATGCCCTTCTATGGAAAAATGAAAGCTTCTTCATTAAGCTTCCTTTCAAGTTTAACGAAGACATTAACTCAACCAAAGCTACTCATCCAGGAATGACTCCTTCTGACTTGAAACTAGCTCAAGAATAATGTTCTCAGTTGCTAAAACAAGGTCTTATTGAGTCCACAAGTTCAAAATGGGCTTGTCAAGCTTTTTATGTAGAAAAAAGGTCTGGAATAGTTAGAGGCAAAAAACATCTTGTTATTGATTACCAGCCTCTCAACTATTTTCTTAGAGACGATAAGTTCCCCTTGCCAAAAATCCAGTCCTTATTTGTTCATATCCAAAATGCTAAGGTCTTCTTAAAATTCGACTTTAAAGTAGGTTTATGGCAATTAAGAATCCACCCTGATGACAGACCTAAAACAGTTTTTTGCATTCCAAATGCCCATTACCAATGGAAAGTAATGTCATTTGGCCTTAAAGTAGCCCACTCACTTTTCCAAAAGGCCATGGTCAAGATCTTTGAACCGATCCTTCATCATGCACTTATCTATATAGATGACGTGCTATTATTCTCCAAAGATCATGATTTCCATCAACAATTACTTTCCTACTTTCTTAAGATAGTGGAAACATATAGAATAATGTTGTCTGACAAAAAGAGTATCATAGGTCAAGACACTGTCACATTTCTTGGCATGACTCTAAAAGATGGATACCATAGTTCTGGACCACACATAGCCCAGGAACTCATTCATTTCCTAGATGAACATTTGTCAAAAAAGTAGATTCAGCAATTCCTAGGTATCATCAATTACCTTAGGGAATTCTTTCCACACGTAGCTGTTCACACCAGCCAGCTTTCAAAGATGCTCAAAAAATCAGCCCCACCATGGGGCCCCCCCTCAGACTATTGTTGTCCAACATCTTAAGCAAATTGCTTAGCATCCTCCTTTGTGAATCCCCACTGATGGGTAGAGGATTCTTCAGACTGATGCAAGTGATGAATACTGGGGAGCCATCCTTTTAGAAAAACATGATGGCAAAGAATCTTACTGTGCTCACGCCAGTGGACAATTCAAGCAGTCAGAAAAACACTATTATGTGGTCTACAAAGAAATTCTAGCCGTTAAATATGGAATTCAAAAATTTGAATTTCATCTTATTGGCCATAACTTCCTTGTCAGATTAGACAATTCCTCCTTTCCAAAAATCATTGAATTCAAAAATAAGGTCCTCCCAAATAAGCATTTCCTCCTCCTCAAAATATGATTCTTAAAATATGACTTCACAGTCCATCACATAAAAGGAAACCAGAACCTCATCCCTGATCTCTTGTCCCGACCTTCACCTTCAAAAGTCTTTTTTACCTTAGTTCCAGTCATCTTCATGGCTTCTACTCTTCCCAACACAGCCTTAACAAAAAAGTCTTTTCCTTGCAATCTCACCTTCTCCAGTCCCTACCAAATCCAAGATTTTACAAAGAAATTTGTTTTTCGATACTTCATGAACTTGTATCGCACCGAACCATCCGGATTTCTAAGCTTTCATCCAGATCACCTTTTCCTTACAAGCCTGATGATTAACCCCTCCAGAGAGATCACAAAAGACGAATTATGGTATTTTTGGTGTCTCACCATTTTATATGCCACTAAACTAGTCTTTCATGTCCAACCAATATTCAGGTGTCTTACAGACCCAAGTCAGGCACACTCTCTCACATGGACTCTCTTTGAATGGTTTTCTCTTCTCCCTTGGTGGAGAAAACAATTTGATCCGATAATTAAATACCACGACATCAATCTCCTCCCTAATCAAGAAGGAGAACAGTTCACCTTAGTCTTCATTTTCCATCGTCCTTATTTCCAGTACCTTGTCACCAAACTCTTGTGGACTCAAGATCAAGCCTATGAACAGAAAATTGTTTCACATAGCTTTCCACTAACTTACAACCCTAGTCTTATCTCTTCCATAAAAAACTTTCTCCTTGAGCTTAATAATGTTCAATCTCCCCTACAGATATGCAACACACTTCACTTGGTCCACAACATGAGCTTAGGGTTATCCCGACTACTAGGTCACCTTCATCTAGTAATCCTTCTCCCTCCAGGATTTTGATCAAAGAAGAAAAGCTTGATTTCAAGGATATTCTCTTCCAGGATTCACAAGATCCATGGGAAGAATTCACCTCAATTCTACATCCTACTGAAGCATCATATGCTCTCTCCTCAAGTACAGCTCCACCAATAGACTCACCACCGACAGACTCACCACCGACAGACTCACCTACCCGACAATATTATGAAAACTTGCCTTGGTGGCAAGAACCATTTGCTGAAGTTGATAGTGATGTTGACAACTTGTCTCCCTCGTACAACTTTTAAATACTTTGTAATAGTTGCTTTAGCTTTCATAAAAGCAAAGCATTTACTTTATCTTTTGAATAAAGATCCAAAGTCAGGGGTCCTGTCCTGTTTGGAATATTTTGCTTTTTGCTTTTCCTTTAGAAAAGAGGATATGGCTTGTATCGTCCTCTTTCTTTGAATTTTCCTATATAAGGAGAATTCATTCTCAGTTGTAAGTATCTCAAGTTTTGGAAATAATTTAACATGTTCTCATAATAGTTCAATTCTTTTTCAACGAGTGCGCTCTACACTCGCCTCTTGTAGGATCTTGTGCATCAGAAAGTTTAAGGTTTTGGAATCGATCGAACCAACCGCAGTTCATCCTGTTTAATAGCCAAGGAGTGGCTTCACCGTTGGGTGGTAGTGATTGGACCAACTGAAGGCGAAATTAACTCCATTTCCTCCCAAATTTTGAAGGTAAGTTCCTAGCATCGCCCCTTACAATCCTACTATCTTGATTTTTGTTTTCCTCTTGCTGGCTATTATTTGAGATACCCACTTGTTAGAGAGACAAATATTAGGCTTTTACTGTAAGTAAAAAATATTGAGATTCTTGATATTGTTAGTCTCTAGTATTATCTAGAGAATAATTTGTGCTGTAATCCTAAAAATATAGCAGAAGATTATATCGGACTATGGTCCCATTGTTTTTCCTGCTTTGGGTTTTCCACGTAAAAATCTATTCTCTTATAGTTGATTTATTTCTTTGGATTTTGTTGGTTAACTTTTTTGTATATTTATTTGTACTACACATCTTATTTTAATCATATAAAGTGAGAAAGATTTTTGTTTCCACTTAATTTGCAACTGCTTGTGTGAGTCCCTTTCTCAACAATAAGAAATTAAACTAGAAAACATGTCATTTTAGCTAATTAAAATAATTTTTGGTCGAAATTAACACAGAAGTAATGGATATTAGCAATCAATTAAGAATGTATGTATATATTAAGGGTTGTCTATGACCTTAAAATTACTTTGTCTGTAATGATAGTGATGAATTGGATCTATGGAAATTTAATAGGTTATTATTGGACAAATAATAAAGGAAGTTTCATAATATATATGTCTAATTAATTAGGATATCCAAGTGGAAGTTGATGAACGTTATAATCATAAGTGATGTCTCTCATAAACTTTCTTAAGAGAAATAACTAATTCTCAAGTGACATAACTTCCCTTATAACTCAAGAGTCATGTACAGATAAAAAGTTTGATGAACAATCATCTATACTCTATAAATGAACTTTGTTATACGTATTTCATATAATCTAAAATTATAAGTTTAAAATATTATAAATTTCTAGAAACTCCTTTCTCTCATTGACTCTTATTTATTGGTGATTTCCAATCTGACTATTCTCTTGAGTTTACTTCTAAAGGGATCAACTACCCTCGTGGCTTTACATAGAGGCTGAAAGAGCTATTGGACATTTTTAATCTGATCAACTAGGTGAAAGAGGAAATCTAGATTTCTCCTTTCTTGCTTTTTTTAATAGTTTTAACTAGGGGTAGGCAAAATACCCAACCCGACCCGATCCGAAAAAAGTCAATTTCGGATCGAGTTGTGAATAGAACCTTATTGGGTGCATTTGTGCCAACCCGATCAGATCATGATCGGGTTGACACAAAATTAAAAAAATTAAAAAAATTAAAAATTAAAATTAAAAAACCAAAACTAAATTGCTAAACAATAAACAAATAAACTCCAAATACACACCACACACACTGAAACACAGACATAAAAATAGTTAAACACACACAAAGTTCATGCCCATAACCACCCGCAGCCCACTGCTGACCAGCAACGTACATGACCACACCCACCCATAGGCCATAGGATCCCTCTCTCGTATCCTACTACCAACGGAGACAAGCGACCGTTACACGGCTCACACCCACAACCAAACAAACAATAGATAGTCACGATCACAAACAGTCAAACACACACACGAACTTCACGGAGCAAGCTGGATCCAGCCACTAGACACAACAACCATCGAGAGTCGATGCCAACCAAAGCTGCTTCACGAGGATCATGACCCGATCTACCGATCTACTGCTACCAAGTACCAGATCTGCTGCACCACTTCCATGCCTCCAATTCTTCGCCATTACCCGATCCAATTCAAGCTCCATTTGGTTGTTGAGTTTTGGAAGCTTTAGGATGTTACTGTAACTTGGTAGATATGGTATATATGCTTTAAATATTATAAGTGAATAGTCAAATATGTAGATCGTGTGCGTGTATATACTTTATATCTGATCTGATCTGAATTCATCCTAAATCTATAACCTGATCCAATCTGATCTAAATTACATTCAAATGGGATTGGATCGGGTTATAAATTTGAGTTGAATTCGAATGAATTTTTATCCAACCCGAAACCCGATCGAGTTAATCCGAACCCGACCCGAATCCAATTTTGCCCATCCCTAGTTTTAACTGCCTCTCAAACATATGACACATGTGTTTACTAATCCTTTGCTAATACAACATCCATCTTTGTTGTTTTAAGCTTTGTAAGTTTAAGCGATATTATGTGCAAGACATGTGATTCACTTAATCATAACTCTCATGTCGTCTTCCTTCAACCAACCTGTTAGATCTGTGTACATCTTCAAAACAACTTATCGTACTCATCTTGATTTCCATATTTATGCTTCACTATATAACCTAAGGATTGAGATAAGTTAAGAAAATCTCAAATTCATAAAGTGAGTCTTCTTCCTTAACCAAAAAGAAAAAAGAAAAAAAGAAAGAAAAACAAGAACCATAAAATTAAAAAAAATAGTAAAACTAAAATGAAAGTTCTCAAGATAGAATGCCCTTGTAAAAGACTTTGCAAATCTGCATCAAGGAAACCCACTAGCTTAGTGAGAAAAGGCGGTTCAAAACTAATACTTCAAAGGGGTAATGAAGGTAAACCATCCTAATTTGTTTAATCAATTCTCTATCATTACTATGCATTTTGCATGGCATCACTTCTCCACTGTTCCTGAACTTTTTTCCTCACATCTGCTTTCATTGCCTTTTTTTTCTTTTATTTTGATAAAGGACCTGATATTATTTCCTTTGACAAAAATATATATATATCCCTAATAGAACCATTGTTGAGGGTGATTTTTGAACCTATAAGATAAAGACACATGAGAAGATAAAAAGGACGTAAAGATGAAGCATCAACTAGGAATAAGAGTAGGAATCACCAAAGCCAACTTACAAGTCCTGAGTTTCAGAAGATATTTTCTCCTTTTCTCTTAATCAACCACCGGGCCCACAAAGAAAGTGATAGGGCCTCCATTAAGAATCACCCAACTCAAGGGAAACTCAAAAGTCACTAATGAATAGTCACCAACTCATAACAAAGGACCCATGAACCTTAGCTTCCACCTCAAAATTATTGTAACATTGTTAAGTCATTATCATATGTAAACATGGTACAAAGAAGACAAATAGGCATACCACTATCGCAGGGATCATGCAGTGCCCAAGTTATTTACCAAACTTGTGGACCAACCAAATTGCAAGTCAAAAAAAGAGAATTACAAGGTTATTGACCTTCAAGTAGAAAGCTCCATGTGTTCGGGAATAATAAAAGGCAAGACTCTAAACATTTGAATCCTAAAAGAAAATATATTAAAATGTACTTGCTTGGTGAAGAAGAGCCAATAGGCTCATGACATGTGTCTGCTTGGACCGAAGACAGCCTCAGGGGTACTTCCATAAAGTAGGTCAAGGTAAAGAAAAATGAGACCTTTTTTAGCTCGTTTTTCATATCCCTCACTCTCTCAATCACTTAGCACTTTGTTTAAGCTTTAAGCCTCCAAATAAAGTCTCTTTTATTTTCAATCCTCCCACTGACTTGACTATTAGAGTGTGGACATCAGCTACCACTAACAGTGCCTCTAATGGGATTTTTCTCTATTTTTCAAGTTTTGCACTTCCTGACCTCTCTTGAAAGCTCAAATCTTTTCCTATAGCCTTGTAAAGAGCGCACATCCTTTACACTATCCTAAGCATCCCAAAAACGATTCCTTTATGATGCACTTACTTTGTGGGAATCGAATGGGCTAAAATTAGAATGGATTGTAATTGGAATAAGGAATGAGAATTAAAATAAGTTGTTTACTTGAGTTGCAATAATTGGAATCGAAATGGTCTATATTCTTATTGATGTATTCACTTTGTCTTGAAATCGAAATGATTTGTTTTAAATTACTAAAATGCCCCCAAGTTATAGTTTTTATTATTTTAATTGTTATTGCTGTTGTTATTACTATTAATATCATTATTATAATAATGATATTAATGATGATAAAATTGTTGTTGTTGTCATTGTTATTTTGTTACTATTATGATAATTGTTTGGGAGGCAATTTAAGTGCTGGTTCGAGCCAATAGGATAGCGATATATGCCAAGGAACAGTCAATAGGATGAAAAATTATCATCATTGGCTAGACATAACCATAGCTCAGCTAAGCTAAAGATATACTTTCTTTGGAAGGATAATTTCAGTAAAATCCTCCTAATTTAAAGGGCATAATCGAAACTGAAATATAGTAGCTGGAGCTTACTTGCGAATAATAGCATGCCATTAGGGGTAGAATAAAACATCTACCTTTTGGTCTAGAAAGAAAGAAACAATAAGGGTGTGAATTCACTGAGTGAAGCAACAAGCTTAAGACAAATCACTATCAAGTGGATTAAGCCAAAACACCAAAATAACCCCACCTAAGAGGGACTAACCAGTGGAAATATGCTAGGTATCTAGATTTGTCTTAGCATGCCATTAGGGGTAGAATAAAACATCTACCTTCTGGTATAAAAAGAAAGAAACAATAAGGGTGTGAATTCACTGAGTGAAGCAACAAGTTTAAGACAAATCACTATCAAGTGGATTAAGCCAAAACACCAAAATAACCCTGTTGTGCAAATTTTGTTNTGGATTTTAATTGTGTGTAGAATTAATTTTGTAAATGGGTGGTTGGATTTGTGATGAGAATGATTTGGACTATCTTAAAATTGGAATTAAAATGACGAAAATAAATTGAAGATAAATCTATTGAAATGACGTACTTGGGTATCTGGATCCGTATCAACATGCATCATGGGCTAAATATTCCTTATTAATACCAATTAAATCATGAAGGAGAAATCCACACCTCATGAACCATGCTCTAATCAATATGGTGCTAAGGGCTTATCGTGCCAAATAATAATAACCTTGTACTAGGGGGCCAGTGAAACCAAGGTGGTACTAGACAAGATTAGTATTATTTGTCGACGAGAAGTCAAAACATCCACACAAACTAGAGGGGAAGAGAAAATAAATTTATCAAATAAAGCCCATGACACATGTTGAGACTTCACCTTCTACCCAAACTTGAAAGGAAATTAGCCACTCATAATTGAACCAGGAGCAAAAAGAGAATTTATTAAAATACATAGAAAATACAAGATGGAGAGGGAATTACAGAAAATGAATCCAAAAATGGATTCAGGGATATCAAATTAGGGGGGGAGACCCCTTTTTATAGATACATCGAGTAAATCATGACCATCGGATTAAAAATAGTTTGGACGCTCAAGATTGCGCCACGTCATCAGTCAACAGTCTGCGTGAACAGTACACGGTTTGACCACGCGGATGAATAGTAACACGGTTTGACCCGGGTTGAACAGTAACGCAGTTTGGTTGAAAATAATCCTGTGTGATGCATATACCGTACGTGAGATTTTTGGTCCACTGATATGCTGCCACGTCACCATCAACAGTACATAAGAATTTTAGTCCAATAGGATTGTGACACCTCATCAATCAATGTCACATCATCGGTCAATGCCACATCATCGATCCGTCTATATGAACAGTGTCGTGAACAGTAACGTAGACAGTACCGTACATATGAATAGTACCATACATGTAAACAGTGCCATTTTTCCTTTTATGCTCCTCCTAAGGTTTTCGACTGTCCTAAGTTCAAAAGTGATGTCTGTTTTGCCGTCTGATCTCTCGTTTATTGTGAAATAACTATGATGTCCCTAAAACACATAAAATACTTAATTAAAATAAAACACACATAATTAAATTACAAAAAGCTTAAACACATAAAAGTAAGGGTTGTTAGTAAGACTTAAAATGTAAAATGACGATTTTCTCCTTTATAAATATGCATTTTCTAACACTCAACAAACCCCACTTAAGAGAGACTAACCAGTAGACATATGCTAGGTGTCTAGATTTACCAATAGACCCTAAGGCACTCACCAATAAAAACTCATAGGTTTGTCATTTGTGGTAAGTTTTCGTGATTCACAAAATTTGACATCTTCAACCTCTAGGTTTATCACCATTGATAAAGCTTTCAAGTTTCACAACCTTGAAACCACTGAAAACTACAATCAATAACCTTACTTGAGCATTAGACTATGGTTGCGGGCCATCGCCAACTCCACTTTCAATCTTAGTTTGCTTCATTTTTATGGGTTTTATAGAGCTCAAAGGCTTGTGGTCTTTACCTTATTCTTTACTCACTCTAACCATACCTTGTCACTAAAAATCACCTAATTATACTCTTTCTATTTGTAGAAAATTCCTCAAACTTGTTAAGTGTTAGAAAATGTATATTTATAAAGGAGAAAATCTTCATTTTACACTTCAAGTTTTACTAACACCCTTACTTTTATATATTTAAACTTCTTATCATTTAATTATGTGTGTTGTATTATAATTAAGTATTTTATGAATTTTAGGGGCAACATAGTCATTTCATAATGAACGAGAGATCAGACGGCAAAACAGACATCACTTTTGAACTCAGGACAGTCGAAAACCTTAGGAGGAGCATAAAAGGAAAAATGTCATTGTTTACATGTACGGTACTGTCTACGTTACTGTTCACGATACTATTCATATAGACGGATCGATAACGTGGCATTAACCGATGATGTTGCATTGACTGATGAGGTGTCATGATCCTTTTGGACTAAAATTCTTATGCACTGTTGATCGATGACGTGGCAGCATATTAGTGGACAAAAAATCTCGCGTACGGTACATGCATTAAACAGGATTATTTTCAACCAAACCGCATCACTGTTCAAGCCGAGTCAAACCGTGTTACTGTTCACCCACATGGTCAAACCGTGTACTGTTGACTGATGACGTGGTGCAATCCTGAGCGTCCGAAATGTTTTCGATCCGATGGCCATGATTTACTCAATGTATCTATAATTAGGGGGCTCCCCCTCTAATTTGATAGATTTGAATCCATTTTTGGACTCCATTTTCTGTAATTCCCTCTCTATCTTGTATTTTCTATGTATTTTAATAAATTTCCATTTTGCCCCTAGCAATTATGAGTAGCTAATTTTCTTTTGATTTTGGTATAATTCTTTTGAACACTTCCTTCTTCTGATTTTGGTTTGTTTCATCTCCAGAGAACTTAAGAGCTTTATACTCATGGCATCTCCTTCCCGAAATCCTGTTCAATTATCTTCCTCTATGTCCCTTCCAAAATTTGTTACTAAGCATACTACGTCAAAAATAGAAAGTCTTGTTGAGTATTCTTATATTCCAGATTCTGCCCAAGTAAATGAGTCTTCTCTTCCTCTTGTCAATCCTTACCAGTTGTATTAACGTCTTTCTCGTTTTACCCGTTCCATTCGTTCTCTTATTAGTACTTCTCATTCTACTCCTAAAGAGTATATACAGTCTTTATCTCTTGACCAATGTTCCCTCCAATCTACTTCTGCTGAACAGTATGTCACTTTAGAAATTTCCCCTGAGCTCATTTCCCACTGGAAACAGCAAAGATACACTCACTTTCATCTCGGAGGTGTTCGCCTTATTCTCACCCTCCATGGGCGAAAAGGTCTTCCTGTCACAACCCGTATTGCCCTTCTTGACACCAGATTCAAACAGTATGAGCAGACTACCATTGGTACAGTCCTCACTACCCTGCATGCTGGCAGTGTTGTTCTTACTGTCTATCCCAACTTTAATCTTTCCCTTGATGACCTCAATCTTTCCATTTTCTTAAAAATCCAAGTTCAGATCCAAGGAGCTGAACAAGTCTCCTGTGTAAAAATTGCTACCATCCATCACCAGTTGGTTTACAGACTTCAGAACCACTCTCTTATCCTTCCCACACCTCCCGATCTCAGTTCGGACACACTCATGATCCTTGCTGAATCTCCTGATATCCCCACAATTATCCAGATCCCACGACAGATCCCTCGTGCTGATCTTCTCAAGCTCATGCCTCTTGAGTGGATCACCAATTATGAGCATTTCCATCAAAATACCACTCCCGTTCAAACCTCTGAACCTATATATGAAAAATGACCTGATGGCTCTGTTCGCCTTCAGTTCAAACCTCCTCCCTCTGCTCATACAAAACCTCCCCGATTATCCTTTACCTGCTTTATGATCCAACCTGTTGACATCCTTCCAGAACTCCTTCCTTCTGGTAAACCATTACCCATAATATCATTTACCTCTCACGGTACCCCTGTCTACCCAGACAAAATCGATGGCCATTTCTTATGGGATATTCCCGGCTCTGGCCATTGTGATCCAGGCTGTCCATGTACTGATGATGCTGAGGATTATGATTCTTCTAGAAAGAAAAAGAAGAAAATTATTTATCCTGCCTGCAAGCTATATTTGCCCGAAGATGATGATGAACCAAATTATCCACCTCCTTTGCCAATCTATAACAAAGGATTTCAGTGGCTCCAAAAACATCAGCCCAGCTCCTGCAAACTAGTCAATTCCTCTGTTGGTCTCCTGCCTACACCTCCTATGGTGTCCTGCATGATGTTCTCATCTGCCTCTGCCTCAGCCTCCGATTATAGTTCTGAGTTCCCACCTCTTGAGAAACGCTCAGACCAAAAGCACTAGGTCTGGAGCAAACCATTTGTCAACTCCCCTATTTCCTCCAGTGGACATCTTGAAGAACCCAAGCCTTTTGAAGCAGTCTTTAACTGGCAAACTCAGAATGCCAAAGTCCAGAATGCTTCTCTCACTTCCTTGCACTCTAAAGTTGATCAGCTTGCTCAAAAATCCTCTGCTGTCGAAACAAGGGTTACTTCCCTCTCAGACCAGTTGACCAATTTATACAATAGTCTCCATGCTCAGGTTGCACAGCTTGACCGTGACCTTCGAGCCATGATTGCCCGTGGTGATAACTCTTATGAATTCACTCGGAAAGAGCAAGAAATCAGACAGCTTCAAGCTGAAATTGCCAGAATTGATGCTGACAACCAACGGCGCCAAGCAGTTCACACTGCTCCACCATCCTACTTTCACCGCAAATCCAACCACCCTCATACAAAATTAATTCTGCATATAATTAAAATCCACCTCCTCGTGGGATTGACACTAGTCACCATTAATCTATTTTACAATAGATTCGTGCACTTGCGAGTTCAATAAAATTTGCACAATAAGTTTTTGGCGCCGTTGCCGGGGAGGTAAGTAATTTTAATTCATAGAATTAATTTTTGTGAATAATTTCATTTTATTGTTTTCTTGTATTTTTTAAAAAAAGAAAAAAAAGTGAATCTACATTTAAAGGTTAGTATTTCTTTTCTTTTTCTCTTCTTTAAAATTCTGTAATTTATTTTTCTTTGTAAATTTTTTTTATCTTATTAAGTTATTTTTAGTTAATTTATTTCACGTATTTGTTTTTGTGTATTTTTATAGAAAGGTTTTAACAGCGTGATAAGGTTAGTAACGTAATTTCTCATTCTTCTTCATTTTTATTTGTTTTGTTCCCATTTATTTTTATGTTTCTTGCATACATGGTCGTAAATCATTATTACCTAATCTTGAACCTATAGACCTTGAACTAGAAAAAACACTTCGCACACACAAGCACGTTAAAAATAAATTTGGAATGGATTTACAAGCACCACAGGAGAAGCCATTCAAGGACTATTTTAGTCCCTCAGCTAATTTGAGCACATCATGTATAAGATACCCAAATGTAGCTGTTAGGAGTTTTGAACTAAAACCTAGTGTGCTATATTGTCTCCCCACATTCTATGGCCTAGAAAATGAGGACTCATATAATCATTTGAATGATTTTCATGTCAAACATTTATATATGAGAATTTTTCAAATGATGAAGTTAAACTTAAACTATTCCCATTTTTTTAAAAGATAGAGCTCGTTCATGGGTGAATACATTACCTGCCAATAGCATCACATCATGGGAACAAATGGTAACTAAATTTTTGAATAAATATTTCCCAGTGCATAAAACCAATGCTATTCGCAGGGAAATTTTAGAGTTTACCCAAAGAGAAGATGAGTAGTTTTTCGAAACATAAGAGTGATTCAATGGGCTACTCTTAAAGTGTCCACATCATAGGTACAAGACATGACACCAATGCCAATACTTTTTGGAGGGATTATTGCCGAATGTGCAAGAATGGCTAATGGCAAAAAGTGGAGGAGAGCTAATGTCAAAAAGTGCATAAGAGATTTGGGAATTCTTCCAGCGACAAGCGGATAATTCCCAACAACGGAGTCGATCTCTCAGGAATACTAGAAGAATTAAGAGAGTAAATGAGGTTCACATTGGCGAGTCAAGTTCAGAAATTAAAGAAGTCAAAGCGATAATTGAAGGTCTCTCTCAACAAATAACATCGTTATCGACTGCTAAATCAACAGAGCCACGTGACCATGACTCATATCCAGATCAAGCCAATGCCATAGGTGTAATGAGAAAACCATCAAATTACAACCCATACTCCAACACATATAACCCTGGATGGAGAGACCACCCCAATTTTTCATGGTCTCAAGGATTCCAACATAATGGATCAGGAGCTCCAGCTCCACCAATGCAACCAATTCCTCGAATTTCTCAAGCCTCTCAACCACCATTTAGACCATACAATTAGAACCAAAACTACTCTCAACCCAGACCATGGGAGGATGCATTCCAGAATTTCAAGAATGTTACTCACTCTATTATTGAGCAACAGAACCGTACCATTGATGGACTATGAAATGAGTTGAGAGCAGACTTTAACTCACAAGCCCAATCAGTTTCAAGCCTCGAGAAGATGGTGGGACAACTTGCTTCTTCAGTTCAAACCTTGGCAATGACTGTTGAGAAAGGTAAATTTCCAAGTCAACTAGTGCCTAATTCTAAAGGAATACATGAAGCAAGTACCAGTTCACCACAACAACATGGAGAGGTCAAAGTAGTCATGACCTTGCGAAAAGGAAAAGAAGTCGACAACAAAGTGGAGATGCCGGTGACAAAAGAAAATCAAATTGCACCTGTGAATGTTGAGGACTCACCATCGGAAGAGAAAGAAGAAACTAACCCACAAGAATATGTTCCCAAAGCCCCATTTCCTCAGAGGTTAGCTAAAGAAAAGAAGGAAAAATCCACAGGTGAGATTCTTGAAATCTTCAAACAGGTAAGTGTTAACATCCCTTTACTTGATACTATAAAACAAGTTCCATCTTATGCCAAGTTTCTTAATGACCTTTATACTAAAAAGAGAAACATTCACGTTCAAAAGAAGGCATTTTTAATAGAAAACGTTAGTTCTATACTCCAACATAAAATTCCTCTAAAATGTAAAGACCCAGGCTCTCCCACTATCTCATGTAGCATAGGGAACCACATAATTGACAATGTTTTATTGGATTTAGGAGCTAGTGTAAATCTGTTACCTTATTCAGTGTTTGTGAAACTTGGATTTGGAGAATTGCACCCAACTCCACTGGTGTTATAACTTGCAGATCGGTCCACGAAAATACCTTGTGGTATTGTGGAGGACGTGCTTATCCAGGTAGACAAGTTTTATTTTCATGTTGATTTCATTGTAATTGACACTCAACCAATACAGGATTCAAGGAAGCACATCCCCATTATTCTAGGCTGACCTTTCTTGGCAACTGCGGATGCTCACATTCAATGCAGGACTGGAAATATGCAGTTGTCCTTTGGCAACATGACTATGGAGCTGAACATCTTCAACATTGCCAAACAACCTCACAATGCAGATGATGGAATTATTGATGTGGATTTAATAGAAACAATAGTTGATAATACTTTTCTTTCAAACCTTAGTGATAATCTTTTACAAACATGTTTAACTCACTTTGGTTTAGATTTTGATATTGACAGATCGGTCGATGATGTCAACGCCCTACTTGACTCAGCACCATCCATGGACACTAATAAATGGAAGTCAAGAGTTGAACAACTCGCACCATCAGAGAAGAAACTCATCCTATCATTAGAATCACCACCGAAACTCGAGCTCAAACCATTGCTCAACACTCTGGAATATGCATTTTTGGGAGAAGAAAGTTCTCTGCCGGTAATCATCTCATCATCCCTCAATGACGAACAAAAAGGTAAGTTGTTGGATGTTTTAAAAGAGCACAAAGGAGCATTAGGATGGACCATAGCGGACATAAAAGGTATAAACCCAGTAGACTGAATGCATTACATTCACCTTGATGAAAATGCTAAACCTACTAGGGAAATACAACGTCGGTTAAATCCTAACATGAAAGAAGTTGTTAGAACTGAAGTCCTTAAGCTATTAGATACAGGTATCATTTACCCCATTTCTGATAGTTCATGGGTCAGTCATGTACAAGTTGTCCCTAAAAAGTTAGGAGTCACAGTAATTACGAATGCCGATAATGAATTGATACCTACTAGAGTGACTATAGGATGGCGTGTATGTATTGATTATAGAAAGTTGAATTCTGTCACACGTAAAGACCATTTTCCTTTACCATTTATCGATCAAATGCTTGATAGATTAGCAGGCCATAAATTTTATTGCTTTCTAGATGGCTACTCAGGATACAATCAATTCCCCATAGCACCAAAAGATCAGAAGAAAACTACTTTCACTTGTCCTTTTGACACTTTTACATATAAGAGGATGCCATTTGGATTATGTAATGCACCTGCTACATTTCAACGATGCATGTTGAGCATTTTTTCTGATATGGTTGAACGATTCCTTGAAGTCTTTATGAACGACTTTTCTGTCTTTGGTGATTCATTTGATCAATGTTTACATCATCTAACACTAGTTCTGTAGAGATGTATCGAGAAAAACTTAGTCTTAAATTGGGAGAAGTGTCATTTTATGGTAAAATAAGGTATTGTTCTTGGTCACATTATTTCGAGCAAAGGTATTGAGGTTGACAAAGCCAAGGTGGATCTCATTTCTAATCTTCCTCCACCGAAAACAGTCAGAGAAGTAACATCTTTTCTTGGGTATGCTGGTTTTTATAGACGTTTCAATAAAGATTTTAGTAAAGTTTATAGACCTTTATGCAATCTACTTCTAAGGATGTATATTTTATCTTGAATGATTCATGTCTTATGGCATTTGAAAAATTAAAGCAATTTTTGACATCATCACCCATCATTCAGCCCCCAAATTGGAGCTTACCATTTGAGCTCATGTGTGATGCATCTGATTATGCAATAGGAGCAGTATTAGGACAAAGAGTTGATCGAATTCCCCATGTTATTTACTATGCTAGTATGACATTGAATGATGTACAATTGAACTATTCAACTACTGAAAAAGAAATGCTAGCAGTAGTGTTTGCATTAGAGAAATTTTGATCTTATCTCATTGGTTGTAAAATAATTGTATTTACGGATCATGCTGCTCTTAAATATCTTCTCACAAAGAAAGATGCAAAAGCTAGACTAATTCGCTGGGTGTTACTTTTGCAGGAATTTGACTTGGAATTTAAAGATAAAAGCATAGAAAATGTTGTGGCAGACCATCTCTCTCGTCTGTATTTTGACACAATTATAGAATCATTACCATTGAATGAGTCATTCCCAGATAAACAATTCATGAGTATGGAAATATTACCATGGTATGCTGATATCGTTAATTATCTTGTTACATGTCAACTTACAGAGCATTGGACCCAGCAAGACAAGGCTAAATTCTTTGCAGAAATAAAGAATTTCTTTTGAGATAACCCATATTTATCAAGTATTGTGCAGATCAAATTGTTAGACGATGTGTCCCAGAAAGTGAAATTCATAATATCCTTTCATTCTGCCATGAACAAGTTTGTGGAGGCCATTTCAGTACTAAGTAAACAACTACTAAAGTTTTACAATGTGGTTTCTATTGGCCAACTATATTTCGAGACGCTTACACTTTCTGATCTTCTTGTGATAGGTGTCAACGAATAGGGAGCATTACACGAAGGAACATTATACCACTAAATCCAATTTTAGTGGTTGAGATTTTTGACGTATGGGGTATCGACTTTATGGGACCCTTTCCTCCTTTTTTTGGCCATCAATACATATTGGTTGTTGTTGACTACGTATCGAAATGGGTAGAAGCAATTCCATGCAGAACCAATGATCACAAGGTGATGATAGGATTTTTGAAAAACAACATTATTTCGCGCTTTGGATTCCCTCGAGCGATAATCAACGATGGTGGTGCTCACTTTTGTAACAAAGCATTCAAAACTATTTTTACAAAGTATTCAATCACTCACAAAGTGGCAACCCCATATCATCCGCAAACTAGTGGCCAAGTTGAGATCTCCAATCAAGAAATAAAGCACATATTAGAAAAAACGGTGAGGCCAGACGAAAAAGATTGGTCATTAAGACTTGATGATGCATTATGAGCATATAGAACGACTTTCAAGACCCCGATTGGGATGTCACCCTACAAGCTAGTGTATGGAAAAGCTTTCCACCTACCTGTGGAACTCGAGCATCGTGCATATTGGGCCATCAAGAAATTCAACTTTGACATGCGGCAACCTAGCTCAGAAAGAATATTACAGCTGGCAGAACTTGAAGAAATTCGCAATGATGTATACGAAAATGCCAAAATTTACAAGCAACGAATAAAAGCCTTCCATGACAATCAAATTATGAGAAAATCGTTCACTCCAGGTCAGAAAGTGCTTTTATTCAATTCTCGCTTGCACCTATTCCCAGGTAAGTTACGCTCTCGATGATCTGGCCCCTTTATTGTTCATACTGTTTTTCCACATGGGGCAATTGAAATAAAGGACCCAAAGAACGGTGTTACGTTTAAAGTTAATGCTTAAAGATTAAAGTCATATTTAGAGTACCAACCACATGGAGAAGACACCGAAATAAATTTGAATGACCCACCAGATTTGAATTGATTTTTTTTCTTTTTATTTTTTTTGCTAATTGAAATTATTTTTACATAAGTGTGTTTGTTTAACCATTAAGTTTTTTTTTCTTATCATTGTTAATCATGAGTACCATACTTAAATTGTTCCTCCTGAACATTCTTAAACCACTTCAATGTGTAAAATCCCATCTTAAAAAGCAGATTCAATTTTGTAAAATACATCGTATTTGGGCTCTGCAACCACCAGATTTAGTATCCTATGTTGAGGATTTAGAAAGCCAATTCAGAGCCATTGAGAAAAGTGTTTACGACATCCAGTTGGAGCTTGAGGTAAATTCAATAAGAGGGCTATTTTAATTTTCTGTGTGTTTTAATTTGTTTTTCCGTTTGTGTGCTTTAGTTTGTTACCCCGTTGAAGTGGGGGATAACGGTACTCCGTGACAATCAAGTCGGTTACTTCAGTTTCCCATAATAACTGATATTCTGAGGCGAAAGTATGGACATAAACGAGATTCTAGCAAAGCTCCACAATCGATTCCCTTCACTTCCTCCGAATGCACTCCTTACAATCTATAAAACTCGGTCCGAACGCATGCGATTGCTCATGAGGAATAACATACCTGCTGACATCCGTTGGTTAATTAAGGTTAAAGTACAATTGGCAGGTGAGTTACCTCCAAAATTTATTGCATACATGCCTGGTTGTGGTAAACGAAATTATGCAAGAAAACGAAGAGCTCAAAGAATTTTTGTTGGTTGTCATAAGTGTGCCATAATGAGTTGCGATAAAAAATTATGTTCTTTAGGAATGGTGTCTGATAACAGGGAAGATAAGATTCAATTCATTAGGGATGGCTTGAATAAGGAGTCATTGGATAATATCCTTCTGTCTCTTGAAACGCATCCCAGTGAATATGTGCAAGGAGCGATTCTCCAGTTATGGTCATTATTCCAGAAAGAGCATGCATGATATAGTCTCAGGAATCTGACTATAAACAACATTGTTTACCAGTTTATAAGAAAACTGGATGGGAAGCCCATCCTCGACCCATAGAGGGCGTTCAAGCCGTTTCTGACGTAAAACTAGAGGAAGATGTGAGCCGCAGCCGCAACTACCTGTAAATATCCTTTTACTTCACTGTTATTTTATTTCACTATTGTTTTATCATTTGCATTATTGTTTTTAATAATTTTATTTTATCATTGTTTCTTTTTTTTACTATTTCCTTTTTGACTCGCGAGCCATGTGTTTTACGCGTTATTTGACACTGACATGCCACCTCATACACAGTTGTGATCTACTGTCACCAAGATTCTTAAATAAGACTTTTTGTTAAGCACTCACAAATTATTTTTGAGGAACATTCCAATGGCAGCTACTCCCAATAGACAATTCAAGAACATTTGTGTGCTTTCTGGATTTAACTATGGCAAACATAAAGAGTTCGTTGAGGCAGCCATAGATCTTGGTCGAAAAATAGTAGAGAGAAAATTGCACTTGGTGTATGGAGGAGGTAACCGAGGGTTATCAAAATTGGTCTCAGAAGCTGCTTTTGTCAGAGGAAGCCAAGTGTTAGGCATCATCCTAAGAGTCCTAAAACCTTTGGGCAATTTGTCTGACTCACCGACTGGAGAAGAGTTAGTCGTCTCAGGTATGCAAGAAAGAATAACTTAAATGCTTAATCATGCTGATGCTTTTATTTTCCTTCTAGGAGCTCTTGCAACACTAGAGGCACTTATCACACTAGCATCTTGGGCCCATCTGTACATTCACCAGAAACCCATCGGTTTGTTAAATGTCAATAATTTTTATGATGGCTTCATCGCATTTCTTAACCATGCAATAAAAAACTATTTCACTCCTTCCAATGCGAAAAAGTGTTTATTTGTGCTCATACTGCTAATGAGCTACTTGATCTGTTACAAGCTTAAAGACCGAAGCCAAACCCAAACCCCTGGACCTTTGTGTTGGAGTGTCCAAATAATGATGGTAACAGTAGCCGCAGTAAGAAGTATAAATTAGATTTAACTCTCCGCTTGTAAATATTTTCTTCCGTTTTACACCACCCAGTGATGTCTTCTAAACTCTACTTCTTTCCTTTAAAACATTGAGGACAATATTTCATTCTGGTTGGGGGGAGGGAATAGTCGACAATTGTGGAATCTTGGTTAAGTTTTTACTAATTTTTTTGTTGTAGAAACTAACTTTGCTAACTTTTGTGTTGAAGATGGCTTAATATGGAGTGTAGTTACTCTAGAAACGCATCTTCTTCGTTAAAAAAAATTCCAAATATTTTCTTTTTCTTTATTAATTTTTTTACAATCATTTTTCTTCTTCTTTCTAATTTCTCCTTTATAAATATACACTTTCAAATTTTTTAAGTCGAAGATGGCTGAATATGGAGTGTAGTGCCTCTAGAAATGCATCTTCATAGTTAAAAAAAAACATTTCTTTTTCTATCATTTTAAGTGTAACTTTTCTAATCAGTTTTTCTAAATCATTTTCACATTTCTGCATGCATATTTTCCTTTCATGTTTAGAATAGGTTGGGGGGTAAAATGTTGTTTAAAAAAATTGTGTGATTTGTTTTAATATTGGATGACATGATTAATTTTAAATTTTATTATTTGTATTATCTTTGTTCTTAAGTGATGTTACGCTATATTTGCTACTTTACATATTGATGTCGGAGACAAATATGAGTTGCTTGAAGGAATGAACATGTCATAATAAGTACCAAGTGAGGTTTTGAGCCTATTATTTTTCTTGGAGAGTAACTTTTTTGCTCATTCTTTATACAGCTTAGCAGTTTATTATTTTATACATGATCTTTAGATTTCTTTTGAGTTAACCCTTAAAAAAATATTGTAAAATTAAAAAAAACAGAGAGAAAAAAAAAAAGAAAAAGAAAAAATATGTGTTACTACATTTGGAGGCCTATCTAACTAGTAGATATGGAAGATTCTTTAGAACCCTAAAAAATGATGGAAAGGCCATTTTTGATTCGTTTGAGCCTTTTTAGCCATCCCTTTTGTGAAATATCTATAGTTAACCATTTTGAGCTTAAAACAAAAAAAAACATTTTCTTTGTCAACTTATCATCTTGACCCACTCCGATTTGGAGTATTATTTAATGTCTTATAAGTTCCATCACCTATTTATGTTTGAAAAAAATGTAAATAATTATTTTGTTCAGTAACATTGTGCCAAACAAAAGTAAAAATAAATAAATAAATAACAATAATAGGTGAAATCCAACTTGCAACTTCCAAAAAAAAATAAAAATCTCTGCATTTTTCTCAAACATACACTTTGTTTTCCTTATTTCCCCTCCTTTGTTAGCCATGTCTCTAACCTACGTTACGTCCTAATAAAAGTCCTTCTTGATTTTAGGGAACTATAGTCTGAAGTAGAAGCTAGTTATATGGGCTAAAAAGATGCAGTGGAGCATAAAAAAATAATAAATAAATTGGGTTGACTAGCATTTTTATTTGACATGAGATCGTATTATTTCTAAGCTGAGAGCATATTTCTTTCATCTTGGTGAGAGCATGTGATATCACTTCTTTATTATTTTCTCTCAATTACTATTCATTGGAGTGACTATTTTTATTGGGTTTAATTTCTTTGTGAGAGTGTCACTACTTTCAGTGAGATTTTGGGATTTGATATGTCATTCTTGAAAGTAGCTATGACAAAGTCTACTGGGCTGATTCATGTGGATGGTTGATGTAAGTGAGATGTTTCTTTAGACTGGAGATAATACTTATATTTTTATTTGATTACTATCATTAGTCTAATTGAATAAACATGATTCGTTAAAAAAAAAATCATTTTGGATTTGAATTTTGTTTTCGTTTTATTTGCTAAGGACTAGCAATAAGTTGGGGGTGTGTTGAGTGTTAGAAAATATATATTTATAAAGGAGAAAATCTTCATTTTACACTTCAAGTTTTACTAACACCCTTACTTTTATGTATTTAAACTTCTTATCATTTAATTATGTGTGTTATATTATAATTAAATATTTTATGTATTTTAAGGGCATCATAGTCATTTTCACAATGAACGAGAGATCAGACGGCAAAACGGACATCACTTTTGAACTCAGGACATTCGAAAATTCTGATGAGGTTCACATGTACGACACTATTCACATGTACGACACTATTCACATGTACAGTACTATCTACGTTACTGTTCATGACACTGTTCATATAGACGGATCGATGACGTGGCATTGACCGATGATGTGGCATTGACTGATGAGGTGTCACGATCTTATTGGACTAAAATTCTTATGCATTGTTGATCGATGACGTGGCAGCATATCAGTGGACCAAAAATCTCGCGTACGGTACATGCATTACACAGGATTATTTTCAATCAAACCGCGTCACTGTTCAAGCCGAGTCAAACCATGTTACTGTTTACCCGCGTGGTCAAACCGCGTACTGTTGACTGATGACGTGGCGCAATCCTGAGCGTCCGAAATGTTTTCGATCCAATGGCCATGATTTACTCAATGTATCTATAAAAAGAGGGCTCTCCCCCCTAAATTTGATAGTTCTGAATCTATTTTTTGACTCCATTTTCTGTAATTCCCTCTCCATCTTGTATTTTCTATGTATTTTAATAAATTATCATTTTACCCCTAGTTCAATTATGAGTAGCTAATTTTCTTTCAAGCTTGGGTTGAAGGTGAAGTCTCAACATGTGTCATAGGTTTTATTTGGTAAATTTATTTTCTTTTCCCCTCTAATTTTTGTGGATGTTTTGACTTCTCTTCAACAAATACTAATAATCTTGTCTAGATACCGCCTTGATTTCACTGGCTCTCTAGTACAAGGTTATTATTATTTGGCACAACAAGCCCTTAGCACCATATTGATTAGAGTGTGGTTCATGAGATGTGGATTTCTCCCTCATGATTTAATTGGTATTAATAAGGAATATTTAGCCCATGGTGGATGTTGATACGGATCCAGATAGCCAAGTATTTCATTTCAATAGATTTCTCTTCAATTTATTCTTGCCATTTCAATTCCAATTTTAGAATAATCTAAGTTACAAATCCAACCACCCTCATACAAAATTAATTCTACATATAATTAAAATCCTCCTCCTCGTGGGATCGACACTCGTCACCATTAATCTATTCTACAATAGATTCGTGCACTTGCGAGTTCAATAAAATTTGCGCAACAAAACTCATCTAGGCATATTCACCTAAATTTATATATATATATATATAGACATAAAGGAAATTTTTATGTTTTATTAAGGACAATAAAAGTCACTCCAAGAAATGGGATTCCCATTTCGAACCCCTCATAGGAATGAGAATCTAATTCCCTATTCTGAAATTTGATGGATCCCATCATTTCCATTCTCATTTTTTAATTCAATTTTTGTAAGTGTTTACACATAATGGAATTCTCATTTCTATTCTCCAATCTAAAAAGTAAACACATCTTTATAGTTCAGTTACTTCCCATGAATCAAAGTGGGGAAAAACTCAAAGGAAGTTAAAATCGAAATGGGCTGGAATTGGAATAAAGAATGAGAATAAAAATTAGTTGTTTACTTAAGCCGATGGAATTAGAATTGGAATGATATCTTTCTCTTTCTCTTCACTTGTTGTGTCAAAAAAAATAGAACTTAAGAAGTTTTATTGGTCATCTATTAACAAATCTAAGCTATACAATTTTTGCTGCAATGTACCAAATGCAATTTTATCATGTGAATAAAATAGAGAATAAATTTGAGAAGCATGAAATCAAAAAAAATTAATCATATTTTTGCATCATTTAAAAAAGAAAAAACTTTGAAGATATAACATTTTAATGGCATATGTTGAAATTACATTTTAAGTTACTACAGCAATTTAAGTTTGCAATAAAAAATGTTAATCGACTTTATTACCATAGTTATTAGAGCATATCAATAAACACCATTGAAGAAATTATTAACGGCTAATATTTCTTGCCATATAATCTATTTAACGAAGTCAATTATGTGCATTTAAAAGTGTACAACTTTCCATGGCTCCTGGATGAACATCATACAAATTTTGTCATCTTAACCATTTAACTACTACTACTACTACTACTTCAATGTACTTTATAGAATTAATATAATAATGTAAGTCTACTACTACTTCTATGTACTATATAGAATTAATATAATAATTTAAGTCTAAGTTATATATTTTTTTGTAAATATCAGTGTAATGCCTACTCTAATAGTAGTTGTAAATATCTGTGTAATATAGTAATCTGATGTGTAATTAGTATTAAAAAAAGTGTCAATTTATTTCTTATTCTCATTTCCCCATTTTCATTTTCACTTTCCCTATAGAAATGAGATTATCATTCCTTATTCTTAAATTTGATGACTATTCTCATTCTCAATCAACAATTTACTCTTTTAAGTAAATACACACTCATTCCCCAATCCAAAAAATAAACACACCCTTAATGTTTTATCTGACTAAAAATGGGCTAAAACAACCAATATTAACCAATAATTCAACTATGACTAAATAGATTACGCCTACGCAATTAAAAAAAAATCTTCATTTTCTCACATCTCTAGAAAGAGGGGAGTGGTTCTTCATTCTCTGACATCTCTAAGAAGGGAAAAGTGGAACTAAGACAATTATCAAAATGTAATATTGTGTGGTGATAATAGGAAGACAGAAATTGAGTATTAGATATCATAGAGGATCTAGAAATTAAACCTAAGTAGAAAATAAGGCTAGAAAACAAAGGGAGGGTTGTTCAAACCTATCAAGTTTCTATATCTACACCTTTCAGTTAATTAAATTTTAGAATATTAATTATTAATTTTCCATCCTAAAGATTATAAAGTGCAAAAATACTTGAAATGTTTGAAATTTCTCATTTTTTTCCATTCGAGCTTTCAGAAAGATCATTTTTAAGCTTTTCTATTAATAGAATTGGAATCTATTAGTGAATATTTACAAAAAGACAATTTGTTCATGTGTTGTAATTCAAGATTATGATGTTGAGATTTTTTTATAAAGATTAGATGGAGCAAATGATATAGATTTAGGTATAAATATTATATTTTGAAGCTTTCAATGAGAGGAATAATGCCATGAAAAATATTTTGCCAAATTATATCGTTTAGTGCCTCAAAAAGTTACTTGAATATTCAAAATATCTTTCAATTAACTTTTTGAGACATAAATAATAGAATTTAGTAGAAAAATTGCTATGACTTTTATTGGTCTCGTGGTTTTCTAGAGGTGGTATCACGATTTAGTTCTCAAGTATTATTATTCAACACCTAGAAGAAACTCTATCCAAAATGGCATCTTCCTCTTCTTCATCCGACATAGCTTCATCAAAATCCTCTCCTATTTCTCTCTCTTCTACTCTTTCTTTACCTCGTTCTTGTCAAAAACATGTAGCCTCAAAAATAGAAAATCTTGTTGAATACTCGTATATTCCTGAATCTGCTCAGATTAATGAATCCCAGTTCCCTGCTACGAGTCCATACCATCTTTACAAACAAAAAACTTCCTTCACCCGAAGTATCTGCACCCCGATCCCCACAAAAAGACCTCTTCCTAAAGAGTACATCCAATCCTTACAACTTGATCAGTGTGCTCTCCAAGCCTCTCAAAGTGAACAATATGTCACCATAGATATACCAACAGATCTCGTAACCAACTGGAAACGAGAAGGATATACACACCTCCATCTATGTGGTGTAAGGCTTATCCTCACCTTACATGGTAGAAAAGGCTTACCTGTCACAGCCAGAATTGCTCTCCTTGACACAAGGTTCAAACAGTATCAACATGCTGTTATTGGCACTGTTTTAACCACTCTCCATGCTGGAAGTGTCTTGTTAACCTTCTACCCAAATTTCAAAATGTCCCTCGAAGATCCCAACCTTCCCACAACACTGAAAGTCCAAGTCCAGCTCCAAGGAGCAGAAAAAATATCCACTTCCAAAATAGCCACTCTCCATCACCAGATAGTGTATCGATTGCAAAATCATGTGCTAGATCTCCCAACTGCACAAACAACCAGTGATGCAATGATGATTCTTGCAGACACAGACACAATTCCAACCATCATCCAAATCCCTAAACAAATTCAAAAGCAAGAGTTATTTCAACTCATGTCTTTGGAATGGCTTACTAATTATGAGCAATTCCATCAGAATTCAGAACCTGTCCAAACGTCCCAAGCCATCTTTGAAAGAAGATCAGACGGACAAGTCAAGATGTCTTTTCAGACTCTTGACAAACCAAGCCCAGATCCTCCACGGCTCTCTTATACTGCTATGATCACTGCAGTCTCTACTGGACAAGAGCCAAATCTTCTGATCTATGGATTTTCCTCAGAAGGGTATCTAGTATACCTTGACAAAGTCAACGGTCATTTCCTATGGGATGTTCCAGAAGCCCATATGTGTAATCTAGATTGTCCCTGCTTGGATGATATAGATGATGACGAAGACTTTGAAATCATAAGACGAAGAAGGAGAAAGAAAAAATCTTCTCCTCCTAAAACTCAGTGTCGGCCGTATCTCCCAGGACCTTCGGATGATCCAGATTTAGATCAACCATTACCCATCTACAAGAAAGCACTCAGGCAACTCCAACGAGAATCCTCATTTAAGCTTGTTCCTGCTCAACCAAAAATCAAGTCATGCTTGATGTTCTCATCTTCTAGCCAATCAAACCAAGAATCATTTCCTCCACTCGAAAGGCACACAGACCCTCAAACCAAAGTTGTCTATCAACCCTATGTCCAATCACCAATCACAACCTCTGGAGCATCAGAAACACCAAAGCAATATGAGGCAGTGCTCAACTGGCAAACCCAAAATGCCAGTGCTCATAATCAAGATCTCCACCATCTTGGTAAAAAGATTGATAAAGTGGCATCACATGTGTCATGAACAGAAATAAAAGTGGCACTATTACTGCCCGACTTGAACAAATTTATTCAAATCTACAGAACAAAATCTCTTAATTAGATATTGATCTCAGAACGATGATCAACAATCGTATTTGGGGTCCCGAATTCAAGAAGAAAGAAGCAGAGATCAGACAGCTGATGGCAGAATTGGCCAGAATTGATGCTGACAAAGCACAACCTTTCCTTTTCACCAAAACATAGTCTATACCTATCCCAGCACCATTATTCACATCATACCAGCCATTTTACACTCCTTCTAAATAGTCAACTTACGATCAATTCTTTGGTCTTTCTCATCTTTATAATATCCCTTCCGTTCCACCACCAAAAACTACTTCACCAAAAAGATCCAAATCAAAAGTCAAGATCTCAAAACCTCCACCCAAGGAAGATCTTCAAGTTCCAAAAGACTCTCCTAAAACAACTCCTGAACCTTTAAAGAAAGACAAAGCTCCAGCTTATTAATACCATTATCAGCACATTGATTCTCTAAATAATGACTCAGATTCAACCTCAAAAGAAAGTTTACCCTCCACAGAAATACTCAGTTCCTCTTAACAAACTTCTTCAGACTCCGAGTCTCAATATGTAGATATTTATAGTCTTCTTATGGCCACAAAAACAGAAGATCCTAGTACATCCAGTCCTGTTGTAGACACTCCTATTGCAGAAGAATCTTCTGATTATAATGATAATGTCCAAGGTTCACAAACAGAACTGGTTCCCTTTGACCCTCCGGTTTCTGAAAAATCTTCCAAACCATCTTCTTCTCTATGGTTTATATTTGATGACATTCCTCGTCACAAATGGCAGGCTCGACATCAAGAATTTACTGCATGGATTGATGTACAAATGACAAGTCCTAATGTACAATCCCATAATGTTCTTCGACAGTTTTGTTCCAGATTCACTGGATCTCTACGAGATTGGTTTGAAAGTCTAGGTGAATACAGACAACTCCAATTGATTCAAACCACAATTCCTATAGCTCTTGCAATCATTTATGAGTAGTTTATTAGAGAACCAACAGCATCAACTAAAGCATCTCGAAAAGAATTCCACCAAATGAAATGTTGTTCTCTTAAACGACATCACCTGGAAATGCATTACAAAAGAATGAGCATGTTTTATTACAAACTGAATGGATTCAATGATCCATCTTTAAAGCATGTCTTTGCTGCATCTTTACCACTAGACCTTCAGCCAGAGCTTCAAAGGCAATTGACAGCTTTTAACCTCGACATAGCAAATGTCTCTCATGGCAAAATCTTTCAATTAACCATGTTATGCCTTGATAAGAGCTGTGAACAAAAATATTTCTTCAAAGACCTTATTGAACACAAAGAACCTTTTGCCTCAGCTTTCAAAGAACCTTATCTCAAAATTCAATGCAAAGATGATAAAAAAAAAGTACTTGTCCAACTACGAAAAAGAAACACTTCCAGAAGCATTTCCACATATCCTCTTCCAAAAAACCAAAGAAGCCTTACAGATACTTCAGAAAAAATGATCCTCCCTAGTCTAAAACGAAGAAACACAATCGTTGTTTTATTTTTAAGAAGCGCGGTCATTTTGCCCGCAATTGCCAAAATAAGTCAGCAAAAGTTGTTCGTCTTATTCAGTACCTACAACAATCTTCTATCCTTTTTGACAACGAAGAAGTTGAATCCATTTTCTCAGAACAGTTAGAGAACGATGATCATACAGCCTTCATCCTTGCTGATTCAACAGACTCAGATCCAGATGACATTTATGTGATCTCTATTATTCAAGAGATTAACCACATTCGTCCCACAATTCCTAGTCCATCAATAAAAATTTCTGTCATCCCTTCTAAATTCCATAAACTTGTCTCAGTCATTGGTTTCCTTAATACTGGCGCACAACGCAATATACTCAATCCTAAAATCTTTCCTTCAGACTATTGGGACAACCATACTGAATACTTCAGAACTGCAAATGGGAAAGTTTTTTAAACTTCTCTATTTACCAAAAAAACCCATTGGTATCTAGTTCTTCCCCAACTGTATCATCTGGCAAAAGATTGTTGGTTCAAATTTACCGGACAAAGATCTCCTCATCGGATTTGATATCCTCCAACTGGTAAAAAACCTCTTCATTACACCAACATGCATTAAATTCAAACAAATGTTTATGCCTTATACAGATATTCTCCATCTATATACATTGTCAGATATTGTTCCTCTTTATACCTCTATTTCCCAAAAGTTCCTTGAACTTTGTCCTGAAATCACTCTCAATTTACTCATCCCTCACCACTTTGGAAAAATGAATAGTTTTTCATTCATTTTCCTTTCAAACTCAATAAAGATGTCAATCCTATAAAAGCCACACATCTAGGGATGTCTTCAACTGATCTCACTCTAGCCAAGCAAGAATGCACTCAACTGCTTCGGCAAGGTCTCATAGAACCCACTACTTCAGATTAGGCTTGTCAAGCTTTCTATGTTGAAGAACAATCTGAATTAGTTCATGGAAAAAAAGAGATTAGTCATTGATTACCAGTTACTTAATGCTTTCCTTAAAGATGATAAATTTCCTCTTCCAAAGATCCAGTCCATGTTCATTCATCTTCAAGGTGCAAAGCTATTTTCAAAGTTTGATCTTAAAGCTAGTTTTTGGCAACTTGGCATTTCTCCAGAAGACCGTCCCAAAACAGCCTTTTGTATCCCTGATGCTCATTATCAGTGGACAGTTCTACCCTTCGATCTCAAAGTTGCTCCGTCATTATTTCAAAAAGCAATGGTTAAGATCTTCTCTCCAATCCTCCATCATGCTTTGGTCTACATTGATTACATCTTATTGTTTTCCCATGACCACCAAACACATCAACAACTCCTTTCAGATTTCCTGGAAATCGTGCAGACACATGGCATCATGCTTTTTGAAAAGAAAAGCAGCACAGGCAAGGAATCTATTGACTTTCTTGGCATGGTCTTAAAAGATGGCCACTACCATCCAGGACCACACATTGCAACAAAATTATTAAAGTTTCCCAACATCAATTTCACCAAAAAGAAAATTCAACAGTTCCTTGGAATTGTTAATTATGTCAGAGACTTTATTCCAGAGATGTGGTCCACACTAGTCAGCTATCCTGCATGCTCAAAAAGACAACTCCACCATGGGGTCCGGGCCAGATAGAAGCTGTAAAACAGCTCAAAAAGATAGCCCAGTCACCTCCTCCACTCAAAATCCCCACTACCGGTCAACGCATCCTCCAGACAGATGCTAGTGATGACTTTTGGAGTGTTATCCTCCTGGAAAAGATTGGTGACTCAGAGTCCTATTGCGCTCATGCAAGTGGACAGTTCAAAGATTCAGAAAAGAATTACCACGTGATTTACAAGGAAATTCTTGCAGTAAAATATGGAATCAAGAAATTTGAATTTCATCTCATCAGCCACAATTTCCTCATCTGAATGGACAACAGTTCTTTTCCAAAGATCTTTGACTTCAAGAACAAATTACTTCCTGACAAGCAATTACTCAACTTAAAGACATGGTTTGCAAAGTATGACTACACAGTCCAACACATCAAAGGTGATAAAAATCTTATCCCTGATTTCCTCACCCAACCATCTATAAAAAGCCCTGTTCTCGTCTCTTCCATTCAAACCATCCCAATAATAGCCATGTATCGAACACTCCCCTTCAAGGCTCTCACTCAAAAAGTTTTTCCTCTCAACTTCACTTTCGATACAGCTTTCCAAATCCAAACCTTCGCAAAGAAGTTCCTTTACAGGTATTTCATGAATGTTCATAGAACCAAACCCGAAAGATTTCCTTCTCTATGTTTAGAACACTTGTTCCTGTCTGATTTCACCATTGTTCCCAGTCTCACCATCTCTGAAGATGAGTTATAGTACATGTGGTGTCTCACAGCCCTGTTTGCTACAAAACTTGTTCTCTATGTCCGACCAATCCTTAGGCATATCTCCACACCAGATCATGCACCCACACTTCTCTGGACACTGCTTGAATGGTTTTCACCACTCACTTGGTGGCGTAAACAATTACAAAATATATCTAACTTTCATCGGTTAGATCGAATTCCATATCAACAAGTAGATATGTTTATTTCGGTATTCATAGTCCATAGGCCATATTTCCAACATCCTCAAACAAAAGACTATTGGACACAGGACATGACGTATGAATGGAAAACATTCCCTCATCCTTTCCCTCTTGACCATAATCCTACAATCATCTCCACTCTCAAAGCCTACTTGTTAGAACTCAACAATGTCCAACATGTCCCAACAGACATTCACCACACCTCTATTGGTTCTTCCCACACTCTTGAGATTCTACCAGGCATTCAAATATGTACTCCAGGATTTAGTTCCAGTCCTCATGGCATTCTTCTTCAAGAACAAAGGCCTGACTACACCAATGTTCTCTTCCAAGATGCTCAAGACCCTTGGACAGACTTTCAATCCTTAATATAAACCCAAGACACTTAGTACGCCGTCACTAAACTAGGCTCTTTGTCTACTCCAACTCAAGCACAATGACCAGCAAGCTCTGAATTAGATGAAGACATCATAATTTACCAAGAGATCCAAAGAGCAAAAGAAGAATATGAAAATGAAACCAGTGACGTGTCCCCATCTAGATTTCCCTCAACTCCATAATCGCCTCACATGGCTACAGAGTCATCTGGGAATCTCGGCATTTCCTGCTTTCCATAAAAGACATGGGTCCTACCTTGTCTAAAAGTGTGTTTTAGCTTTTATGCTTTTGCTTTTGCTTTAATTATGGTTTGCTTTTGCTTTATGCTTAAAGAAAAGATAAGGGTCCTGTTTTATCTTTATCTTTATCTTTATCTTTATTTTAGCTTTCCAGCTCTATTAAAGAGCTCTTCCATCCTTGTAAAATTCATATTGCCATCAACAATATTTCTAAGTTTTTCTTAAACTTCTATGGCTTACTAAGCCTCTCTTCTTCTTCTAGGTAACAAAGAAAATACTTGAGTTACTAAACTAAGAGTGTTCATCTCTATTTTCTATACTGGGTATACTCTACACTTGCCTTGCTTCAAGGATCCTGTGTATCAGAAAAGTTCTGATTTCTTTATAAAACTAATTTAAAATAAAACTGTTTTCTCACAACATTCACCCTCTTTGAAGGTCAGAGGTGACCTATTTTCGGGTGGTATCGTGAACAATGGTTTTTGCTTTTTTAGGTTTTATATCTCAGGGACTATAGGTATATCGGCTGGAAACTAGAACTTGCGGACTACTGGTCCAAAGGATAGTCTAGTATTATCATAGTTCAGGTGTAACAATGCCACGTACCTGTTTTCACCCAGTGGTACAATTAATTTGACATTATTAGCCCCATCTAACCCATATCAAAAGATGTTATGCATCATAAATTATACCACAAGTGCAGTATATGTATAGTACCACAGCGAATTCTCATCTCCGCCATAACCCATGTTCAATTATATCTTTGATTAAAACCCAACATTAACCATACCTAAGGTTTCTGGGCCTCAGAAATCTAAATATAACTAGAGATGGCCAATGGGTCGGACGACACGTGGCACAACACAACACGAGCATGTTTCGGTGGGGCACGCGGCACGGTACAACACGCACGTGGGTCGTGCTAGGCTTAGAATTTTAGGCACGCAGGGCCTTAAAACCACAACATGATTAGAGATGAGCTAAGGATGGCACAATAAAAAAAAACCCGCAATAAGCACGTTTTATTTTTTAATGAAAGTAAACTTAAAATTTTATGATTTTACAAATAACTTGAAATTGAATTTTTTAAATTTATTTAATTCTTAGTTTTAAAAAATCTATAACTGATTTATATTTATAATTTATTAAATAAATAATTGATATCATGATTTTATAAATATGCATTACTATTATTGTGAATTATGATTATGACTCTATGTAAGTCCAAGTTAACAATTGATGCAGTGGAAATTTAAAATTTAAATATTTCGTTCATTCTAGAGAATGCTGGAATAAAATAACAACTAAACTCACGTTGATTCAAAAAAATTCCATGAATTTAGGGGTTAAGACTCATTGATTCCGTAGAATACCGAGAATTAACTGAACTTAAATACTCACAAAAAGATTTGACAATATTATTGAAATCGAACATCTCCTTGTATACTTATTTATACTAACTAAGACTTATCTAATATGATTAGAAAACCTATTTTAATAAGACTTATACTTAAATTAGAAATATTACTTAAATAAGCAATACATAAACAATAAACCTCTAAATATGAAACTAAATTAAATTAAAATAAAAATTAATTAAAATATTCCCAAATATTATACATTTAAATCTAATTAGGATTTCTTCAATTTCTTGCTTTGCATCATTCCCGCCAGGATGGAGAAAATTTGTTCTCGAATTTTGTATATTGTAGTCTTCAAGAACATTTTCATGTGCATAAGGATTAATTTTTAAAACAGAGCTTTGACATAGACTACGAACTTTAAATTTTCCAACTTTTGTAATAACGTCCATCCAATCACTCCAATGGTGTAAAATAAATTCTTCTATCAACAACTTCTCTAACAATGTCTTCTCGTATTGTTCGTGTTGAACTTCAACATAGTTGAGGAAAAATGATTTCTTCTCATAATCCACTAACTGTTGAAAAATATCACAACTCCTTTTGTCTTCTTTCGGCAACTCAAGAGAACAATACGAGATTGTATCAACAATTATCTCTCTCTCCTCCACAAGATCAAAATTCAAATATCAAGCTGATGCAGCGAAAATTTAAAATTCAAATATTCCGTTGATTCTAGAGAATGTCAGAATAAAAGAACAACTAAACTCACATTGATTCAAAAGAATGCTGTGAATTTAGAGGTTAAGACTTGTTGATTTCGTAGAATGCTGAGAATTAACTGAACTCAAATACTCACAAAGAGATTTGAAAATTGAAAATATTATTGAAATCGAACATCTCCTTGTAAAAGCTACAAAAGACACTTATTTATACTAACTAAAACTTATCCTAATATGATTAGAAAACATATTTTAATAAGACTTATACTTAAATTAGAAATATTACTTAAATAAGCAATACCTAAACAATAAAACTCTAAATAGGAAACCAAATTAAATTAGAATACAAATTAATTAAAATATTCATAAATATTATACATTTAAATCTGATGAGGATTTCTTCAATTTCTTGCTCTACATCATTCCCGCCAGGCTGGAGAAAATTCATCCTCGAATTTTGTATGTTGTAGTCTTTAAGAACATTTTCATGTGCATAAGGATTAATTTTTAAAACAGAGCTTTGACATAGACGATGAACTTTAAATTTTCCAACTTTTGTAATAACGTCCATCCAATCACTCCAATGGTGTAAAATAAATTCTTCTATCAACAACTTCTCTAATAATGTCTTCTCGTATTGTTCGTGTCGAACTTCAACATAGTTGAGGAAAAACGATTTCTTCTCATAATCCACTAACTGTTGAAAAATATCACAACTCCTTTTGTCTTCTTTCGGCAAATCAAGAGAACAATAAGAGATTGTATCAACAACTATCTCTCTCACCTCTACAAGATCAAAAGATGGATGAACAATTACCTCTTGTCGTCCCACAATATCAAGATACTCATCAAATTTCGGCAATTGATCCAAATCAATGTCTTTGTGTTGAGGATTTGTTGTAGACAAGAATGGCCAATTAATATTCTCCTTGGAAGGAATAATATTATCGAGAGGAACAAAGTTGCTATTTTCCTCATTATCTTCATAACAAACATCATCATGAACAACTTCATCAAATCCATATGCATGCTTTATGGGTAAAGATTTTCTATCTCGAATTTTCTCTAAATCTTGAGAAATCAAACGTAAAATCCCCAACATTTTAATTAAAACATCTCTCAAGATGAAATCTTCACACCGATGTTGTGGTTTCATGATTCAAAATTTTTTATTTCTTTTCTGTTTTCTCGCTCTTTTATTCCTTCTCTCTTTTTTTTTTGTGTTTGTTTGGGTTCTTTTGCTAAATTCATAAAACAAAAGGGCAATAATGGTATAAATGAAAGAATTGGGGCCAAATTATGAATAAGGAAAAAGATAGGGTTATCGGCGACGGTGATCGGAAATTTGGACAAGGATGGCCGGAGATTTTGGGTTGATGAGTATGGTGGTGGTGGTGGTTTGTCCAAAAAGTTGGTGTTTTGGTCGGAATTTCGAGATAAAGGCGGGGGTTTTGTTGTTGGCTTGATTTCCGGCAATCGGTGCATCAATTGGCGGTGTTAACTGGCTAGGAAGGTTGAGCTCGAGGAGAGGCGTTGATTGGTGGTGGTTGTGCTGGCCAAAACGAGGCGGAAATCGGTGAACGATGGCACAGTTGGTGAGGCTGTTTTGGCTGTTTTTTCGGCGATCTGTGGCTAATCGACGGTGTCCGATGCTTGGGGTTTGATGGCCGGCTTGCTTTGTCTCCGATGATGGTGGAGATCGACAGAACAAGATGAAAATTGCACGCCGGTGGCCGTGGACGACGGCGGACGCTGAGGCTACAGTTTTTAGTTTTTTTTTAATAAATCTGAACGGAAAAAAAAAGCAAAAAGGGAAAAAGGAAAGGTTTGGTGGTAGATGGAGTTAGATTGGTGATACCAGGGTTTTGGCTCTAATACCAAACTGATGTAGCGGAAATTTAAAATTCAAATATTCTGTTGATTCTAGAGAATGCCGGAATAAAAGAACAACTAAACTCATATTGATTCAAAAGAATGTCGTGAATTTAGGGGTTAAGACTCGTTGATTCCGTAGAATACCGAGAATTAACTGAACTCAAATACTTACAAAGAGATTTGAAAATTGAAAATATTATTGAAATCGAACATCTCCTTGTAAAAGCTACAAAAGACGCTTATTTATACTAACTAAGACTTGTCCTAATATGATTAGAAAACCTATTTTAATAAGACTTATACTTAAATTAGAAATATTACTTAAATAAGCAATACCTAAACAATAAAACTCTAAAAAGGAAACCAAATTAAATTAGAATACAAATTAATTAAAATATTCCTAAATATTATACATTTAAATCTAATTAGGATTTCTTCAATTTCTTGCTCTACATCAACAATTAAGCTAACCCATAAGAAAAATTTATTATCATTATTATTGTTAAGTATTAAAAAAATTCTAATACTATAAGGTCAAACTTAGTAATTAATATTATATTTTCTTACTATTATTAATTATTATTATTATTAAATATGGAATTGAGTTTTGAATTTTTTATTCTATTAAATTTGAATAAAGGCATAGACCTAAAAAAGTACATAGACTTGAAAATAGTACGCCAATAGTCTAGCATGCACTCTGAAAAAATTAAAAAAATAAAAAAACTTACTGGACTTTTTTTCTTAGGCACGGCTTATGGCATGCCACATGTGGGCACGGCACAAATGGGCACGGCACGTGTACTGGGCCAGGCCTAAGCAAAACAATTTAAGCACGGCATGACACGAAACACATAGTGGGCACGGTACGGGCACGAGCATGCATGAGCTTTGCTTTGCCGACACGGCCCATTGGCTATCTCTAAATATAACGTTTGTTCAACCATAAACCGTCTTGGGCATTCTAAAATCTTAAAATAGAAAATTTTATACTTTAAATCTAAAACTCATATTTGTTCTAACACTTTAAATATCAAAATGGGTAAAAGTACCCATGAACTTAGTAGAGATGGTTTTTGACCAAAAACTTTGATAGACCAAAATAACATGTGTTTCATATATGTTCCTCTTCGTTGTGAATATTATAAGGAATATCGAAACTGCTCAAAGTCCCTCTTATTTGAACGATGCATGAAAATTGAGTTGAGAACTTTCAAATCTCAAGGTATGAACATGTTTAAGTAAAGATCTAAAGAAAAATGGTTCAAATTCTGCATTAATAGAATATTATGATCATTGTAATGACTACAACCCTTGATAAATTTATCAAAGAGAAAAAGAATCTATTTGATATTATGGATGATTGGTTATGGAGGAATCGATTCATTTTGGTAGGTTGGTTTGGTCTATTTTTCTTTTCTTGTGCCTCTTTCGCTTTAGGGAGTTGGTTCACAGGCACAACTAATGAGCATATATAATATATACTTATTTTACCCTTAATTATATGATTGCCAATTATTTTTATTAGTTATTTTTAATCAATTGAATTATTTTATTGAGCAGGGAATTAATTGGAGATTATGGATAAAAAAGGTATAAAGAAGTTAAATTTTGGAAGCATTAAAGATTAATTGATTTTGGAAGCAATTAGACATACATGCATGCGGAAGTGAAGCCTAGGAAATCGAAGCTAGTAAATTAATTGATCCAACCATGTGAAGAAGAAATTAACCCCAACATAGGTGGCTTTAGCTTAATTGGAGTGCACGTGCAAGAGTTTTTCAACTTCTAAAGTGGAAACAAATTTATGGCTTATGGTGGCATTAATTTGGAAGATTTATTTTAAAATTGGAAAAGGATTTCAGTTAGTATTCAAGGAGGATTCAGTGGTTCAGCATTATAAAAGGAATTTTGGCTTTTAAATTGAGGAAGGGAGCATTCGATAGAGAAGAAGAGGAGCGGCAGCATATCAATTTTCTCATGGCTGGTTTTATTAATTTTGTTGCTCTCAATTCAAGTATGTCTAGATAATTTTCTTATACTGGGGTTAATGATGAAACGCTATTCAATGAAATAATTATCTTTTTATTTAATTAATAATTATCTTTTTATTTAATTAATTTCTTATATATGTTCTTTGATGATTATGGTTCTTGTTTCACATGATTAGTTGGATGTTATTAAATTTTTCACCAATTATGTCATGCATTATTGATTGTTAAGATTAATATTTGACTAAATCTATACTTCGATCTATGAAGTCTATATATGACTATGTTTGATTTTGTGTCTTTCATTAAATTGTTTACATAAAGTGCTCAGGAAAATTTTGACTCTTTGTTATTCAGTATGTTTACATGGGATGCTTAGATATCATACTATTAAGCAGAAAAAGAACCTACACAAGATTAATTTTAATTGGGCTTCATTGTTATATCCATAAGATAACATAGATTGATTCTGAGTTGTCACTCTAAAATCAGGGATTAATCAATAACTAGATAATTACTAGTTGAATAGAGGTGGATTCTAAAACCTTGGTAATTTTTATCTTATTGAATTTCTCATTTATTTTTATTGTTTTCTTAGTTTAATTAGTTTTATTTCTCTTAAAAATTCAAATTGCTCAACTAGGTTAGGATTAATATCAATTTTAGATTAAAATTGGACTTTTCTTCCTTAATCAATATTCCAGTGGATGGTGAATTGCTGGGTGAGGGCATTTTAGCAGTAGGAATGACCATAAGTTCATGATGTGGACCGAGGGAGGTATGTTGAATGTCAGTTGGTGTGGCCTGAACATGGTTTAATTCAAGGAGGTAGTTCTTTAGAGTATAGACAAGGTGAGGGTCATGTGTCAGGGGAAACTATGAGGGACGGTTTTCCACTTATAGGCTTGATCCTGTGTCCAGAAGAGTTTAGTGATAGGATGTTGAAAGTAGGGACAGTGGATAATGAAGATCGAGGTGAATTGTTCACCTTCTTAATCCGGGAGAAGATTGAGGTGATGGTGATTTATGATAAGGCTAAATTGTTTTCTTCACCAAGAGAGAGGAGAAAACCATTCAAAGAGAGTCCATAATAGGGAATAGGCCTTGGTTGAGTCGGTGAGATGCCTAAATATTGCTTGGACAGGGAAGATAAGTTTAGTAGCATATAAAACAGTGAGGCACCATAGGTACCACTGTTCATCTTCTGTGATATTTCTGGAGGGATCAATGGTAAGTCCTGTGAGAAAAAGGTGATCAGGGTGAAAATTAGGAAAAGCAGATGACTAAGCATGATATATGTTCATGAAGTACCAGAAAACAAATTTCTTAGGAAAGTCTTGAATCTGGTAGGGACTGGAAAACGTGAGATTACAAGGGAAAGATTTCCTTGTAAGGGCTGAGTTTGGTAAAGAAGAAGCCATGAAGATTACTGGTATTGTAACGGAGGAGGATATGAGAATAAAAGAAGCTGATGAGGGAGGTCTTGATAACAGATCAGGGATGAGATTTTAGTCTCCTTTGATATGTTGTACAAAAAAATCATATTTGGAAAACCATGTCTTAAGACAAAGAAGGTGTTTGTCTAGAGTGTCTTGTTTTTTAAATCAAGAATCTTCAGAAAAGAGGAGTTGTCCAATCTGACAAGAAAATTATGGCCAATGAGATGAAATTCAAACTTTTGAATTCCATATTTTAAGGCTAAGATCTTCTTGTCAATTACGTGATAGTGTTTTTTCGATTCTTTGAACTGACCACTGGCATGAGCACAATAAGATTATTTTCCATCAAGCTTTTCCAAAAGTATTGCACCCTAATACTCATCACTTGCATCTGTTTAGAGAATACGCTGTCCTTCGGTGGGAATCTATAGTGGAAAATGATGCTAGGTAATATTCTTTAAATATTGGACACAGCAGTCTGAGAGGGACCCATGATGGGGCAGATTTCTTAAGCATTTTTTACAACTGGCTGGTATGGATTGCCACATGAGGGAAAAAATCCCAAAGATAATTCACAATGCCTAAAAATTGCTGAATTTGTTTTCTAGACAGGTGTTCATCAGGAAAATGAATCAGCCCTTGAGCTATGTGTGGACCATGGCGGTAATGACCATCTTTAATGACCATTCCAAGAAATTCTACAGAATTCTGCCTAGGATGCTCTTTTTGTCAGAAAGCCTGATGCCATGTGAGTCCACTATCTTGAGAAAGTGGGAAAGTAAATCTTGATGGGAATCATGGTCTTTGGAAAATAAGAGCACATCATCTATGTAGATAAGTGCATGATGGAGTATAGGCTCAAAGATTTTGATCTTGGCTTTTGAAAAAGTGAGGGTGCTACTTTAAGGCCAAATGGCATTACTTTCCACTGATAATAGGCACTTGGAATACAAAAAGGCAGTTTTGTGATGGTCAACAGGATGAATTCCTATTTGCCAGAAGCCAGCTTTAAGGTCAAATTTGGAGAAGACCTTAGCATCATAGATATGGACAAACAAAGACTGAATTTTTAGCAAAGGGAATTTATCATCACGGAGAAAACAGTTAAGAGGCTAATAATCTATTACAAGACGTTTTTTGCCTCGGACTTTTTCGGACCGTTTTTCCACATAGAAGGCTTGACAAGCCCAATTTGAATTTGTGGGTTCAATAAGCCCTTGTTCAAGCAATTGAGAGCATTCTTGTTGGGCTAGTTTAAGATCAGATGGTGTCATACCAGGATGGGTAGCTTTGGTAGGATTGATGTCTTCGTTAAGCTTAAAGGGAAGCTTAATGAAGAAGTCTTTATTTTTCCACAATAGAGATGGATGTGAAAATTGACTATGGCTTTCAGGACAAAATTGAAGAAACTGGGTTTTGAATGAGTCATGTGAAGAGGAGAGTTTGAGATGGAGAACAGTCTTAGGACATCAGTGCATAGTTGAAACATTTGATTGTACCGAATCCCAGAGGCTGTAATGTGAAGGTTTTTAATCAGGTGAAGTATGTCAAACCCAATTAAAAAATCCTTATCATGTAGATTGGATCCAACAATTTTGATCCAAAGAACGCAGTTTAGAAAGAACTAAATACCAACTGGCTTCTTGGTGATTAGATTGGTATGGTATAATTCTCCATTGGCTGCTCTAAATTACTCCTTATGCTTTTCCCAAAAATGAGTTGGAAGATCGGATGGGTTAAGCATACTTTTTTGTGCTCCAGTGTCAATGAATCCAATGACAAGAATTAGTTTGTCAAATTTCTCAGATAAAAGATGGATTTTGATTGAAGGAATTGGTATGAATAGCTAGATTGTGTGTGTTTGTTGTATAGTTTGGATTATTGAAACACTTTCTGGATCAGAGTGGTCTTCTGTAAGAACAAAAGCAGTTTGTTCGTCATAATCTTCCTATTGTGAAAGAAAGATTCAACATCGTCATTATCGGAGAGCAATGAAGAACCTTGAAGATGTTCAATGAGACGAACTGATTTAGAAGGGCGGTTTGGACAGTTTCTTGCGAAATGTCCTTTTTTCTTACAGATGAAACATCGGCTGCTTTTAGATTTGGAGGATTGGCTAGGATCTTTTTTTTCTGAAAAAGTGGTAAGGTTTTTTGGGTCTGGATGAAGTGCGGTTTTTCTTATGTGGGTGTCGGTATTTTTGGAAATGAGATTTTTTCTTGGTTGAACAAGTGCAATCTTTCTCACTTTTACACTTGGTAAAGAGATGAGGTTTTTTGCAGGCACTTTTGAATGACTGGTCGTTTTCTATCAGATCCTTGAAAAACTCTTTTTGTTCACAGAGTTTTTCCAAACAATTTACTGCCAACTGATAGATTTTCCCTAAAGAAAGGTTGGCGATATCCAGCTGATGAATAGTGAATTGTCTCTGTAATTCTGGCTGGATTTCTTTGGGAAGAGATGCCACGACGACGTGCTTTAACGAAGGATCATTAAAGCCATTAAGCTTGTTGTACATCGTAGACACCCTTTTGTAGTGAAAATCAAGATCTTTTATCTGCAGAGAACAGCACTTCATTTGATGGAATTCTCGTCGTGTTTGTTCATTAGCAGCAGTAGCTTCTCCGTGAAATTATTCATAGATGATACCAAGAACTTGGGGAATTTAATCTTGGACCAACTGAAGTTGTCTGTATTCGCCAAGACTTTCAAACCAATCTCTTAAATATCTAGTAAATCGAGATTGGAATTCTTTAAAGATTGTTTGAGATGTTGCTCCAGTTCTAAGCATCTGAACATCTATCAATGCTGAAAATTCTTAGAATTGAACTGGCCATTTGACTTTCGGGATATCATCAAAGGTAAACTATGGGCCATTTGAAGGTTTAGGAGGATTTTCATGAGAAGGTGCAGTGGGGTTGGTATCTAACTTTGCTTCTTCAACAATCGGTGTTGTTGGAGGAGGAGATGAAGGAGATAAATTATTGGACCCTGTAGAGGGTTGAACCATTAACAATTTTGATATATCAGCCAAATCTGCTTCAAAGTCTGAAGAAAGAGAGGATTCATTTAAAGATTCATCAGAGGATTCTTGATTAGAAAAAGTATCTTCTGATTCAGACAAATAGGAATAAACTTGGGATGAAGATTGATGTAAAGGTGTTTTGTCTTTTGGTTCAGGTTCAGAAGTTGATTTTTGTAGAGATTGTGGATCTGGGACAGATGGTGGTTGTTGATAGACTGGTGGTGGTTTTGTTATGTCAGTTTTGGTAGGTTTGGGTTTTTGTTTAGGTGGAGCCGAAGTTGGAGTTTGCCTGTACAAAGTATGGGACAGTCCAAAAAATTTTGCATAATCTACCGGTTGTCGGGAGGAAGATGGTGTATAGAACAATTGATAGGTGTTGAAGGTTGGCGCATGGAGAGGTAGGGTAGGAGATTTTGCAAATAAGGAGGGTTGTTATTTATTTGCATCTATTCTGTCTAATTCAGCTTTTAGCTTTCTTATCTCTACTTCCTTTTGGTTGAATTTTGGACCCCAGTATCTATTTTGAATCATCATCTGAAGTTCTGAATTAAGCTGAGAGACATGATTTTATAGATTGAGATATATTTGTTCAAGTTACGTTGTGATCTTATCAACTTTAGTGTCAGTTTGCTTAACTTGAGATGCAACCCCTTCTATTTTGTCATCAAGGGTTCTGAAAGCTGAATTTTATGCTCTGGCATTCTATGTTTGCCAGTTTAGGACGATTTCAAAAGGCCTTGGATCCTCAAGTTGGCCTGTGGGAGTTACTGGAGACGGGACAAAAGGTTTAGTGACAACCTTTGTTTGAGGATCTGTGTTTTTCTAAAGGTGGAAACTACTCTTGGTACGAGCTGGATGAAAACATCATGCAAGACTGGATTGGTGATGATTGCATTCTAGGCTGGTTAACCACTTGTATGCATGTCTTTTGTTGATACTCCTTTTGGATGAGTCTCAATCCTTTTCTATAGATTTGCAAAGGAGTTGTACTACCTGGATCATCTAGAGGCAAAGGAGGCCTTTGTTGGCATGGTTCTATCTTATGACTTTTCTTCTTCCAACGTCTAGGTTGTCTGTTAAAGTCATCATCATCATCATCCTCTTCAAAGCACTGACAGTCTGGATCACACATATGGGAACCTAGAACATCCTATAGAAAATTACCATTAATCTTATCCGGATAAATCGGATAGCCATTATAAGCAAATCCATGGATGGGAATGTTTTCCTATGCTGTTGGAACAGCAGTAATCATAGAAGAGTAACAGAAAGAAGCTCTGGGTGGTGTTTGTTCAGTGGGTGGCTGGAAGGTCATCCTAACCATTCCATCAGCTCTTTTTTCAAAGAGAGCATTAGAAGTTTGAACATGTTAGGAATTCTGGTGGAATTTTTCATAATTGGATAGCCACTCAAGAGGCATAAGCTTAAGAAGCTCTTGCCTTTGGATTTGCCTTGGGATTTGGACTATTTAAGGGATGGTTTATGAATTAGCAATAATCATTAAGGCATCAGATGAAGTTTGTGGTGTGGGAAGGTCAAGTGCATGGTTTTGTAATCGATACACCAGCTAGTGGTGTAACGTTGCCATTTTTTACGAGACTATTTGTTCAACTCCTTGCAGTTGAATCTAAACTTTTAAAGTTGTGGGTAGGTTGGGATCATCAAGAGAGATTGAAATTAGGGTAGAAAGTCAAAAGAACACTTCCTGCGTGTAGAGTGGTCAGGACAGTGCCAATGACTGCATGTTGGTACTCCTTGAACCGAGTGGTATCAGAGCCTAGCAAAGCCTAGCAGAGTCTAGCAGAGCCTAGGATGAAGTGGTAAATATGAGATCTGTCTGTTTAATTGGTAAATAGAGGAAAAACTTCTCTCGAATGGCTTCTTCATCCAACTTAGAAAATCTTGCTCCTGTTACTCTTTCTTCATCACTTTCTCTTCCAAAAAACTGTACTAAACACCTGGCCTCAAAAATAGAAAACCTTGTTGAATATTATTATGTCCCTGATTCAGCTCAGATCAGTGAATCTTCTATGCCTCTCATTAGCCCATACAAACTATATCAAAGACCTAACTCTTTCACCCGGAGTATTAGAACTCTGATCTCAACGAAAAGACTTGCTTGAAAGAATATGTCCAGTCATCTTGATTGGACCAGTGTGCTCTTCAAGCAACATAATCGGAACAGTATGTCACCTTAGAGATTCCAACGGATCTTGTCTCCCATTGGAGTTAAAAGGCCTAAAATAATAAATTCCTAAAATCCTAAAATATCGTGGTACATTAATCTTCTTCCTAAAACTTTTGACTCCACACAAGTAGAATATACAAAACCAGAGCCTAATTAGAAACAACTAGCTTAGGAAAATTGGGTGGCAGCATTCAATGGCTTAGTAATAAATCCTCTCTGTCATTAACGTGGGAGAGGTTCGAATACTCATGTGCATTTTGTGATTGACATTTTTTTAAATATTTAGAAATAAATTCAGCCGAGTTGGACTATTAGCACCCGTCTAATCTCCTCATGAAACCCCTTTTTTAGTTATAATTATTTTATTGGTGAAAATCTCTCTCTTTTTTTTTAAGGACACTCTTCTAGTTTTTCATTTAATTTTTTTATTGTTAAAACTCAAAGTAATATTGTACTATTTTTTAAAAAAATTTATTTTATCCTACCCACAAATTAAAATTTTTTCTAAATAATGAAGTTTTGAATGTTAATCATTAACTTAAATAACACATATTTCATATTGTAGTTTTAAAGTAATCTTTTGTACAAAAATTAGTAAGTAATTGAAAAAGAAAAGTAAATTGTTCTAAATTTTTACAATTTATTTCAGTTAGATTGGAAGTAATAAGTAGTAAATATGAATGTAAGTAATTTGTTGGTAAAAAAAAATCTATAAGTATTTAATTCTTCTTTGTCTTTAACTATAATTCTATTTGAAAATGGATTTTACAAGAATAATGAAGAGGTGCCAATAGCTTCCCTCAATTCAGCTAATTCTAAAAAATCAAAATTTCCTCATAGGAAACTACTCTAATAAGAGATTCAGTAATTTCTTTTATTATTAATGATCAGTAGTTATATTGTAATTAAAGGAAAGGCATAACGGCAGGGCAACGATGCCGCTACATGACATTCCTAATAAGTTGAAAGGCCAAATTAAAAAAACCGGCTACAATTAGTAGTCAAAGTAAATATAATTCAAATAAATCAACAAAAGCATCCAACTTGACGATTACTGGCCACCCACAATGGAATCCTGGACTACTTATCTGTCTTAATGTATTGGCCTTTGATTTGTTCGAATCCTAGTAGTATATTTCTAATTTGTCTCACATCCACAGTTGTGGGTTATTGCCATTGAGAAGCCAACCAATTAATGTCGGCCGTCTGATCATTTTCTTGTCTCTATTGCTCTTCTATATGTGTCAAAGTGCTTTCACTGCCACTATATATCCTTATTATCACCACACATTATAAGCTTATCAGTTAATTTAAGGTTTGAGCATCAAGTATTATTATGGCTGACCTTAGGATAGTGGAAGAAGGGTTAGGGCGTACCCAACTTGTTGAACAAGAACAAGACGATGGTAAAGACAGTGAAAATGGCATAAACAAGGAGAAAGGGCTGGAGAGGAGTGAAGTGCAGGATGAACAGAAAGGAGAGCTGCACCTGCAACAGCTTCTGCAGCAGAAGAGTAAGAGAGTCGCAACCTTGGACGCATTTAGAGGTCTTACTGTTGTGGTGAGTTTCTTAACATATGCGTAACCTTTATTTTTATTTTTAATTTTTTTATGTGCGTAGTTCGGCTGGCCGGAAATAATCATGCGAGATTGAATAGTAGTAATAAGGGACAGGTTTGTTGTTTATTGAAGGAGGTCTCTCCTCCCATTTCAAACATTTTTTGTAATTAAAATAAATAAACAACAATCTGCTAATAGAATCATAACATATATATTAACAAAAAGTATGTCATCATTTTATTAGTTAGTTGCATTGAAGAATTTTTCAACTCAGTACAGATATGTATTTTTTTTTTTAATTTTTTGTTATTTTTAAATGAACAAATTTAAATTGATTCTTTAACTTCTCACCTCCCACACCAGTGGTTCACTAAGTAAAATTGTTTGATCTTTCGGCCTATATACCAATCATTGGAGGAAAAAAACTATGAGAGATACAGTTAAATTCTAGTGGGTATATACGCAGTTGATGATATTAGTAGACGATGCTGGGGGTGCATATGCACGCATTGATCACTCGCCATGGAATGGCTGCACGCTGGCTGACTTTGTGATGCCATTTTTTCTCTTCATTGTTGGGGTTGCAATCGCACTCGCTCTCAAGGTCCCAATACTTCCTCTTAATTTATTATTTTTCAATCTACTTATTTCTTTAATTTTCTGTCTCTTTCTTCAGTTAATTAATGACTCGCGGTTATTTTAATATTATTGAGAAAGAAAATGATGCAGATAAATTCTGGTCAGTCATGCAGAGAAGTTAACAAATTTATATAGTTTATCTTAATATTGCAGAAAGTTCCTAAGATCAATGGTGCAGTTAAGAAGATAATTTTTAGGACGCTGAAGCTTCTGTTTTGGGGAATTATCTTGCAAGGTAATGACAAAGTCAAAAGTAATTTTACAAGTAATACTGCATTTATATTTGTGATACATAGATTGTCTTATAAGTGATGTGAAATCCAATTTTGTTCATAAGTATTGTCAAATAAGAGTAATTACATATATATTCAAAAATTTCTTAAAAAGAAAAAAATAATTATCCGGGGCAGCACTCAATATATGCATTAAAAAATTGTACAATAAATTACATTAAAAAAATTTAAAAAATCATCCAAACTAGATAGTTGATAACCATGCCATATTATTTAGAATAAAAATTGTGGAATAAGCCATTAATAAATAATATTAAAATTAAAAAAATAATAATAAACTAATTTAAAAGTAAAAGCGAAAAGTCAAAATCCAGAGGAGGGGAGTGACAATTTAGGTTTGTGGCGGAGTTGCAGAGCACTACTCAGCACTCAGTGAAGCAGAGAGATGGAAATGGCAAAAAAGCCAGCCCGGAACGGCCTGTTCCTGGGCTTGCCTACATTGAAAACTTGAAGCTGGGCCTGGGCTTGGTTATTAATCTTAAATTTTAATTTTTCATTTTCCAAATACAGATTTTTTTATCAAAAATATTATGTTTATTTAATTATGATACTTAATTTGTATTCGAACTAATGTGACTCAAGTAATAGTTATTATTAAATTTAATATTTATAATTCAAATAGTAAAATTCTATTAATGACACATCAATAGAGATATAAATTAAGTACAATAAAACATCTTTGTGGTCATAATGTTGAAACCAAACTAATTTATTATTATGAAGGGGTTGTAACTTAATAAAGTTGTAACTACAAAAATTATTTTTTTGATTTAATTATCCTTATAGTAAGAATATTTAAGTATGCACTATTACATTAATAACTTATTAATAGAGAATATCAAATCAAATATATCAAAAAGTTAGTACATGTATCTATGTACTATTATTAGAAATATGCAAAATCATCTTTAAAATCTCTAAATATTAGCAATCTCTTTAATAATTTTCTCTCATTACCTAAGTGTAATAGGTAGAGGCAAGTTCATTTAATCTAACACAACACATATTTTTACAATATAGAGATAATTATTACTACATAGAGACAAGCTCCTTAAGACAAGATCTAGAATAAATATAATTTATTGTAATGTGAAATTTATTTTTATTTATAAATTGGCCCAAAAATTAGGACCATTATCTTTTTTGACTAAATGGAGTTTTTTTTTCCTATATAGAATATTACTATAGAAATGTTTTATTGTACTCCAACTCAATAAACATAATATCACTTATTTTTTATTCTAAATGCACTATTTATAATTTAAAAAGAAAAAAGAAAACCAATCTAATAGCCCATGAAAACAATTTAAAAAGTAAAAAAGACATCCACACCCCAAGGTTTGGAAAAATAGTCAAACAAACCCCAAGTTTTCAATAAGCAACGCCAAGACCTCATTTTGAAAATAATATCATTTGTAGATAGTAATAAAAAAATTGACTTTAAAGTTTTTCAATAAATACAAATATAATTTTAATATTTTAATTTATCTACTCGACTAATAATATTATAATATTTATAAATAAAATAATTTTAAAATGTAAATTATTATATTTATTTTAATAATATATTTGTATTTATTATAAAAAATTTAAAAATCTATGGGCTAAACAGATTTTAAAATTAATAAAATATATCTCATGTATTAATAATATTAAAATTATTTTTATATAATATTGAAAATAATTTAAATTCTTATATATTTATTTTAATATTATATTTCTTTTTTTTAAACATTCGAGTTAATTTTCTTGAATTAATAGAGTCAAAAGAAATTATAGTCAAAATAGGGTCTTAATGTTCTTTTACTGAAAACTTAAGGGTCTCCATTACTCAAGGGTGTAGGTGTCTTTTTCTCATTTAAAAATTTTTAAAAAAATCTAACTATTAAAAAATATTTTAAAATTGTTATATGAAGTTGAGGGAGCTAAGTAAAATAGTGGCTAAGCAATCAAATTTCAGTACGTATGTCGTATACATGTCAAATTAAAATGAAGAGTAGTATTAGATATTCTAAATTTATTATTTTAAAAAATTATCTCAAATGATGTGTCATTCATCAATTAATTAGTAGGGATAATACAATTAATTCACTCTGATATTATAAAGAAGCTTTCAAGTGCTTGAAAAGTGGAGGAAGCATGCTGACTAATGATTTCGGAGGATTGACTCATAAACACTACCACTTCCATAGCAAAAAAATTATTATTTTTTAAAATATCCGGGCTATGAAAAATCCCGGTCCGTATAAGCCATGGTCAGGCGCTTGCTGACCCTAACTGCCATCACTTGGAGAGAGTTTCGGTGCTATTGATAATTTTTTCTTTTTGGCATAAAGTTAAAAAAAAACTGATGGCGTAGTAAGAAAATCAAATCGAACTGGATTTATGTGATTTCTAAAATAAATTTTAAACTTGAATTTGTTTAAAATATCTTGAACTTAAATTAAATGTGTTTAATTAGTTATGGAGTCAAATTTATAATGTATCTGAATTAAAAAGAAAATATCTTCTGAAATTTTTAAATTAGGGGATGAGCTATCCTGCTTGTCCCTCGGCCACTAGTTTTATCCTTATTAATTTGGGGAAATAAGCTTTTTCATCAATTAAATCTAGGGTCCTACTTAACCAATTCAACTCGAAACTATTTGTTGGTTCGGTTCAGATTTTCAATCAATTTAAGTATAATATAACAATAAGTCCGGCTAGATTTGTGCCCACCTTTGGACTAGAGATTAACAGTAGCATAGTTATAATAGTTTTTTTTTTGGGAGTGAAAGAGACGTTTGGATGGCAAATAAATAATGAGAAAATTAGGAAGACTAAAGATAATGTGGGAGTTGGATTGGTTCAGGAGGATACTCACACGCCCCTGATGCTCTCTCATACGGAGTTGACATGAAGCACATTCGATGGTGTGGCATTCTCCAGGTTTTTCTACCAACCTTTTAGTATATATTTATGAACAGCTCAGCTATGGACTTTCTACAGACACGACCTTGAAAGTGCACATCTATATAAGATTTTATGCTGACGTCAACATGGCACTCTATATATAGCTCAATAATAATAAAATTAAGCCTACATAAAAATAACTGACATTGCTTTTGAGTTTATTGTTACTTGTTGCGAGCAGAGAATAGCATTAGTGTACTTAGTCGTTGCTCTAATTGAGACCTTAACCACCAAGAGAAGACCTAATGTCCTGGAACCTCGGCACCTCTCAATTTTCACTGCATATCAATGGCAATGGTAACCAAAATAAACAAAAACCATGCAGCAAATTAATTTGTATGATTACATATTTACATTTTGTAATTAATTATCAATCTGGGATTTAGGATTGGAGGATTCGTCGCATTTGTCATATACATGATCACAACATACTCACTATATGTCCCAAATTGGAGTTTTTCGGGACACAGCGATCATGGAGTCAAGAAATACATCGTAAGTAATGTGCCAAAAGTTCAATGCAAAATGAATATTTATATACTGCTACTTTTAAATTTCATTTTGACATTTTCAGGTTAAATGTGGGATGAGAGGACACTTAGGTCCTGCATGTAACGCCGTTGGTTATGTTGATAGAGAGCTTTGGGGCATAAGCCATCTGTACTCTGACCCTGTTTGGTCGCGATTAGAGGTTTGTTCCGATTATTAATGTCATTGGTTTGTTCCGATTATTGATGTCATTGCTTCATAATTTGTTTAGCTATCTAACTTGCTAATGATAAAAATCATAATATAAAATTGTAGGCTTGCACGCTTAGTTCTCCAAATTTTGGCCCTCTGCGAGAGGATGCTCCAAGTTGGTGCCGCGCTCCATTTGAACCTGAAGGCTTATTGAGGTTTATTATTCAATCATCTACACTGCTTGTGTGAACTTTATTTCAAGCCAAATAAGAACCTAATTATTGTTTTTCATTTTGTAACATCTTGTCTAGTACAATCTCAGCTATTCTCTCTGGCACAATTGGTATTCACTATGGACATGTTTTGATTCATTTCAAGGTCAGAAATTCATGATGTTACATTTGCTCTGCACTATGTGCAGTTTTAATTCATACTAATGTGGGGGTCTTTGTCAGGGTCACTCTGCGAGGCTCAAGCACTGGGTCTCGATGGGGTTTGGCTTACTTATAATAGCCATCATTCTTCATTTTACAAATGGTGAGCTTTCTTAATCATGTGTTTGAATACTTTAGGCTCAATTTTTGTTGCTAAAATTGAAATTTCACCTCTGTTTTATTTGCAGCTATTCCTATTAACAAGCAGCTCTACAGCTTCAGCTATGTATGTTTCACAGCTGGTTATCTACTCGACTAATAATATTATAATATTTATAAATAAAATAATTTTAAAATGTAAATTATTATATTTATTTTAATAATATATTTGTATTTATTATAAAAAATTTAAAAATCTATGGGCTAAACAGATTTTAAAATTAATAAAATATATCTCATGTATTAATAATATTAAAATTATTTTTATATAATATTGAAAATAATTTAAATTCTTATATATTTATTTTAATATTATATTTCTTTTTTTTAAACATTCGAGTTAATTTTCTTGAATTAATAGAGTCAAAAGAAATTATAGTCAAAATAGGGTCTTAATGTTCTTTTACTGAAAACTTAAGGGTCTCCATTACTCAAGGGTGTAGGTGTCTTTTTCTCATTTAAAAATTTTTAAAAAAATCTAACTATTAAAAAATATTTTAAAATTGTTATATGAAGTTGAGGGAGCTAAGTAAAATAGTGGCTAAGCAATCAAATTTCAGTACGTATGTCGTATACATGTCAAATTAAAATGAAGAGTAGTATTAGATATTCTAAATTTATTATTTTAAAAAATTATCTCAAATGATGTGTCATTCATCAATTAATTAGTAGGGATAATACAATTAATTCACTCTGATATTATAAAGAAGCTTTCAAGTGCTTGAAAAGTGGAGGAAGCATGCTGACTAATGATTTCGGAGGATTGACTCATAAACACTACCACTTCCATAGCAAAAAAATTATTATTTTTTAAAATATCCGGGCTATGAAAAATCCCGGTCCGTATAAGCCATGGTCAGGCGCTTGCTGACCCTAACTGCCATCACTTGGAGAGAGTTTCGGTGCTATTGATAATTTTTTCTTTTTGGCATAAAGTTAAAAAAAAACTGATGGCGTAGTAAGAAAATCAAATCGAACTGGATTTATGTGATTTCTAAAATAAATTTTAAACTTGAATTTGTTTAAAATATCTTGAACTTAAATTAAATGTGTTTAATTAGTTATGGAGTCAAATTTATAATGTATCTGAATTAAAAAGAAAATATCTTCTGAAATTTTTAAATTAGGGGATGAGCTATCCTGCTTGTCCCTCGGCCACTAGTTTTATCCTTATTAATTTGGGGAAATAAGCTTTTTCATCAATTAAATCTAGGGTCCTACTTAACCAATTCAACTCGAAACTATTTGTTGGTTCGGTTCAGATTTTCAATCAATTTAAGTATAATATAACAATAAGTCCGGCTAGATTTGTGCCCACCTTTGGACTAGAGATTAACAGTAGCATAGTTATAATAGTTTTTTTTTTGGGAGTGAAAGAGACGTTTGGATGGCAAATAAATAATGAGAAAATTAGGAAGACTAAAGATAATGTGGGAGTTGGATTGGTTCAGGAGGATACTCACACGCCCCTGATGCTCTCTCATACGGAGTTGACATGAAGCACATTCGATGGTGTGGCATTCTCCAGGTTTTTCTACCAACCTTTTAGTATATATTTATGAACAGCTCAGCTATGGACTTTCTACAGACACGACCTTGAAAGTGCACATCTATATAAGATTTTATGCTGACGTCAACATGGCACTCTATATATAGCTCAATAATAATAAAATTAAGCCTACATAAAAATAACTGACATTGCTTTTGAGTTTATTGTTACTTGTTGCGAGCAGAGAATAGCATTAGTGTACTTAGTCGTTGCTCTAATTGAGACCTTAACCACCAAGAGAAGACCTAATGTCCTGGAACCTCGGCACCTCTCAATTTTCACTGCATATCAATGGCAATGGTAACCAAAATAAACAAAAACCATGCAGCAAATTAATTTGTATGATTACATATTTACATTTTGTAATTAATTATCAATCTGGGATTTAGGATTGGAGGATTCGTCGCATTTGTCATATACATGATCACAACATACTCACTATATGTCCCAAATTGGAGTTTTTCGGGACACAGCGATCATGGAGTCAAGAAATACATCGTAAGTAATGTGCCAAAAGTTCAATGCAAAATGAATATTTATATACTGCTACTTTTAAATTTCATTTTGACATTTTCAGGTTAAATGTGGGATGAGAGGACACTTAGGTCCTGCATGTAACGCCGTTGGTTATGTTGATAGAGAGCTTTGGGGCATAAGCCATCTGTACTCTGACCCTGTTTGGTCGCGATTAGAGGTTTGTTCCGATTATTAATGTCATTGGTTTGTTCCGATTATTGATGTCATTGCTTCATAATTTGTTTAGCTATCTAACTTGCTAATGATAAAAATCATAATATAAAATTGTAGGCTTGCACGCTTAGTTCTCCAAATTTTGGCCCTCTGCGAGAGGATGCTCCAAGTTGGTGCCGCGCTCCATTTGAACCTGAAGGCTTATTGAGGTTTATTATTCAATCATCTACACTGCTTGTGTGAACTTTATTTCAAGCCAAATAAGAACCTAATTATTGTTTTTCATTTTGTAACATCTTGTCTAGTACAATCTCAGCTATTCTCTCTGGCACAATTGGTATTCACTATGGACATGTTTTGATTCATTTCAAGGTCAGAAATTCATGATGTTACATTTGCTCTGCACTATGTGCAGTTTTAATTCATACTAATGTGGGGGTCTTTGTCAGGGTCACTCTGCGAGGCTCAAGCACTGGGTCTCGATGGGGTTTGGCTTACTTATAATAGCCATCATTCTTCATTTTACAAATGGTGAGCTTTCTTAATCATGTGTTTGAATACTTTAGGCTCAATTTTTGTTGCTAAAATTGAAATTTCACCTCTGTTTTATTTGCAGCTATTCCTATTAACAAGCAGCTCTACAGCTTCAGCTATGTATGTTTCACAGCTGGTGCGGCTGGTATTGTATTCTCTGCATTATATGTTCTGGTATTACTTCTAATAAATCCGACAAATTAGGCTTTCAATTACCACTGATCTTAAGAATAACTAATCCAAGCAGTGTTTTAAATGAACAGATGGATGTTTGGGAATTACGAACTCCATTTTTATTCCTGAAATGGATTGGGATGAATGCGATGCTTGTTTTCGTGCTTGGAGCACAAGGTATCCTAGCAGGATTTGTAAATGGATGGTACTATAAGAACCCAGATAATACACTTGTAAGTATTAGTAATGTTTTATATTTCTCTTAATTTTAATGGTTAAACTTCATTAAAACAGATCTAATCAATATGCAAAACCTACAATTTTATCAGGTTAATTGGATCCAAAATCATTTGTTTATCCATGTCTGGAACTCAGAGAGGCTAGGGACCCTCTTGTATGTGATATTTGCCGAAATCACATTCTGGGGAGTAGTAGCAGGCATCTTGCATAGATGGGGTATATATTGGAAGCTATAAGAAGCAAAAATTGCAACATCTTTTATGGTGGACCATCTTGCACGGTTCTTGTGTTCAGTTTTTTCTTTTTTACAGGGTGTAGTAAATGCAATATTACTATGAGCTTTGTTTGGACTACGGTGAGAGTTTATGTGAAAAATGTTGTAGAAAATTGTAATGTTGTTTTCTACTTGGTTGCCATTATTTATATACAGATTTGAAAGAAGCAAAGTCTTTAATCTTTCATAACAAATTACTCCAAAGTATGCCCTTTGATTTTGCAACATCGACGCTACACATAGGGGAATCACGATCTAGTCTAAATTAGTCCACTCTTAAGTCATCTTTAGTATTAAAGTATTGTAACTTTAAGGTATAGGTGCTATAGAAAAAAATTTTAATTATAAAATAAAAATTAATAGTAGATAGTAAATATGATTTTAAAATAATAATTTTGATAAAAACAGCAAAGATATTATAGGTTTTTCATTATATAAGTGGTGGATCAAATCAACTTAGTTTCTAAGTTATAGCAAATAATGTTTACCAAAACACTTCGTTACTTTAACTTTGAAGGTATACATGTCCAACTTTAATACCAAACAGGAATTTACTTAAGTTGGATTCAATCTGAATGGACAAACCAAATAGTAGTGATATATCTGATCCATTCAATTTATCTCCTCAATCTCACTTTTTAATTAATTAATCATGATAGAGTTGGATTTCAATTTTCCAACAACATGTATCACTCATCTATTTTTTAATAATGAATTAATTACCATTATTCCATTTAATAGATTAATGCTACATTAGTTAAAATATAAATTGAGATCTAAATATTGAGATTCCTATCATTATTTTTTTAATTAATCCCATTTATTTTTAAAAATACCCTTATTTATCAATTTATTTACATAGCTTATTCAATTTCTTCGAGTGTCATTTCCAAAAAAATTCAACTTCAATTTTAGGTAATTTTGCAATTAGAATGGTAAATAATTTTTTAATGCAATCTTTAAGTTATATTTATTGTAACTTAGAATAAACAAAAATAATGTAAAAATAAGTAACATGCAAGTTGGCTATATACGTGGGATTAATGCTATATTTTTCTTTCCTTTTAGTGGTTATAAGTTATATTAAGTTATAAGTTATAAGTTCTATTTAGTGGTTATAAATATAACTTAGAGAGACCCATGGGTCGAACATCCTATATGTGATTGAAAGAAAATATTTTTTGGGTTAAACAAATTAATTTGAGAATAATTTGAAAGATTTTCAATATAGGGCAAATAAGAAGTGCATATTTAGAAGTGGACCGAGTGGTAATTTTTTACACAATTGCAAAGCACACGAAATAATGGATTTGGGTTGGTCAAAGATGACAAATTTACTAAAACTATATTGTATTTATTATATTTTCAAATTAAATATTTGTATGTTCAAAATAGAACTGGCTACACTTGACGTAGGTAGTGCCAAAAATATTAAACAGGTAAATTTTTTTTAAATATTAAAAGTATGTTTAATGGATTACAGGACGATGAATAATAATAAATAAATTTTATTAGTTTTTAAAATTCTTCACAAAATCAACTGAATTTGACATGATATAGGCCCATATCGCCCTCGACAAATATTTTTTTTCACTATAGGCACGTCTCATCTAGGCTTTTGTGTTTCTAAACATGCACGATAATTTAGGGTAAAAATTTGTTTAGTCCTTATATTATAAGGTTAGTACTTGTTTAATCTCTATATTTTTAAAAATACCTCAAAACATCACTATCGTTAAACTATTGATACTCTTACGGTTACTTTTTGTTTCTTTTGATTTGTTTTTACAATATTACCCTTTTACAATAATTTTTTTGGACATTAATAAAAAAATTAAATTACCATTTTCACCCAAACAATATAAAATGGAAATAAAAAGAATTAACATTAATTTTTTTTAAATACTCTATTGAGGAGATATTATATTAATTTTTCATTAATGTACAAAAAATGGTAATTTAATTTTTTTACAGAATATTAATTTTTTTGGACATGCGTGAGCTTCCACAAAAATTAATATATATATTTTTGTGCTTATTTTATTTTTTGGGTTAAATTGTTAATTTATTTTTTTTATTAATGTTCAAAAAAAGAAACATTATTGTAAGAGAGTAATATTATAAAAGCAAGTCAAAAGAAACAAAAAGTAACCGTAAGAGTGTCAATAATTTAACGACATGGATGTTGTAAGTTATTTTTAAAAATATAAGGACTAAATAGGCACTAACCTCATAATATATAGACTAAACGAGCTTTTACCCCGACAATTTATATAGCCCAAAACTCCTGAGTGTGGCATTTTCATGAGCAAACTGAATTTATTATAAATGCATGGCTCCGGAATATCTTCTTTCTCTTTATGTCAATTCAAAAATCATTTAAAACAAAGACAACCACTATGGCCAATGTGACCAGATATTTCTTAATGAATATATATGTAATAAGTCTTTGTTAGTAAAAGATGTGAATCACATAACTAAGGATAATAAATTGTGAATCACATAACTAAGGATAATAAATTTTTATTTAGTTTTATATTTTAAAAAATATTTCAAAATACTCATGTTGTTAAATATATTATATTTTTATTTTTATATAAATATACCACAATCTTACTCTTACTTTCTTTTTTTAACAATAATATCTATTCAACAATATTCCTAACATTAATTAATTTATTTATGAAAAATTGTATCGTTGCAACAATTTTACTGATAATTATTTAATAAGAAATAATATATGAAATTAATCCCAAAAATAAATAATAATATAAAAGTTTGTGTAAATTTATATGTTACTTTTAAGGTTAATTTAATAAATTATTTTTTATTAATATTTCCAATAACATTGATGTAAAGAAGAAGTAAAAGTAGGAATATAACGTATTTATCAACAAAAATATTAAAATATTTTAAATATGAGAACTAAAAGAATAATTATCCAATAATATATTTTATTCTGCAAAGATCTAACATCATTCCTAACTTAACAACTAACGCTTTTAATTGATCAATGCTACAAAGAAAAATGGGTACAAAAATAAGGGTTTATTTGCTTACTGAAGTGAAAATGAGGAGCATGGAGTCATCCCACTTCAGTATTTACATGCTTATTTAAGGGTGGAAGTGGGAATCCCACTCCGTGGATCCCACCCACTTTTAGAGTGAGGAGTGAGATTTTTTAATTTTTGAATTTAGCCCCCAAACTTTTTCCTATCATAACTAGCCAAATACTAGGTTTTTAGACCAAATAGTCCTCATCACTTTAAACAAATTTACAAACAAATGTCATTCTTGAAAATCCACTGACACTCTCAACACTCTCAACAAATCACCAAGCATCATCACTCTCAACAAATCACCAAATCTCATCAAACAAGTATTGTATAACTAAAGATATAATCATCAATTAGGAAACTTTTTAAGGTTAGTGTGTGTTCTTGCACAATATATTCTTTATATACTAAGTTTAATGTTTAGGTTCGAAATTGTCGTAATTTTGTTGTAAATATTGTTATTTTTTATTCATAAAATAATGTAATTTGTTAAAGCACTTAGTTTGAGTAGAGAAATTGGTAGTGTCGTTAAGGTGCACCAAATTTAAAACCTTACCACTAATATAAATAATTAGTACAGAGCGAGTAAGGATCGATCCCACAGAGACTATGCTAGTTATATTTATTTATCAACTCTAAAGCAAGATTTAAAATAAAATAATAGTAGTAATAATAGAAATTAATCTAACTAAAGAAAATATTTTTTAGTCAGGAGCTTTCACTCTACCCCTTAAGGTAGCCTTCTTCTCATGGTAGATTATCCTCTACATACTGGTGGTACATAGGCCCAAATTACTCAAGGATAGCTTCACTCTTAAGGGTTATAGGTAGCTATTTCTGACTATGGTGCCTGTGTATACTACACTGTATTGTGGAGATAAGAATCAAGACAAACAGTCATTTACTCAATCTAAAATTCTCAACTCAGGCTATGTCAATCTCAAATTCTAAGTCAAAATTATGAAAGAATTGATATTAGTGCTCATGGTTTAAAGAATCTCAATTAAGAGGAAATCAACACAAGAATCAAGTATAAACTAAGGTAATATTCAACCCTTTCTAAGAACCATATTCATTGTCAATCAAATTCTTATCACTGGCTAATATTCAAAACAATGTTTTTTTTTTAAATTGAAGGAGAGAAAAAGAAAAAAAATGAAACAACAAAAACTAAGTTCGAAATCCACCCCCCCACACTTAATTCTTACATTGTCCTCAAGGTAAGCTAACAAAAGACATAATTAAACATGGGGAAATGAGATGAGACACACAAACAGAAACAAACAAAATTCAACATAACGTAGGTAAAGTAAATGAGAATGAGAGAGAGAAAGATCAAATCTGTTATGGCGTGCTCTCAAAATCTTTTCTCCAGCCATTGGGTTGCCTCCCAATAAGCGCTTGGTTTATTGTCATCAGCCTGACATGGTTCTCAAGTTTCACTCATCAACGTACGCAGGTTCATAAAGTGGAGCCTCATCTACATTAAGTGTCTGAAAGTTTTCATAGTAAGGCTTCAACCTATGACCATTAACTTTGAACTCTTTACCTGTCTTTAAGCTCCTGATCTCAACTGCACCATGAGGAAAAACATTAATAACAATAAAAGGCCCAACCCATCGAGAACGTAACTTACCTGGAAACAACTTAAGGCGAGAATGGAATAGCAGAACTTTCTGTCCAACTTTAAAATTCTTTCTCAAGATTTGCTTGTCATGAAAAGCCTTAGTCTTTTCCTTATAGATTCGTGAACTCTCATAGGCATCATTTCGAATTTCCTCTAATTCTTGCAATTGGAGTTTTCTGTGTTGGCCGGCGGCGTCCAGTTCCATGTTACATTGTTTCACAGCCCACCATGCTTTATGTTCAAGTTCCACTGGAAGATGACAAGGCTTACCATATACTAACCTGTAGGGTGACATACCAATAGGAGTTTTGTATGCGGTCCTATATGCCCAAAGTGCATCATCAAGCCGTAAGCTCCAGTCCTTTCTATTTGGATTAACTGTCTTTTCAAGAATTGATTTCACTTCCCTATTAGACACCTCAACTTGCCCACTAGTTTGGGGATGGTAAGATGTAGATACCTTGTGAGTGATGTTGTATTTTCGAAAGAGGGCTTCTACTGACCTGTTACAAAAGTGAGTGCCTCTGTCGCTGATAATTGCCTTTGGTGTTCCAAACCTTGTAAAGATGTTACTCTTTATAAAATCTACCACAACCTTAGAATCGTTAGTTCGGGTGGCTTTTGCTTCCACCCATTTTGAAACATAATCAACCGTCAGAACAATATAGAGATTACCAAATGATGAAGGAAATGGTCCCATGAAGTCGATGCCCCAAACATCAAAAATCTCAACTATAAGAATGGGAGATTGCGGCATTTGATTTCTAGGTCCCAAATTACCTGTTCTCTGACAACGATCACAAGATTTGCAAAACAAATATGCGTCCTTAAATAGTGATGGCCAATAAAAACCGCTTGCAAGTACCTTAAGGGCTGTTCTCTTTGGTCCAAAATGTCCTCCACAAGCCAAAGTATGACAAAAGGTGAGAATAGAAGTAAATTCAGTTTCGGGTACGCACCTTCTAATAACTTGATCAGAACAATGCTTCCACAAGTATGGCTCATCCCACACATAGTACTTGGCATCACTCTTGATCTTGGCCTTTTGTGCACGGGTTATCTCATTCGGTACTGTTCTGGTAACCAAGTAATTGACAATATCTGCATACCAAGGAGTAACTATACCTACATGTAATAACTGCTCATCTGGAAAATTTTCATGCAATGGAAGTGCATCTTCGTTATAGGTAAGTCGACTCAAATGATCTGCCACCAAATTCTCAGAACCTCTCTTATCTAGAATCTCTAAGTCAAATTCTTGCAATAGAAGTATCCATCGAATAAGGCGCGGCTTGGCATCCTTTTTGGTGAGCAAGTACCTAATAGCTGCATGGTCAGAGTAAACGATTACCTTAGATCCAATTAAATAAGAACGAAATTTCTCTAAGGCAAAGATAACTGCTAAAAGTTCTTTCTCGGTAGTGGAGTAGTTAAGTTGTGCATCATTCAATGTACGAGAGGCATAATAGATGACATGAGGAAGCTTGCCCACACGCTGGCCCAATACGGCTCCAACAGCATAGTCACTAGCATCGCACATAATCTCAAATGGTAAATCCCAGTTTGGTGGTTGAATTACAGGGGCCGATGTCAAAACCTCTTTTAACTTCTTAAAAGCTCTTTGGCACTCTTCATTGAAGTCAAACGTTGCATCCTTTTGAAGTAAGTTGCAGAGAGGTAAAGCTATCTTGGAGAAGTCCTTGATAAACCTGCGATAGAAACCTGCATGACCAAGAAAAGAACGAACCTCCCTCACACTAGTGGGAGGTGGTAAGGAGCGTATAAGATCTATCTTAGATTTATCAACTTCAATCCCCTTTTCAGAAATAACATGGCCTAGTACAATACCTTGATTAACCATAAAATGACATTTTTCCCAATTAAGCACAAGGTTAGTGTCAATGCATCGTTTAAGAACAAGTGTAAGGTTATCTAAACATTTATCGAAAGAATCACCATAAACTGTAAAATCATCCATAAATACCTCAATGATGTTCTCCACATAATCAGAAAAAATACTCATCATACACCTTTGGAAAGTGGCAGGAGCGTTACAGAGACCAAACGGCATGCGTCGGTAAGCAAATGTTCCGAAGGGGCATGTGAATGTCGTTTTCTCTTGGTCTTCCGGAGCGATAACGATCTGATTATAACCTGAGTAACCATCAAGAAAACAATAATGAGAGTGACCACTTAACCTTTCAAGCATTTGATCAATGAATGGCAGAGGAAAATGATCCTTGCGAGTGGCTGCATTCAGTTTACGATAGTCAATGCAAACTCTCCACCCAGTTTGAACTCTAGTTGGCACAAGCTCATTTTCTTCATTCTTGACCACTGTGATGCCTGATTTTTTTGGAACTACCTGCACAGGACTCACCCATTTACTATCAGAAATGGGATAAATAATCCCTACATTAAGGAGTTTCAGTATCTCTTTTTTTACGACTTCCATCATTAGTGGATTAAGGCGGCGTTGTGCATCTCTCGTTGGTTTAGACCCTTCCTCTAGCAAAATGCGATGCATGCACATGGAAGGACTAATTCCCTTAATGTCGGCAATGGTCCAGCCAATCGCCGTCTTGTGATCTCGAAGCACCCTAATTAACTTTTCTTGTTGAACTGGGGTGAGGGTTTTAGCAATTATGACTGGAAGTGTTTCATTCTCACCCAAGTAAATATATTGCAGGTGTTCTGGGAGTGGTTTAAGTTCTAAGGTAGGTGCCTGCACAATTGAAGGTAAAAGTTTCTCGTTTAATAAAGGCAATTCAAGGTAAGACACATTATACCCATTGGTGTGTAATGTGACTGCTCCATCTAAGATCGCCATAGCTTCCTCTACCTCATCATCCAATTTTATCAAATTTGCATGCTCCTTAGAATCATCTTTCGTAAGATTTTTGCTTATGGCAATTTCAAAATTGTCATTACCGGATAATTCAAAGAAATCCTGCACCAAAGTATTAATATCATCTATGGCAAAAACAGAATGAACATCACTAGGATACCTCATTGCCTCAAATATATTGAAGCGGATTACTTCACCATCGAATTCCATTGTAAGGGTTCCATCGTGAACATCAATCTTGGTTCGGGCTGTCTTAAGGAATGGCCGCCCCAACAGAATAGGAGTGGGATTGGGCGACAACTCATCCTCCATTTCAAGGATATAAAAATCAGCTGGAAAGACCAATTCATTGACCTGCACAAGAACATCTTCCATAACCCCCTTCGGGTAAGCATTAGATCTGTCAGCCAATTGAATAATTATACCAGTTTCTTCCATTGGACCTAAATTTAAGGAGTTATAAATTGAATATGGCATAACATTAATTGAGGCCCCTAAATCTAGCATACATCTTTCGAATATGGTATTACCAATAGTGCAGGGGATAGTGAAAGTACCTGGATCCTTGCACTTAGGCGGAAGTTTTCTTTGAAGTACAGCAGAAACATTCTCTCCAACACTTACCTTTTCGTTACCGCTCAACTTTCGCTTGTTGCTGCATAATTCCTTCAAAAACTTTGCATAACGCGGCACTTGTTTAATAGCATCAAGTAGAGGAATATTTACCTCTACTTTACGAAAGGTCTCAAGGATTTCCTTTTCTTGCTCTTCTTTCTTGGATTGTTTAAATCTGCTAGGAAATGGTGGAGGAATGGAAAGAGTCTTAATTCGAGGTGAGGGGGTACTTACCTGGCCAGATGGATCGACTGGCAATGTCGAGTGGGAATCGTCTTTCCTTGTTAAAGGAAGAGCCTCAGGGGAAGAATTGGTCACAGAGGGCAATGATGTTGTAGATACTTTTGATGGCTTAGCTAATAATGGTTCTAATTGCTTTCCGCTCCTAAGAGACATAGCACTAGCATTCTCTTTTGGATTAATTTCTGGTTGAGAAGGTAACTTTCCTGAAGTTCTACCCTCTATCCTACTCATAGATGTGGCCAGTTGGCCAATTTGATTCTCTAAATGTTGGAGCTGTGTCTGGGTAGTCTGTTGGAATTGCATAGAGTTAGTAGCGAGAGCTTTTACAAGATCTTCCAAAGACGTACCTTGATTTGAGGAGGTGGAGGTGGCCGAACTTGATAAGGTTGTTGCACCCGGTAGTTGGGGGTAGCCCGGTGGTCGAGATGGTGCCATATTAGGAATGCCTTGTTGTTGGTTCCCATACCTAAAATTAGGGTGATCCTTCCACCCTTCATTGTAAAAATTAGAATAGGGATCATACCTTTGTCTTGGTTGGCCTAGGAACCCCTCAACTGCGTTGGCCTGCTCATGTGAACCCTCTTGGATGGCAGGGCACATGTCAGTCGCATGCCCAACCATAGAACATACGCCACACGGTCTCATTTGTTGCCCTAGAGCTAATTGTTGCACCAAAGAAGTAAGATTTGAAACTTGTTTTTCTAGAGAAATAGTACTTACCTCATTGACTCGCTTAGGTGGCGGCAGTAGATCGTTCCTAGTGTTGAACTGTTGGGAATTAGCAGCCATGTTAGCAATGAGATTTAGGGCTGCTTCTGGTGTCTTATCCATGAGTGCTCCTCCACTAGCGGCATCAATCATACTCCTATCCATAGGTAGTAGACCCTCATAAAAGTATTGAATAAGAAGTTGATCACTTATCTGATGGTGAGGGCAACTAGCACATAGCTTTTTGAATCGTTCCCAATAGTCGTAGAGCGGCTCTCCATTATACTGTCGGATTCCACAAATTTCTTTTCGAATGCTGCCAGCTTTTGATGCTGGGAAATATTTCTCCAAAAATAGCTGACGCATCTCATTCCATGTAGTGACAGTACCGGAGGGAAGATAGTACAACCATTCCTTGGCTGAATCCGCCAAAGAGAATGGGAAGGCCATTAGCTTAACTTGCTCTTCAGAAACTCCGGCTGGTTTCATTGTGGAACAGACCACATGGAACTCCTTCAAGTGCTTATTTGGATCCTCTCCTGCAAGACCATGAAAAGTAGGAAGAAGATGAATCATCCCAGATTTGAGTTCAAAGTTTACCTGAGGGTTTGGATTCTCAATGCATAAGGGTTGCTGGTCCAAGTTAGGAGCTGCCAACTCTTTAAGTGTTCGGTTGTTATTCTGAGCCATTGGTTCGGGTTCTGGGCTGCTTGGCTCTGTCTTTGGGAGTGGAATGTGGATGGCAAAATCGAGTTCTGAATATGATGAGGTTGCTCTAAGTTGTTCGAGTTTCAATCGAATGTCCTTTATGCTCATGAAAATCTAAATATAGAACAAAAAATAACCAATTTAAATAAAGTAAATAAATAAGATGAGAAAAGAAATAAAAATAAAAATAATAAAATAAAACGAGTGATAATAAACAAACTAGACGCTAGTCCCCGGCAACGGCGCCAAAAATTTGGTAGTGTCGTTAAGGTGCACCAAATTTAAAACCTTACCACTAATATAAATAATTAGTACAGAGCGAGTAAGGATCGATCCCACAGAGACTATGCTAGTTATATTTATTTATCAACTCTAAAGCAAGATTTAAAATAAAATAATAGTAGTAATAATAGAAATTAATCTAACTAAAGAAAATGCCAATTATAAATAAAAAGGGGGTTTATGAATTTTTAACTAAATAGTAAGAAATAAAGAAATTAAAACTACGAACAAGAATTTAATAAAAACTCTAGTTAAAGGAAAAAGAAATAATAATGATGAAAACTTTGGTTAAAGGATCATTCGCCACCACCAAACATGCACATAATATATCAATTCTATCATCAATTTATATTGAAACTATCAACCGTAGACAACAATAAGCTCTGTTAGTCTCAATCTTTCCTTAGTGTGTCGTTAGGCAAAACAAGCTCTTCACCTAATCTCTAACCATTAAATAATTTAAAACAAGCTCTTTAAATTTAAGATAATGGAAGCATTAAACAAAGAAAGATATTAGGTTGATCTAGGCAATAAACACACAAGCTCGGATTATTTAACCTAGGTTATGTTCTCCAATTGAAATCACTGATTCCAACCTGCTACTTATGATTAAAATATCAAGACAATTACGGATCAAGAATTTTAATCTAGCAATAGAATTTATTCAAGTCCTATCTAATTGGCCACTCAAATAAAACAAGAATAAACCATGAACATTAATTATAGAAGAACATAAACAATCTCAATTAAATAAATTGAATGATAGAATTTAAATTTAATTGCATAGCATGTTTAGGGTTTTGAATTCACCCTCAACCAAATAAAAATTTAGCCTAACATAATTGAATTGGGAATAAGAGAATTGACAAAACCAATCATGGAGATTAATTCAAGCGGCTGCTGATTTTTCTCTTCTCCTTGCGCCTGTTGATTTTTTGCTCTGCCCGAATTGCGTCTGCACACCCCCTCTCGCTCTCTGGCAGCTCTCCTTTTATAATGTTAGTTGACTGAATTCTTCTCCAACAAGTCTAAAGAAATCCTTTTTCAATTCTAATTGAAATCCTTTTCCAATTCTAATTGAAATCCTTTTCCAATTTGAACTTTTATTCCTTTTTATCCACAATCTCCAATTAATTCCCTATTCAATAAAATAATACAATTAATTAAAAATAATAAATAAAAATACCTAGCAAATATATAATAAAGGGTAAAATATGTATATTAATTAATTCCCTATTCAATTAAAAATTAACTAAAATAACTAGAATATTTAACTAAAAATTAACTAAAATAACAAGAAAAAGATGGAGAAATTAATAACAAATTATATGAAAAATATGCACTTATCAGAAATAAAAAAATATTAAAAATCAAAGAAATTCGAATAAAAAACGAAACTCAGATTTAGTGATACAGGCTAGCTTAATGAGACAGATAGTGGGATCAAAGCCTGTCGCACATAATCAGCACTGTGTTTATGTGTGACAGGCACCTGTGAAATATAAGTGTGCAATCCCAAGAGGGGGGGTGAATTGGAAATTTAAAAATTATCCTAGCAAATCCACACAACAAGCAATCTAATGTCTTAATAAAAATTGAAAGCAATAAGTTCAATTAAAGCACAATAAATAAAGAGTAAGGGAGAAGAGAAACAAACACACGAATTTTTACGTGGTTCGGCAATCCCCGCTTACGTCCACGCCTCCAAGCGATCCAAGCTTGAGGATTTCACTATCCAAGTCTTTCGAAGGCTTCAAACGATTACAATTGACTTCAATGTGTCAATGAACCTTTACAACAAGAGATTATATCTCCAATCTCTTCACCCCAAGTGTTTCTCACACTTGTACTCTCACAATTTGATGTGAAATAAAAAATACAACAATCAATCTCTCTTTAAGAGTGAATATACAAATTGAAGAACAAAGATGATTTAATGAATGATGATTCACGAAGTTGAAGCTCAATATATGTTGTGTGCACTTGTTCTTGCTTGCTTGGATTACCAAAAATGAATTGGTATTGAGTTTATATAGTTTGATCTCAAAAACTAGTCTTATGCACATTTTGGTCGTAACCGGATTACCGGTTATGGATATCCGGAAATCCGCTTAATGTTACCGTTACAGCCACAATTTTGAATTTCTGAACATCCGGTATGCCGCTTTGCCAAATCCGGATTTCCTCTTATGCTCAGAACCTTACTGCCCAACAACTGGATTTCCGATTGTCAGGATCCGGATTTTTGCTTATGGTCAGAAGCTTACTGCCCAACAACCGGATTTCCGTTTGTCAGGATCCGAATTTCCGCTTGCTACAGTAACTGCTACAGTGAATATTTTCTAATTTTATCGTTTGACCCCAAAACTTTATAAAACTGTATTATGACCCAAAACGTTATGAAACTTTACAAATAGGTCCAATTTCAGAATTTCTAAATAATACTTTGTAAATCCCAAAACTTTTTACAATTATGATTTCACCCAAACTATGTGAAATTATAGAATGACCCAAAATATTTAAATAGTTTCAAATAGGTCCAAATCTGAAATTTAAAACAATATCAAAGGTTCTAAACTTACTTTCATTTTAGTCCAAAATGCTTTAATTCCATAACATCATTTTCTTATTATAAAAGCATAATTCATAAATCTTTGCTTAATAAATACATCTGGTTTGTTATCATCAAAATCAATATTTATAGCCATATAGGCTGACAATCTCCCCCTTTTTGATGATGACAAAACACATTAAAAAAAAAACTTTAATCTTGTTATGAAAAAGCTCCCCCTTAATCAATGCAAGTTAAAAAGTGATTTGAAAATTGTTTAACAAAAACTCCCCCTGCATATATGCTCCCCCTGGATACATGCATATTTTCATAACACTTTTTATAACACATATTCAATTATTATCCCCCTCATCATCAAAAAGAAAACTTAATTGGCAAAGAAAAAATAGCAAATTTTTTATAAATTTGAAAACATGTATTCTTCTCCCCCTTCATCATCAAAAACTAAAACGTAAAGGAAAAGAATAAAAGTAGCAAATTTGTTACCCATGTTGTTTGAGTAGAAATTTTGAAAGAATCTCCCTCTAACAACAAGCATCACCTCAAATACAAAATTTAGTAATATTACTCACAAATTATCATCATCATATAATCAAATACCAATTATCAAAACAATTACTTAAAATGCATATTATTCTCCTTCTTTTGATAACATCGAAAGAATATAATATTTTGTCTCCCCCTTTGGACAACAAAAAAAAAAGAAATTCAAAATGCATATTATCCAAAATCATATTATATACTCCCCTAAATATATCATTTAAAGCAAGTAATGCATATTTAACAATGCTACAGTGAAATATTTTCCAATTTTATAGTTTGACCCCAAAATTTTATAAAACTGTATTATGACCCAAAACGTTATGAAACTTTACAAATAGGTCTAATTTCAGAATTTGTAAATAATACTTTGTAAATCCCAAAACTTTTTGAAATTATGATTTCACCCAAACTATATGAAATTATAGAATGACCCAAAATATTTAAATAGTTTCAAATAGGTCCAAATCCGAAATTTAAAACATTATCAAATGTTCTAAACTTACTTTCATTTTAGTCCAAAATGATTTAATTCTATAACATCATTTTCTTATTATAAAAGCACAATTCATAAATCTTTGCTTAATAAATACATGTGGTTTGTTATCATCAAAATCAATATTTATAGCCATATAGGCTAACAACCTGTCTCACTGCCTGTCTCACTAAATCATCATGTCTCACTAAATCTTCGAATACTTTTTGGAAGTCACAACTTAGACTACATATGTTTGTTTTGGGCGTATAATATATCATTTCAAAGCTTGTAAAAAGACGAATCAAATTCAATTCTATATACTTCATTCTATCACATGGTCAAATCAAATATTTTCCTGAATTTAAGTGCAATAGCCACCTGCCTCACTATCGCACATAATCACAATATGTGCGACATTCATATAGAATGTGCCTTATTAACTTTATCATGTTTTGTAGTATGTAATCTTATTTCTTTTATTTTATTTTAATGATTTTCAGGCTTAAGAATTCAGTTGCGCTTCAATTGTGTTACGATGGTTGGTGGAAAACATTAGCAGATGACCATATGAAGTACATGAATATTAAGAATACAACTTTTTTGGCTCGGAGAGATTATACATTTGATAAGTTTTTGGCAAGGTTTTATGGAGTTTTACAAATAAATCCTAATGAATATAGTATTATGATGAAAATAGATTTGAGGTCTAGTAACACAATTTATCCTGCATGTTCACTACCTATGGACATATTTAATGATGAAATGGTCAATGATGTACTACATTTGGCCTCTGATGTGATCAACTATGAATGCATCCCTATATTTGTTGCCACATCTCCTTAAATTCTGACCCAAGATCTTGAGCCGCTTGTAGAAATTGAAACTTTTTTAGATTAAACAATTTTTTCCTTGATATTGTAGAATAAGTGATCCCATAGATGATGTCGTTGCAGCAACATTACTCTCAACTCCACGAAAACAATGACATCATTGATGATAACGACATTACGTCAGTGGATGTTAAAGAAGAGGTGTTACCACTAACAAAAGCGTTAGAGTAACGTCACTCTCCCTTCCAAAATAATGATTTCCACAATAATAATGATCATGTTGATGACATCAGCAACACAGAAGCTGATGGTGTTTGTGTGGAACTATACAATAGTTTGAGGGACACTCACTTTAATAGTCTAGTTGATGATAGAGGCGTCAGTCATTTTTGTATTCCTATCAATAATGAGGATAAGCATCAGTATGATATTCTTATTAATAATAGAGAAAACCGCTTATTCCTCCAATGGCCCGTTCGAGGAGGAGGATAACAATTAATCCCCTAGTAAGTCTTGCTTCAGTTTTGCCTTCAAACTTAGTTGCTCCAGACTTAGTTAGAAGTTATAATTCTGATGATATTTGTGTGGTATGTTGATCGCTAAGAAGAATGAGTTAATAATGGAATTGCGCAAAGTTGCCTTGAGGGATAAATTTGATTTCAAAATTGTAGTCTACAACGACAAACTTTGAGGCCCATTGTTCTTCGAAATGATGTAAATGGCATATTCAAGTAACGAGAAATTTGAATAAGCAAAATGCTTCTTGGGTAGTGAGAAAAGTTAACAATGTGCACACTTATTGTAATGAGATGTTACTTGGTGGTCTTCGTCAAGTAAGGAGTTAGGTTGTTGGTCATATTATCACGGATATTTTATCTAGGATAAAAAATATATATACAGCGAATGACATTAAAGCAGACATGCAGCATGAATATAATGTCTAGTTAATATATCAGCAGACATATCAGACTAAAGAAGTTGGTCTTAAAATAGTATGAAGGAACCCTACAGAGTCATACAACTTACTTGCTAAATACTCTCACATTTTGACCAAAGCAAATAAGGGTACAGTTACTCGCCTCAAGCGAGATGAAAATGATAATTTCTTATACTACTTTGTAGCTCTTGGATCTTCCATCAAGTGTTTCATACAGTGTATCAGGCCAATGATTCTTGTAGATGGTACTTATCTAAAGGGGTTATATCGTATAAGTATGTTTGTGGCAACATGCCTGGATGGAATTAATCAACTGTATCCATTAGCCATTGGAATCATGGATTTGGAAAATAATAATTCTTGGGAATGGCTTATGACGAAGTTACATGGAGTGATTGACGATAGGACAAAGTTGGTAATTATCTTTGATCGATGCACTGTCATTAAGATCTGAAAGTATTTTGCACTGCTGCCCATGGCGTTTGTTTTTACTACGTCAAAGGTAACATAAAATCAAAATTTAGGATATCTAAAGCTGTTTAGGATGAATTTGGGTCTGTCTTTATAAATGTAGTAAAAGCATATAGACACGAAGAATTTAAAAAATAATTTGAGGGGTTGTGGATGCTCCATTGGGGTGCGGTTGATTACTTAAAGAATAATGTGGGTACGTGTAATTGGGCAATGTCTGAGTTTGAAGGTAGGAAGTACAATATACTTACCACCAACATCGCAGAGAGCATAAATTCTTTCATAAGGGAACCCCAAAATTTTCTATTACTCATCTTGTTGACACTTTAGAAAAAACATTATAGCAATGGTTTTATGATAGGAAAATTGGCACTTAATCAATGAGTACTCATCTAGGCAGACGAAATAGTCGTTGTGAGGAGAATTTTTACCGAAAGAATGACTGTTTGTCCTGTGTCTCAACATCGATTCCATGTTTTAGGTGGTGGTATTCAGAAAAGGGATAGTTGACATACGTAACAAGACTTGCTCCTATAGAGTACTCCAACTTGATTAGCTTATTTGCGTGCATGCAATTACTGCTTGTCTAACCATCCAGGTGGATTACATAAGTTTTTGTTCTAATTTTTACTCCAAGGAATCATTAGTGATGACATATGCACAACGAATAGGGTTAGTTAGCAACATGGAGATTGGAGAGTTCTAGCGAAAATCTGAGAAATAAAGGTTAACCCATTGGAAGAAGCACCACCACCTAATCGTCTTCTAAAGTTTAGAATATCTTCTATTGGTGAAGATGTAAATCGGATGACTGTAAAATATGGACGGTGTAATAAATTGGGCCATAACCGCAAGAGATGTAAGAATCTCATTACGTAAAATCCAAATTAGTTGTATCATTCCAAGTAATTATGTATTTTGAACTCTTATTTTTTGTGTTGTACAATTATATATAATGAAGTATTTTTATTTTTTTTTATGATTACATATTAATTAGTAAAAATATATCCAAAATTACATATGAGAAAACATTTCAGTAGAACAAAAAATTATATTTATCAGAAAAAAATATTCATACATCAACATTCGAATGACTACAATGGCTTACAATCCAATATCACTATTAAATATATCTACAATAATTTTCTTCCTAAAGTATTGCCTGTAGCTACTACTAAAATCAAGTCTGAGCCCGAACATCATAAACATCAATAAAAAAAAGTTGTAATCGCCACTTCCAGCATCTTGTTGTGGCATATCCCTAACTACTCCAACTTTTCAAAGGTCGACACTCTGCAACTTATATCGGATATTGTAGAATCCAACATTTTCTAGCCATCGAGGGAATATGACTTCAAATGGCTTGAATTGACTTACGTACGTTTTACTGTCGCAAAATGTCACTAACAAGTCATAGATCCACATCTTCTTAGCGCGAAGGTCTGCTCCAGCCAATATCCAATGATCGCCGCCCAAATTCACAGGAATGAATATATGTATATAAAATTTATCATATATTTATTGTCTTTGTTATGTCTATAATTGTTTTAAAAAAAAATAAAGTCTAGCATTCCGCACCATGTCGACGTCTATGAACCATTTCAACATTATGTCTTCCCACCCATCAATATAGCTATTCAAATTGTTGCTACATTGTAATGAATGGACATCACAGTCACCGTTATTCCATAATTGCTTTAAGAACACCTAGTGGATATATTACATGAAGATTAAGAAATTAATAAGGTTTTAAGGCATTAGGAGAAAATAAATAAAATCAATGATTATTAAGCTCCATAAACTCATTACCCAAAAAAACGTGTCCGTATGCGTAACATGTTGAGATAAGGCGTTTGGATACTGCCATTGCTTTTCATTGATCAATCATGAATAAGTGTGAATATACTATGAAGGAATAGAAACATGTCAATTTAGAACAAAATACTATACAGAATAAGAAAAATACTCAAAGAAATAACACTTAACAACACTTATCTCGTCACCAAACCAACCCATTGAAGCATGGCCTAAAAGTATTCAAAGAATTTATGTGACCGTTGGATGGTGCAATCCACTATGATTTTGCAAGCAAACCACTTATCGAACTCCTCAAATAGCCTTGGATCTTCCAGGCCCCTAAGTGGGTTTATATCCACACTCATTCTTTCATCTATATCACGGTCCATTATTTCGAGTGTGGGTGGAGGCCTGATGTTCCTTACTCTCTTGAAAGAAGGAATTAACAAAGGATGTTAAAGACATACGACGGTTTGTACGGACATCCAAACTTACTTATGCCAAAAGGTGCCTACATGAGGATATGTACACGGTCACCACTTACGTCCCATTAAAACTATATAATGACATGGGAGTGTGATCATTATGATCGCCAGCATCACTGTACACTCTTTGGTCATTGAAGGCCTGTCGTTTCACCAAGATGAATAGATTAAACTAATATCATATTAAATATAAAAAGAATGCAACTGTTGCATGTTAAACTTCCTCACCGTATAAGGGAATCCAATTGAAGAATCACCATATAAACATTTGAATAAACCATCATTATACGAAGCCATAAACATTCGAATGACTGCTTCTCTAAAATGTTGTTGTTCTTTGGGCTCTACCTCAAAATCCGATCTTAGTTTAGAAATGGAACTATCAATCTTGTTCATCCATTGAATGATATAATCATAATCAAACTTTATCCTCGACTATTACCAAGAAACAAAAAAACTAATAAGAGTGATAAAATCATTTACATATGAGAAAAGGAAATAATATTTTAAATTAGAAAGTAACATCTGAATTCTATGTGTCATTAGAATCGTCCGCAGATTCGAGATGGTCATATGCAGCAAGCTCATCCTCAACGGGATTTTGTTGTAGCGGTGTTGGGTTGTGGTGTCATGATGCTCCTCTGTTTTCTTTATAATGGTGGCGCGTTGATTGAAGAATGATGAAGCACAAAGTAACATTGAAAATGAGTAAATAACAAGCCAAAAAGTTTCGAGTTTTGATTATATTTTAAATCGTGCTATGACGTCGTAAAGGATATTCACGTTACGGACCCAACTTAGGATATATGGCACGTAATCCTCCACATTGTTCAAATATTTTGTGGCTTTCTCCTTTGCATCTAGTTTGATGGTTTGTAAAATATTTCCTTGCCATAAAGAATCCCAAGTTTTATGTTAGTATAATCATGTAGTATTTAGTAATATGGAAAGTAGTTGTATACAAGATGAGAAGAAGCAATGGGCTTCCACTACACGATTCAAGGAGTTTTCTTTTTAGTTTTCACACCCACTCTAAAGACTGCCCTTCAGTCGCTTCAAAAATTCATGCTTGCAACAAGCAAAGTTATAAAGTTATAAAACGTAGCGTTAAATATTCATTATTATAAAACTAAGTAATCTAAAAAAATTTCTCCATACACTTGAACCGCATAGGTAAAGCCATAAACATTGTATTTTTCAATATTATGGCTGGGATTTTCCGAGCGAGTCTTCTTAAACTTTTGGCTTTTTCATTCAATGCATTGTCAAGACTATTATATATAGTTTTCCAGGACAAACGACCCCACTGACGATTTCTAAAGTGATCAATCTCATGTACTTTGTTGAGCAATAAAATATTGATTTGACAATGATCTTTTCTTCCATTTATTTCTCCGCCTGCAAAGTAATATAGCACGATCCTCAGCACATCAGTGTTGTCTATAGCCTCGAAGTCTAAGTCCGCAAATCTTTCCTCAAGTTCGTCAAGATTCATTCTACGAAACAAATAGCCAAAATACTAGTTAAGTACCTTATGCACTGTTTTTTAATTTTTCAGTACAATATCTTGACCGTAGGAAAGTCCAATAACTAGGCACCACTCTCCGACTGATAAGCGTATAAAATGCTTACCAATTTGAAACCAAAATTGATCTTTTTTGTTGCTTTATATATGGGCCACTTGCCTAAGCAACACATTATGTACAATTACGCAACTAAACAAAAAGGTTTAGCACTCCATGAAATGCTCAAATATGTCTTCTTTAAACAGTTTCAACTACCGTTTTGTTAATTTTTTTCAAATGCATTTTAAAACTATATCTAATTTACACTTACTCTTGGTACGCCCAGGGAAGTGATTGTCATAAGGTGCCTTCATCGTGCCCTATTCATACGTCGGTCCGGGAGAATTATGCTTTCCTATTTTCAATTTTTCCATGTATCTGATACAAGTTACATAATTAAATTATTATATTACACAATTACACGCAATAAATTAATAACATTAACAACACAAAAAAAAATAAAATAAAAACCAAAGTGTTGTCTCATGGTGCGACAGGGCTGCTTGTCCCACCAAGACCCGCTATCTCTTGGCACGATAATGCACCTGCCGCACGCGTGTGAGAGGGGCGTGCGCGCCATTCTTTTGTCGATTGCCAAATTTATTTAAAATGATATGTCATTCATTAATTAGTTAGTAAAATAATACAATTAATTCACTTAAATCTTATAAAAAAAAACTACCAACCACTTAGTAACACATCATTTAAAATAAAATTTATAGTAAAAAAATTTAAAATATTTATCATTACGTAAGAGTAGATTCTCGAGCCATGCTTACTAAAGCTCTGAATTGTACCATCTTGACTGCCAATAAATCCCAAAATGTTATTGTATACATGTTGCTGGCCAATTGTATTTTTTTAACAAATTCTTTGAGGAAAAAATAAAAAAGGTATCACGAAAATTGAAAAGGTTCAGCGGTTGCGAATATGGCCATTATAACAAAAGCAATACAATAAAATGCAGGAACAGATGTTATATTGATAAATAAACATTGTTATGCACAACTGTCTCCTTTACATTCAAAATCCTGATCTTTTTATACAACATTGTTTTATATACTAAACATATGTACAGTGGAAATAAAAAGACAGCTACCGTATTGCCATAACCCAAATGACCCACGAAGCGCTGCAGCAGAAAACACTTCTGATTTATCAAACCAAGCATGAAATGGATCCACCATCTGCATAAACTTCCATGCAATATCTTTGAAGTATCCAATGCCTGAAAGAGCTTCACTTGTGCTATATATCCCACTACCAACTTGTCATACGTATTACTAAATGTTAGTCTCATGGATGTAACTTGAGGGGGTCAAATCTCAGTCTTCTAAAGAACAACAGTAATTTACATCTAATGCATATCATGGTAGGACAATGGATACTTGAACAAGGACCATGCAGAGCAAATTGTGTCTGAATCCATCGTCATTCCCAACCCATCAACAATTTCCAAACTCCTTCCTCAATCTTATTTCTTGGGACAGACAATCCATCCCCTTCATCAAGTAGGACTCTGTAAACTTCCCATTCCCTATCTCCAATCATGTGCCTTCCAATCTCAGCCTGAAAACAAAAAGGGGCAATAGATGTTATACTTTTCATTTAGGGAGATTGAAAGGATTTGTTGCTAAAAAACAAGAATTTAATTGTTTTTTGTACAAATTTCTTGAATGCCAATTCTTGGAATCAAATCAAAGTAAAAATGACAAAACAACAAGAAGTATCTATAACTCATCATTGTGATAATGTTATATCCTAACTGTGAAAAGTAAAATGGAATGCAACATTATGACAATAACACAACGTAGCTCAGCTGTGGCGACTCCATTACTGGAATGATGACATAGCTGCCTAATGTTTTATGTTTATCCTCACAATATTAATAATGCAACAAATGCAATTAAACAACAAACTGAATATGTAAGCATGGCCAAAATGGTTTTTCACTTAATGTCGTAGGAAAATAAGTACATACCGAAAAGATGCAAATATCAAGCATCTTGAGAGCAAGGGTGATATCGTGAAAAACAAGAGGTCTACCCTTGCCAGATAATTCCACAGGATTTGCAACCAGAAGCTCTGTATCAGGACCCCTGCTGACCACAGTTACACTGAGAGGCTGAAGCAGTTCCATCCACAGTCGAGAGGATAGCCCATTCTGCTTGCTAGGGTCAACTATCTTTTTCCCATCAGCTTGCATGATAAACAAGTCAATCTCACAGTTTCCTCTTTGTCTTCTAGAGAAGCGTCCATATGAAACCTGCATAAAAGATAATGCTTAATATGTTAATGTTATGCAACCAGCTGCCACCTTCCATTAACTTCCACTTTTCTAAGTGTTCTATTTAACAGAATATGATCGACATTTTTGGATGAGAAGCACACCAGCAGAACATGGATTTTATGCATCATACTTTGGAGCACTCAATATGTAAGCAAAGCAAGAACAAATCCATCTAATAACTAGATCCTTCCATGAGGTAAAGAGCCGCAGGTCAACGTTAAGCCCATGTTTGGTTGGAAGAAATGGTAGGAGAGGAGAGGAATAGAAAGGAAAAAAGAGGAGAAAATGAATGAAAAAGAGGGTCAATCATTGTTTGGTTCAACATGGAATTTATCTTTCTTCCCTTGTTTCTTTCCCTGCTCCTTTTCTCCCCTCTCCTCTTCTTATATTTCTTCAAACCAAACATGCAATAAGATTCTTCCAATCTAAGCAGGTTGATGGTTTTATAAACAAATCACAAGCCAACCAAAAAACAAAAAAAAAAGGATTTCAAATACTAACAAATCCAGGTTCATCAGGATTGGAGATGGTTCAAGAAAGAAAAACACTCCCATAACACATAAAGTACATGACAAAACAGTGCAGTACTTTCTTAAAGCCACTATATCTGAAGTCTATCATACAACCAGTTCATCTACCTGAACATTGTAATCCTTTAGAGTTCTCATTATGTCGTAAAGGAGACCTTTGCGGTCTTGGCAGACAATTTGGACAAGAGTATGACCAGGACTCAGCGAGTTGTCTATTGTGACAGAGACATTGCTGGAAATGAGCGATCCACTTGGGAGTTCAACAGGCATATCTAAATGGAGCATGTCAATGATTGCAGATGGAAGAAATGAAGATGCCTGCGAGCAGGCAGTAATTTCTGTGCCTACCATTTCTACATCACAGCTTATCATTGCATTCCCCAAAATGGTTTTTAAATGCTCGTATGTATCCTCCTTTCTCTTCCTTGTATGTAGAAGTTCCCTGATAACGAAAATATTCAGAAGCACATTAGTTTCTCAGAGAAAGGTCAACATGGACTCATTTCTGCAAAAGAAAAGCCCTTTGTATCTTAATGAGGGATATCTCAAAATCCTTTAAATCTTTGCATTACTACCATATATTCTTTTGTTTTTACCACATGAGACAACCTATCAATACTTTACGAAATTTGAAATATTGAAAATAAAAATGGCCTTATCTAAATAAATTCAGTTCTTGAAAAACCCCTTTGACACCCCTTTAAATCCCAAATAAGCAAATAAAAATAAAGAAGCAAATGAAAAAGTATGCACATAAATTAAATACCAATTGAGTAACTATCTGCCCATTATATCACAGTTCACAGGTTTTCAATACTCCAATCTCAATTGTACGCGACCATATTAACTTTACGAAGGATGGCACTATATGAGATGACCTTTCCAAATGAACCATTTGACAAGAGAGAATATCCAATAACATGAGATAGATGCTGCTGAATATTAGTCAATTGGATAGTCTAGTTAGTCAAGAGCCACAAATTATTGTATATACTTATTTTGTAAAAACTGATGTGACAAAAATTCATTAACTGAATGAAAATACAAAACAATAAAAATTAATCATATGGGCCAAGAGGTATCCAACCAATTGAGTTATACCATATCAATTTGTAGTTTGTAACTCTATTATTACTCTAAAAAGTTGTTATATTTGAAAGTAGTGACCATTAACACAAATATCTACTAACAAGATGCGAGTTAAATTTGTATATGGAAGCTATTTCGCACAGTTGCAGACATTCCAAAATAATTGTATAACTCTCAGTCAGTGAATAATATGCAACCTTAATAACATAATTATGTTGATGAAAACCAAACTAGCTGTCAATGATTAGAAGAATATTTTTGCTGATCTTCAGAAAAATATATCAAAAGAGCAAAACCTTGTGTCTGTGACAAAGAAAAGGTCCATCACTTTCCCATCTGGAGTAGTAGATATTTTCACTTTCTCTATGGTAAGCTCAAGCTCACAGAGAACCGCGGTAACATCTGGCAAAAGATAGGAAAAAGAATTGTTCCAAAAATCAATTATGGACTCGGTTCTTAAAATATTATCATATCAAAATTCTCCACTGGAGGGGAAAATCAGAAATTCCATATCCAAAAACCAAGAAAGGAGAGGAATGTAATTTTTGTCACTCCAACCATAGTAAAAGAAAAGCATCTGAAATCCCAGAATCCATCAAAAAGCAAGTGGATTGAAAAGGGTCATTCAAAGATTCCACATTCTCTCTTTCTTTTCTTTTTATTCACAACAGTCAAAGGGTATGAATCAACAACTTAAAGGACAATACAAATAGACCACAAAAGTTATAAATTAGCAAACCAAAACCCAAATTCATCTCAAAATAACTATGTTTAATATGAAAAAAAGAAACCAAATAGACGAACAAAGTTACATGAGCACAAATATAAAATCAAAAACAGAAAATTGAAAGTAAATAAAAAAAAAAAGTACCATATAGAAGGCCTTTTCGATCATGACAAGAAAGCTTCAAGAGAAAAACATCAGAAGGTTTGGGTGCTTGCATTTCTGCGCGGTAGTAAAGAACCACAGAAGCTGAAGAACAAGAAGGGCATGCACCCATCAGTCTCTTCTTCAATAAACCCCACCTTGTTTGTGAGTCCCCAATCACCCAAAACACTATGTAGCACCATTTCCCATCCGTAGATACATCTTGACCATACAAATTCAAAAGAATCACACATTGTAATTAACAACCATAACTTCGAAAAAAAAAAAGAGCAATATCTTAACTAGATTTCACCGAATGTAATGAAAAACTTAAATACCAATCACTCGTTTCTCAAAGTTGAAGATCAATCACACATACCCATCACTCGATTTTACACATGGTACATACAATGAAAGCAAAATAAATCTTTTTTTCCTCCAACAACCAAACAAGGAAAATGGCTAGAAATAAAACTTTTTTTTCCTATATTTTCTCAACAGCCAAACCAGGAAAATAGTTATTTAAAAAAATTAAAATCATAGTTTCACTAGATGTAATTAAAATCTTAACTACCCATCACTTGTTTCTCAAAGTTGAAGACCAATCACACCTACCAATCACTCTTTTTTTTTCCTTTTACAAAAAATTTCAAGAGGTAGATTCAACAAAAGAAAATCATAACATATTTTCCCCATATTTTCTCAGCAGCCAAACAAGAAAATCGTTGCTAAATACAGAATAAAATCAATTAAGTGGGAAGAAATTACCTCCTCTGACAATGCTAAGACCAAAGAAGAGAATGATGCGACACAAATCACAACCAAGACCAGTTTTATCAGGGCAGTTGACTGTTATCACACATGGGTCACCTTCTTTGTCTGATTGGCTGATGATCACAACGTCGTCGTACAGAATGCCCATTCCCTATTGCTATTCAATTTTTCAAGCTTATTATTCGCTTTAAAGAAAGAAACAGGGAAGTCGAAATTTTTGAGACAGATAAAAATTAAAGATCAGAGAGATAGAAAGAGTCAGTGTTGTGTGTTGCTGCTTCCATCTTTGCTTCTGCTTCACTTGTTCTTGTTGTTGCAGTTGTTTCTGGCTTTTTTATTATTATCATTTTAACTATGCTTTTTTCTCGGTGTTCCACAAAAAATCCAAAATCTCGAATCCATTTTATCGACTGATGAAATGATTCTTTTCTTTTCATTATTTTAAGATAGAGAGGATGGTCTACATTGTGATGATCGGGATCCAGCTCCCTTGCAACAGTTGCAAGCCACTACAACGTTGTCCATTTCTCATTCGGTAAATAGATTTATTGGAAAATTTGTTCAACGGCTAGGGATATGTTAATATGTTTAGTTCCTTATTAACATTTCAGTCCCTATTGTTTATCAAACAATTATAAAAACCAAAAATTTTAAAACATTTACAGATATAATTGCATATTATTTTAAATTTATAATCTTCGATTCACTAACCTATTTTGACTGTAAAAATGAGTGATGGTACAAGGATTATGTAATCTCACATAAATTTTTTAAAAGCTTGACAATCAATACGTGTCAACCATCATTTTTTACATAATACACATTTAATATAGAATAATAAATTGACTATACATTAAAAATATGGGTTATTAACATTTTAATACTTCAGAAATTTGTACAAATAAAAAGGTAAAATTGCAAAATAAAACATGTGTAAAAATGTTTAAGGTTGTAATACTTTATTATTTTTTATTATAAAACTTTAATTTTTACTACAATTTTATTCCAATGTTAGTTGACAAATTAATTTATCTATACAGAAATATGTTAGTTTACCTATAAAATACCAATATTTTCCTTTAAATTTAAGGAACCATTCTAAATTTCTAAATGTAGCCCAACAAAATTATATAGAAAGATTAAAAAAAGAATAATATGAAATGAAGGTAGTTTAAATTTTTTTTAAATAGTTCAAAAGCTTTTAAGCAATTATGTTTTTTTGAGAATGATCCATCATATTTTGCTCTTGGAAACTTAGGTTATGGATCCTTGTTTTAATAATAACTTATAATTTATTCTTCAATAAGAACGATTGATTAGTAAATTTATTAGTTTCTAAATACTCTTTTAAATGTATGGCTCACGACCATTTAATTTCTTTTGTCCTAGACTTTTTGAAATGACTAATCAAGAAAGAAACACCTACAGACTCCCAGGCATTGCTTGAGTGCATATTCTTACTTAATATTTCTATTTTTTCAAATAAAATACTCTCTCTTTTTTTAGTTTCAAATAAGATGCTTAATTAAATAAAAAAAATTATATTAAATTATCTTCACGTTCCTTTATTTAGCTCAAATAAAGCTCACACGTCCATAATGTGTCTGTGGTCGAGCAAAAATAAAGTTACTATCTTGAAGATTAAAAAACTTCGAATCAAATTTTAATTTTAATCCATTAAAATTGATAAAAATGTTTTAGTATTCATTTAGGCAGTAATTTTACCGCCAAATGAACCAAATTCTTCTCTTAATATTATAAGGGAATAATGATTTGATTGGTAGTGGTATTTTATGGTGAATTACATTACCATGTGTCATTGTAGAGTTAAGGCACAATTTTAATATTATTTATATAGTCACATAACTATAGTAAGTGTCCAAATACTCGATATACATAATTATAGTAAGTTTCCAAATACTCAATATATAGTAGAACGAGTGACCACTAGTTCATCTTTAATCATATATTATGTATCCAACTATATAAATATATTGTTAAATAAATTTATAATTTAATTGATGTTACCAATTTTTGGCTCTTATATGTCACTGACAGTTAATTTGCTATCTATTAATTGTGTAATAATTTTGTAACACCTACAAATGAAGTACACATCAATTCTCACATCAATTAGTCTATGGATTATAACTTTTATATATAAGTGCACTGTTATTTAAGTTTATCTACCTTAGTTTAAAATTGTAATTATCATGCTTACATCATATAATTACAAAATGAAATCAATAAAAATATTATTTGATGATAGTTGTTGCACTAAAATTATACTCATATAGTTACATTGTTAATATAGTTGACTTGTACAACACAATGTTAAGAACAAGTGTAATAATAATTTACCATATTACTCATTATATAATTAAAATAAAAAGTTTTCCTTTTTTTTTAAATGAGCACTCAAGTTTGAATTTTAATAGAGGTGGAGACTAAAAATTCAATTTATACTATACAAATATTCAATTAGCCTACAAATTGATGAGAATCATGTCGATAAACCTTCACAAGATTCTTTGACTATCCACAGATAGGGGTGGGCATTATGGTTTATGAGTGCGTTTGAGATTGAGGTTCTGTAACTTTTAAGTTACAGCTGCTGTGGAAAAAAATCTGTAACTATAAAACAAAAATTAATAATATATAGTAAATGTAAATTTTAAATAATAATTTTGATAAAATTATTAAAGGTATAATAGATTTTGCATTATACAAGTGAAAAATTATATCAACGTAACTTCCAAGTTACAGCAGTTAGTATTTACCAAACACTTTGATTTACCAAACACTTTAATGCTGTAACTTTTAAGATACAACTGCTCAACTTCAATTCCAAATGCACCCTATGTTTCGAATTTTTTTTCGTTTTCGGTTCGGTTTACAACTTGTTCGGGTTTAACAATTCAACTCAAATGGGTTGGAAAATTATTTTGTTTCGGTTCGGTTTCAATTTGTTTATTTTGGGTTGCAAAACAGTTTGGGTTATTGGGTTTATAAATCGAGTCGGGCTAATAATTCAAATAAGGTTAATGGTTTATGTTATAGCTAGAATTATCAACAAATAAACAAATAGAATGGCAAAGGGCAAAGAATCATCCTTCTCATGATCCATCAACTTCCAAAAACCATTAGCGTATTGCACTGCCCATTATTTTGAATTCGCCGGGATAAAAACATCAACCAATTTGAAATATTCGGGGTTTCCAAAACACTAAATTCATAATATTCAAATACAAATTTGATAGGTCCCGATCAAATACAGAAAAACAATGCCTGATATTTGTTCAATTTATGGTATGAATAACCAATATTTGTTTAACTAATTTTTTCTCTCCCCTTTTATTCGTCTTGGTTGCTGCTTATTTATACAGAAAAAAATAAAGGATACTACTAACTTGTAGCCTAAAATCTTGGTTCCAGCCACATCAAATCCTTATTAACAACTAGATAAAAACAAAACAAAAAAAGAATTTAAATTTTCGGCAACAACTTTGACGTAGACTTTTACTCCAATATCAATTCCTCCCGTGCTCTTGTTCCAACTAACTTGCATGAAAGAACGATTGCATGGTTTGCATGGTCAAACAAAGTCCACAAGCTTGCTGCTAGGCTTTGAAACTCTAGTTGATCTCCTTGGTTGTCTAACAATGCCCCCGCCAGGAAGAGGACCCTTGTCCTCAAGGGTCATAGATGGAAACTGCTGCTGGATTATGGTTGAATCTTCCCACGTAGCCTCCTCTGCCGGCAATTTGTTCCAACGTACTAAACTCTGTTCAATGAATTTCTCGCCACGTTTTAACCATCGGGTGTCTAAAATTTCAGCAAGTTCAAGCATTAGCACACCCTCATCATCAATTGGAGGAATGTCGCTGCTATTCTCGTATAAGTCCCCCATGGCTTTTTTGAGCAAGGACACATGGAACACTGGATGAACACGGGCACTGGCAGGCAACTGTAGTTTGTAGGCGACGGTCCCGATTTTTTCCAAAACACGATAGGGCCCAAAAAACTTGCTTGCTAACTTTTGATGCGCCCGCTTAAACACAGAGGTTTGTCGATACAGGTGAAGTTTTAAAAACACCAAATCATCTTTGTGAAATTGTACATCTCGACGGTGCTTATCTGCTGTTTGTTTCATGCGATTGGTGGCAACCGCCAAATTACGCTTGAGCTGGGCTAGTAACTCATCTCTGGTCAACAGTGCTTTGTCAACCTCGTTGACCGGTGAGGTGCCCACATGATATTGCAAAACCGTGGGAGGGTCCCGGCCATATAGTGCCTTGAAAGGTGTCATGCCCGTGGATATGTGATATGTCGTGTTATACCAATATTCAGCCCAAGGTAGATATTCATGCCACTTACGCGGCCACTGATGAACAAAACTCTGTAGGTACTGCTCGAGACATCGGTTAATTACCTCGGTCTGGCCGTCGGATTGTGGGTGATAAGCCGAACTCATGCTGAGTTTTGTACTTGACATTTTAAAAAATTCCTGCCAAAATTTGCTGATGAAGATTGGATCCCGATCACTCACAATAGATTTTGGCATGCCATGCAACTTGAATATGCCTTCTATGAACCGTTCGGCCACTGTCTTTGCTGAGAAGGGGTGAGACAAAGACATGAAGTGTGCTGACTTGCTGAGTCTATCGACGACAACAAAGATGGTGTTCTTGCCTTGTGACATCGGTAACCCTTCAATAAAATCCAACGTAATGTCATCCCAAACTTGGCAAGGTATGGGCAGTGGCTGAAGTAGCCCGGCTGGTCTGAGGGTGGTGGCTTTTGTGCGTTGGCAAGTCTCACAATTATTAACGTATTGCTGTACTATACGAAACATAGCCGGCCAATAGAACTGCTGTGCCAACCTCTTATAAGTACGGAAGACTCCAGAATGGCCTCCGATTCTAGTGTTGTGGGCTTCAAACATCAATTTGTCACGTATCTGGTGAGGGACCACAACCCGCCCATTATAGAAAACTAATCCATTCTTTGCTGTGTACCGTCTCGTTGGTTGAGTTTCAGCAAGTGTGGTAACTTGTTGAATGTAATCATCGCCTGTTGCAGCTGTCTTAATTTCTTCCCAAACAGTTACCTGCGGCACAAATAAGTAATTCACATTGGGCTGTCGGGTGGTCGCGAGAGGGCGTCAGTGGTAATGTTGTCGCTCCCCAGCCGATATATGATTTCATATTCATAGCCCATGAGCTTTGCCAACCACTTATGTTGCTCAGGGGTTGCCGCTTTTTGTTCCAATAGGTACTTGAGACTCTGCTGGTCAGTTCGGATTATAAATTTCTGCCCCAAAATATACGGTCTCCACATTCATATTGCTTGAAGTATGGCCAGCATTTCCTTGGTGTAAATAGACCAAGATTTTTTTAAAACCCCTAATGCACGGCTCATAAATGCAATTGGCCTGCCCTATTGTTGTAGAACAGCCCCAATTCCGTCTCCTGATGCATCTGCTTCGATAATAAAAGTGTCTTGGAAGTTTGGCATAGCCAATGTGGAGGTGCTGGACATTGCTTGTTTGAGTCTCCGAAAGGCTTCTTCTGCCTCCTCACTCCAGCCAAATTGATTTTTTTTTAGTAAGTTGGTTAAGGGCCGAGCAATGACGCCATATCCTTGCACAAATTTTCGGTAATATCTGGTTAATCCGAGAAATCCTCGTAGCTCTGTTATGGTTTGTGGCGCGGGCCAAGAGAGCATGGCAGCAATTTTTTTGTTATCTACTTTGACGCCGTGACACGTGACAATATGCCCCAAGTACTCGAGTTCCTGCTGTCCGAATGTGCATTTGCTGGATTTGAGAAAAAAACTTTTGTTGCTTGAGAATCTCCATTGCCTGTTTCACATGATCAAGATGATTGTCCCAGGCAGGACTATAAATCAGTATGTCATCAAACAAAACCAAAATAAACTTCCTGAGATGTGGCCGAAAAATGGAGTTCATGATTGCCTGAAAGGTTGACGGCGCATTGCATAATCCGAATGGCATGACTAGATATTCGTAGTGGCCATTGTGGGTACGGAACGCGGTCTTGTGAATATCCGGTGGATTGACTCGAACTTGGTGGTAACCGGCACGGAGGTCTAGCTTCGTAAAATAGGCGGCTCCGTAGAGCTCGTCGATCATATCGTCGACTGTTGGAATTGGAAACCAGTCCTTGATGGTGGCGTCGTTGAGGGCGCGGTAATCTGTGCAAAACCTCCAGCTTCCATCTTTTTTTTTGACAAGTAATACCGGCAACGAAAAAGGACTGGTGCTGGGCCTTATTAATCCAGAATTAATCATCTCCTACACCTGTTTTTCTATTTCTTCTTTTTGGAAGTGTGCATAACGATAGGGCCTGACGTTGATAGGCTTTGTTCCCTCTTTAAGTGTGATACAATGGTCAATTTCGCGCTTAGGAGGAAGTTGAGTTGGTTCCTGAAATAGCTCCTTGTAATTTTGTAAAAGCCCCTACATTGCCGTTGGTGCCGTGACCTCTTCTAATTGTAATTGGAAGCAAATTGCAAATGCCTCGTGTCCCTGTTTAATCTCCTTATTAACCTCCGCTATTGTCGCCGTTTGCAGAGACTGAGGATTGAGCCCTTGTAGATGTCGTGGCCTATTGTTCCAATTGAAATTCATAATGAGAGATTTCCAATTGCATTCTACTGTTCCCAATTCTTCGAGCCACTGTATTCCCAATACCAAATCTAATCCTGATATGGGCAGTGCATAGACAGTTAGAAAAAACGGAATATCTTAGATTAGAATTTGTATCTTCTCAAACTTCCCTTGACATGCCAATTTTTCACCATTTGCAACTTTGACAGGAAACGCAGCTGTTGGTATAATAGGGAGTTTCAGTAAGTTTGCTAGGCGGGTGCTAATAAAATTATGTGTTGATCCACTATCAATCAACACGATAATTTCATATGGCCTGATTTTTGCCTTAACGCGCATCGTTTATGGTGCCGTCCAGCCGGTTAAGGCATAGAAGGTGATCTTGGGATCGTGGGATGCTTCCTCAGTTGGCGCCGCTTCGAGAGTTTCCTCATATTCTTCCTCGGCTTCTAAGATTAGAAGTTGAGCTTTAGCACACTGATGACCTGCCGTGAATTTCTCATTGCAGTTGAAGCACAAACCCTGTGCTCGGCGACGTTGCATCTCTTCCCAAGTAAGCCTCTTGATTGGTGTTGCTGGTGAGTTCTTATTGACAATTGGTGATGTTGTTGCTGTCCGATTAGAAAATGTTGGCCGGATTAATTTTCACTGCCGTGCGATCTGTTCATCTTTCATCCGTGCTAGGCTGATGGCCTCCTTAAGAGTTTTTGGTCGAAACAAGCGAATCTCCTCCGAAATCTCAGGTTTGAGTCCTCCCATGAAGGTGCCTACTAACGCCCGCTGAGTCCATCCGTAAACCTTGTTGCCCAGCCTCTCAAACTCCTTTTGATAATCTCGTAATGTTCCAGTTTGTTGCACACGGGATAAGGCCTCGTCAAAATCTTCACATTCCGTTGGTCCGAAATGCTCCCACATCTCCTCGACAAATGTGTTCCGTGTTACTGCTTGTCCATCTTCTTGGTAGGCATGGCGCAACCATTGCCACCACTGGTTGGCTTCTCCTTCAAGGTGGTAAGATGCTAACACAACTCGCTGGTCCTCACTAGTTTCTTGATAATCAAAAAATTGCGTGACACGGTTGACCCACTCTATAGGGTCATCTCCTGAATATTTGGGAAAATCAAGTTTGGCAACTCATGGAGGAATCGGCTGTTGTTCCCATTGGTCGAAACAAGCGAATCTCCTCCGAAATCTCAGGTTTGAGTCCTCCCATGAAGGTGCCTACTAACGCCCGCTGAGTCCATCCGTAAACCTTGTTGCCCAGCCTCTCAAACTCCTTTTGATAATCTCGTAATGTTCCAGTTTGTTGCACACGGGATAAGGCCTCGTCAAAATCTTCACATTCCGTTGGTCCGAAATGCTCCCACATCTCCTCGACAAATGTGTTCCGTGTTACTGCTTGTCCATCTTCTTGGTAGGCATGGCGCAACCATTGCCACCACTGGTTGGCTTCTCCTTCAAGGTGGTAAGATGCTAACACAACTCGCTGGTCCTCACTAGTTTCTTGATAATCAAAAAATTGCGTGACACGGTTGACCCACTCTATAGGGTCATCTCCTGAATATTTGGGAAAATCAAGTTTGGCAACTCATGGAGGAATCGGCTGTTGTTCCCATGCTCTCTCTCCTTGACTCGTTCGTAAAGTGCCCGTTTGATCGTGTCGGCTTGGGGTTCTTTGGGATTGGCTAAATGTCTCCGCTAGTTTGCTGATCATGGCCTCCAGGTGGTGAAATTTGTTATTCATTCCCTGACCTAATCGTTGTATCTCATTCTGCATTCCGCCAAGTTCGGTTTCGACACGTTCAATTCTCTCTTTGTTGGTAGACATTGGAAAACTCCTGCTCTGATACCAATGATAGGTCTCGATCAAATACAAAAAAGCAATGCCTGATATTTGTTCAATTTATGGTATGAACAACCAATATTTGTTTAACTAATTTTTTCTCTCCCCTTTTATTCGTCTTGGTTGCTGCTTATTTATACAGAAAAACATAAAGGATACTACTAACTTGTAGCCTAAAATCTTGGTTCCAGCCACATCAAATCCTTATTAACAACTAGATAAAAACAAAACAGAAAAAGAATTTAAATTTTCGGCAACAACTTTGACGTAGACTTTTACTCTAATATCAATTCCTCCTGTGCTCTTGTTCCAACTAACTCGCATGAAAGAACGATTGCATGGTTTGCATGGTCAAACAAAGTCCACAAGCTTGCTGCTAGGCTTTGAAACTCTAGTTGATCTCCTTGGTTGTCTAACAAAATTACAACAATAAAGAAAACACTACTGAGTATGTACACAAGCTGTGAAGAGCTGATTTACCATGAAGGCATGAAGAGCTAGTGGCAAGTTGGGAGAAGGAGATGAAGTAGTGGCTAAACCTAAGTCGTGGGTTGCGATGGCAATTTGAGAGAGAGTCTTGAACTAAAATAGTTGGCTGCGACGATGAATAAAGAAAGAGAGAGAGAGAGAGAGAGAGAGAGAGAGAGAAAGTTGTGAGCTGAAGTTGTTGGCTGCAACGACGAGTTGAGCTAACGTAGAGCGACGTATAGGGACTGCCAAATCAAGTGGCATAACCAGATAAGAGAGGATGTGGTTGTTAGGGTTTGTTTTTTGTTTTGTAAGATTGTGAATTTGAGGATCGAAGTCGTGGGCTACGACGGCTAGACATGGTATGGCACGGAGGATGACTAACGGCTGTTAGGTTTTGAATTTGGGATTGGGGATCAGTTGATTGGGTTTGGGGCTTTGTTTTGTCTTTGTGAAATTGTTTTGACTTCTGACTTCATGCTGGTGCATGTGCTCTTTGCTCTGCTTATTTTCTCCCATTTTCATGCTTTTAATTGGTTTCTCAATTCTAGAAATGGTAAAAAGTCGGCCTTGGGTCTCCCACGTGAGGGCTTGGACAATGGCTTAGGAAAAAAGTCTGAGCCAAGCCCAAGCCATCAATTTTTTTAAAAAATAAATTTATAAGTTAGAATAATAAATTTAAAATTAAAAAATAATAGAAAAACAAAAAAAAATAAATTTTAAATCCCTAATTTATATATAAATAATGAATAAGAAAAGTTAAAATTATAATACTAAACTCTCTTTTAAGTGTTAATTAATTAATATAGTGCTTGAATTAGAGAATGCAGTACTAAAAAATTAAATTTCTAAACTTTTATTTATTTTATTTATTATTATTATTTTATTTTGAAATAATTATTTTCTTTGATTCATTGATTATAACAACTTGATTATTATTAGCTCATTTAAGTTTACAACAATTTAAAAAAAATTGAAAAAATAAGTAAAAGCCTAAGCCCAGTTCAAGCACAGACCTTGCACCTTTACTCTTCAAGGCCAATCCCAAGCCCATAATTTGCCAACTCCTCTCAATTTGGTTAGGGTTAACCCAAACTAAATTTCGAAACCGTTCGATTTGGAGGATGTAATCCGTTTGGGTTTTTTGGGTTAACCTAAATCGACTCGAAAACCAAATAAAAAAGCGGGTTTGGTTCGGTTTGGGTCACCCTAAAACAAATGCCCACCCCTATTCATAGAGGTCCAATGACAAGGGTAAGAATTAAGAAATGAAGGAAGCATTAAATGAATTAATTGAGCACATTTTAAATTCATATTTTGTCCATATATACTAATATACCAAAAATAAGTATTCAAGATAGTCAATACTTTTTCATTATTATTTAAGCTTCTAAATTTGATTGAGAGTGACCCGCATGAAGAAAAAACAAGGGCTTATCAAATTAGGAAGAAAAATCAGACAAAATCTTTATTTCCTAATCTATTTTGGAAACAAGATTTTTTTTTTCTTTTTACTTTAGGATCAACCAGATCTTTTATTTCAATATGAATTAGAATGATTTTTGACAAAAGAACCTCATTGAGTGCAGGATCTCACTTATCTTGCTGAGGTTTACATCACACACGCATTCACTTTAAACTATATATATAACATTACTAAAAATTCTATTGCTATGAAGATAATGTCCTATAGGTTATACACACATATAATAAAATTATATAATATTGATTAAAATTATGAAAAATTGAATTTAGTTTAATCATAGTAATATTGACTAATAAGGCTATTTACCAACAACATCAATAGTAAAGTTGTGTACTATATATAATATTAGTAACTATGATATGACTAGTAACACAAGATCAAATATTAACATTACAACATGTATAAGCTTCCAATAAAACTATTTATTGTTGTAGAAATTTGTAAATAAACGAAACCACAAAAATAATGCAGGAAAAAAAATTAGGTTCTATGCAAGTTATTTCATACAAATAAACAAAGTAGGTTACAAGCAATAATTTAATTAATTTCTCATAATTTTTATGAATAGCTTACACAAGAGATTGTTTATGAGTATTATACACATTAAATACAATTTTATAGTATTTATATTAGCCATCTAATACTAATAATATTGAAAACAATAATGTTTGATGAATGATATAATATTATATTTGGCATTATCAATAATTATAATTATTTGAAAACTATTCAGTAGTTAAATATAAAATAATAATTGATTTTGGATTAATTTGATTTATAATAATATAAATAATCTTTTTCATATTTTAAAGTAATTTTTTCATCATTAAAAAATAAATTTTTGCATCTTGAGGCTGTCTTTAATAGTTTCCAAATTTAATGGCTCTTGTTGATATTTAGTTAAGAGAAGTTATCTACATGATAATTTAGAATGATATTTGCCAGTTTGCCCTTGTTTCGGTAGCCGGTTTTATGCGTTAAATTATGAAGCCGTTGGATTGCTTTGAAAAGCCATCGAGCGGCCAATATATTTTTAAATAAATCGTGGAACGGTGTCATACCGCGGCTATATTATAAGTGGAGTAGCGGACCCCAAATGTCAAATCTTATATGGGTAATTTTCGGTTCCTTTCCCTGAGGTTTGAGGTCCTTTCACTTTGATAGATTATATGCGAGTCTCTTCACTGTACACCTTTACCGTTAGTATAAAGTATTATTGACTGTTAGTTGACTAACTAAATGACCAAAATACCCTTGCATCAAGAAAAGCTTTAATGTGACACAATTCTTGATTAGTTCACAGGGTTTTTTTTTTCTCTTTTCTCATCATCCGTCAAACACCTCATCGAATCCTTGCCGTTGGACCTCAACATAAAAAATTACAATGATCGGAAATGCGAAGTCGAAGAAGCACACGGCAAAACATATAGCGATGAAGGTGGACGCAACCACCACCAACAGAGGCGGCGCGACTTTCGGGTAATTTGAGTTTGTGGGTTTTGAACTCGTTGGGACATTCAAGACGATCGCGGGGGAGTCGGATCGGCGTGATTGGGTTGATCTATGCAGGGATGGAGTGTGGGGCTGTGGTGGTTACGGATCAGAATGATGTTTGGAGTAGCATGGCGCCGGGACTGGGCACTGGGGCTGTGTGCCAGGTGGCGAGAGGAATAAGGTCGATGGCTGTTGTGGGGGCGATTGGTGGGTTGACGGGAGGTGCAGCTGTTGCGGCAAAACAAGCTCTGAAAAGATATGTGCCTATTTGATATCTGTGTCGAAAGTTCCAATTTTGGTAGTAGGTGAAAGAATGCATCTTTTTTTTTTTAAATTGAAATATTGGAATAAAAAATCCAAATTTATTACTTGAATATTGATATTGATTAATTTGATCGATATATTGTTACCGGATGATGTCATAAGTAATGTGATTCCGGAATGAGACTTGTATGGCTCGATGACAATGGAAAGTTCAATGATCGGTGTGCAATCTAATATTAAAAAAAAAAATTGACTTTGTGGGTTTGATTTGAGAAGATGAAAGATACATCATTCTTTTTGTTTAATTTGGTGCAAAAAACAATGTACAGCAGCATATATGTGTGTGTATATATATATATTACCCATTGTGTAATGAGAGTGTTTGAAGATATTTCAATTTCTAAAGTGAAAAAATTTAAATTTATTAATATTTAAACAATTTAATATGAAATTACTTACTTGCCCTTATATACTAAACATATACTGAAATTTATACTAACGGTAGGGTTGTAAAGCGGAGATACACTCATACAATCTATCAAGGTGGAAGGACCCTAAACCTCAAGGGACCTTGAGTAAACAGAAACTTACCCAATCTCATATTCACTTATCATATACGGAGACATAGGAACCACATGAGATCGTGAGAAATTGGAGCAATATATCATATCGTAAAGCAAAAATTATCAGCTAACCTCGTGGCGCACGTTTGTTGAGACACAGCAATCAGCCGCCATCACGTGTCTTAATTTAGACGTAGTGAGTGGTCCCCTCACGTGGTTAAGCTTTGCTTCGTCGGAAATTCAATTAAAAAGGTTTCGGCCAGGGCCAGCTATCATTTTCGCCCTTAATACACCCAAAATGTTACCGTGTATCTCTTTTGGACATTTTGCTTCCCAATTAATTTTTATTCTAAGCAAAGTTTTTTTTTTTTTTTTTACACTTTTTACTGATTCCAATCTACAAGTAATATTTATAGTATAGTTCGGAATTTACTGAGATCATCTTTAAAATCTACTGTAAATTACAATATTATAAAGAAATTTATTTTTATTCTATATATTTTTTTGGAAAGAGAAAATAAACAGAAACATTATTCAGAGGACCATCTTACTAAAGTGTACGGATGGTAAAAACTCGGGCCAATATCGAGTATGACAATGTCTGAATTCAACCAATGCTAGATTTTTTTTTTATCCTAGCATAAAAAACTAGAATTTTATGTTTATAATTATAATTATATATATTTATTTTATAATTTTAATTTTTTTAATTTTATTTCGATAAAATCGGGCTTAAAAAATTGGACCTAAAAGGTCTAAAATTTCAAATATATGTAATAGGTAAGCCAAAAAAATATAATTATTTAAAATAATATTTTTTAATACTTTTCTCATAAAATTTGAGTTTTGGACGGCGCTTAGGCTTATTAAGTCCAATTTCAAGACCAAATGGATATTTTTAATATCCATTCCAATGCACTATGGGTGCGTTTAGCAACTTGTATTATACTATATTGCATTGCATTAAAACACTGTTATTTATGTTAAGCCATGTTTAACTGCAATTTCTAGTGCATTACACTGCTTTAAGAAGGTGGTTAATAAAATGAAAGGCATATAAAATAAACAATTGACGAGTAGGGTCTAGGGTCTAAATTTATTAATATTAATTAATATTTAAATTTAAGCAAGAAATTTAATTTAAATAATATATAAGATAGTAATGAACCTAAATATTTAATAAATAATGATAGTATACTATCTTGATTTTATTACATAAAATTATTTTAGTTATTTTACTTTAAATACATAGAACATATTTACTTTTATTTAATCATTTATTATTTACCAAATAATAAATTTAAAATGAAATTGAGATTAAAAAATTATACTTGACATTAATAAATAAAATAAATTTATAATTTAATATTATATGATTTTATAATTTAATATTATATGATTTTATAATATAATTTATATTATATTATATAATTATATAGTTATATATTTTTGTAATACAATATCAAATTATACTATACTATAATATGATTTTACTATATTATAGTAACTAATATATAGAAATAAATTATATTATAATAAAATATTATTAATCATATAACATAATATTATAATATTTATTCAATAATAGTATATTATGAAATCATTTTTATGTTGTTTTATAATTTAATATTATATGATTTTATAATTTAATATTATATGATTTTATAATATAATTTATATTATATTATATAATTATATAGTTATATATTTTTGTAATACAATATCAAATTATACTATACTATAATATGATTTTACTATATTATAGTAACTAATATATAGAAATAAATTATATTATAATAAAATATTATTAATCATATAACATAATATTTTAATATTTATTATTTAATAATAGTATATTATTAAGTCATTTTTGTATTATAATAATAATATATAAAAGTAACTAGTAAGTACTTAATTTCAAAAATTAATAATAAAATCTTAAATATTAATAAATATTATTTAATTTTAACATTTATATAATATAATATTATTTTATATAATAGAGTCCATATTACACCAAACATAGTATTGCATTACAACTTAATGCAATGCATGTTAATACAATACACTATATTGTAATATAATGTGTCAAATACATCTTACACGTTTAATGATTTTTAAGCATAGCTACTATGCTTAAAGAGTCCAATAGATATTCTTAACAAAATCCTATCACACATCATGATTTATCTCAAAATTGAATATGTATACAGTAAAATTTTATTAGATCAGTATATGAATGATATAATATACATGTGTTAAAGTATGATACTTTTTATGCAGATGTAAATTTGACCATGGAACTACCGTTGCAACAATGTATAATGTGCAAGCATTATGTAATTTTGGATTTTTTTTAATTTTTAATTGTCCAGTTATTACTTTCTCTAGTTTTAAAAAATCAAAAAATGTATATTGTTTAACGAATAACGATTTAACTCCAAATTTATAAACTGTATCAATTTTTTATCTTTTTGTTAGCAGTGATAAAAAAAAATAAAATAACTGTTTTATCTTTAAAGTTCAATTTAAACCAATTTGGGAAATTGAATTTAAAATTTGATTAAAAAATCAACCACTATATTTGTATCAGCTGTGAACCGTATAACCGAACTCTATGACAAAGTGGGTATTTAGAGATATGAATAAATGTTTGTATAAAGAAAAATAAAAAAGTGACAATATGGTGGGTCATGTCATCATGTCATCAATTTCGATAGGTACTATTAATTTCATAAATTAATAAAAATTATATGGATGTAGTTGGGATTTTGAATCTTGCATATGCATGCATTAACGGATGAAATTTAAAAATATGTATATATATATATATATTCACATATTGGAATCTTGAAACTGATTTTGGTATCTTTTGGGCAATGAGTATCTTGGATTAAAATAATGCACACAATATTTAATCTTTTCTTATTCTAACTATAATAAAATAGTTGTAGCAATCATACTCTATAATTTAATATATGTTTTCACCAAATTTTCATTAAGATCTGATTCATACCAATTGGCTGATTCTCATTGGACCTAGTTTAAATTTGATTCAAACAAATAAACTTATATTTGAAGGGAGCTTGTGATAAGTTTGGCTTACATGTATTTTTATAATATTTGGGCCAGGTAGTTTAGCTAAATTATCCTAGATGGTGAGCCAAAGTAGTAGATATAGTGAGTTCAGGTGGGAGGAAAAATAGGGAGAGCTCAGTGGAGTCTTGTAGGAATTGATAGAGGGTTAATATATGTTCAGGTGTAGCTTAGATATACTCAAGGAATAGTATAGATAGTCTCACAGAATACTTGGTGTAACTGGGTATCTGTAGATAAGCTCATACATAAAAAATAATCTCAACCTCAAATTGAAAATATAACAAAATAAACATAAATATAAAGAACACACAATATTTACATGTTTCACCTTTTGGCCTACATCCATGAGAGTAGATCATCACCAATCCATTATATAAATGAGAGGTTATATAAAATTTTACATTATTCAAAATGAATAACACAAGCTAGATAGCAATACAGAGATGTTTGTTATTGATAAAAATGAAGATTGTTAATAAAGATATTGAGAATTATAATATCTTAGAGAATATGATAAAGGTGGAGAGTAAAAATGGCCTCCTAAAGTGGAGAAATGACTGATGATTTAAAAGATAGAGAGAAAATTGAAGAAAAGGAAGCAAAGAGATGACGACATGCCCTAATATAGGTGAATAAGTCATTTATATAGTGGAGGCTAGTAGTAAGGAGAATACATAAAAGTTAAGGCTAAATGTCATTCTCAGGTTAAAAGGAGAGGATATTTTTAGGGTTATGTATCATATTTAGGGATAAAGGCTAAGAATATTCCTTTTATATTAAGTTTATTTTTTCTCATAAATATCTTGAAGTGTCAAATTTGACCATTGATTTCCAAACTGATTCAATATAGTAAATTCTTCCAAATAGCATCTTTCTATTGCTCTAAGTATTGTGTCAATTTTGCCCTTTGTGATTATCCATGTGTCATTCATTTATTGTTCCAAAATATCATTCCAAATTTACCCCAAACTAGATCTCCCTAATTTCTTGTGTTGAAAGAATTAAAGCGCAAGAAACTCAAAGAAAAAATTTGGATTTGATGAGCCATGGCTACTTTCAGTTGCTAATTCACTAATCTTGTAAACTTTTTGGAGCAAGAGAGGAAACCGATGGAGCTCAACCACTACAGCAAAACAAAATTTGGCAATAAATATCTTTTATGGAGATTGATTTTGGAGTTTCCTTACATCAATAATCATGGCAATCCTGTTTAGCAGCTATTTTACCTCTTTGATCATGACGATTCACTCAGGAGATTTCTTAACCTTCTGATCATGACGATTTTTTCAAGAGCTTTCTTAGCTCTTTGATCATATGGCAATAAAAAAAAGGCTATAAAGTATAACGATAACTCTAGGCAATATACACATGTTTAATTGGGAGGAGTTCTCAATCCCATATGTAGGTAACCAAGGTACCCTCATATTGGTGATTTGCTTATATTTATAGCTCTTTAGTAGCAATAAGTATAAGTAAGCTGAAACAAGAATAGCTCAAGTATCTAGAGCTATGGTCTAAAAGTTAAACATAGTGAGTCATAAGCGGAGATAAATTACAATCATCAAAACATAATGAATAAGGAGTAAATCATACATTCACAACCACATGATAATAAAGATAAATCATTCGCATAAATTATCCCTGTAAGATATATTAGAGAAGACAGGCTATTGCATCATACTTCACTTATAACGATGATCTTAGCAAGGTGAGCTATAACCATGGCGATAAAAAATAAATCATCCATATAAATTATTCATGAGTGATAATTGACGAAAGAGAAGCTTATGCAGCATTCATTATGACATATAGCTAATAGCAAGTCATGCTTTCACTGTGAGGACTTTGGGTTGGCAAACTATATGCTTTTAATTTCAAAGGAGATAATGAAATCTCTAGAAAAGCAAGCAGCCTATGTTGGGTACATTGAGGTCCCTATAAGGCTTTCAAATAATATTTATAAACACATATTCACAAAGTGAGACTAGCCAGGCAATGCACCCCTGAGGTCCCCACAGTATCTTCACACAATATTTATAAACATACATTCACAAGTGAAATTGATCATTGTCAGGTACCCCTGAGGTCCCCACTATGTCTTCACACAATAATTATAAAAACACATTATAAATGAATATGACAACTGTGGGGTACCCTTGAGAGCCCCCACAAAGTTATATATATAAGATGAGAAATGAATAGAATAAATCAATAGAGAATTCTACATTGCATGTCCGTTGTTGGCATATCTCAAATGCCTTTTGGTGGTGTTTGCATCTGATGGTATCTTTGTTGCCCTTTTATGAACTAAACTAAACTAGTCCCCACTGCAAAAGCTTTTTGTAGCGACCCCGCAAAAGACACCAATTGTTTTCACCAAAATTTTGCTAGGATTTAATTTGGAATTTTGGTAGGATTTAATTTGGATCAATGGAGTGGTTCTCACTAGATGTAGCTCAAATTTAAGTCAAATAAATAAATTTATATTTGAGAGGAGCTTGTACTAAGTTTGGGTTTAGATATATTTTTCCAGATATTTGGGGTGAGTGTTTTAGCTGAGGTATCCTAGGCTGTGAGATAAAGTAGTAGATATAGTGAGTTGAGGTGGTTGCATGAGGAAAAATAGGGAGAGCTCAGTGGAGCGTCGTAGGATTTAATAGAGGACTAATATATGTTTAGGTGTAGCTCAATATACTCAAGGAATAACATGAGTGGTCTCACAGAATACTTAATGTAACTGGGGTACCTAGATAAGCTCATATGTGAAATATAATCTCGACCTCAAATTAATAATATAGCAAAATAAACATAAATACAAAGAACACACAATATTTACGTGGTTCGGCTTTAGGCCTACATTTATAGGAGCAAATCATCATCAATCAATTAAATAAATTAAAGATTACAAAAGAGTTTAGATTATCTAAGATGAATAACACAAGATAAATAGCTATACTGAGATGTTTAGTGTTGATAAAAATAAAGATAGTGAATAAAGATATGGAGAGTGATAATATGTAGGAGAAGATGATGAAGGTGGAGAATATTAATGATCTCAACAAAAAGGAGAAGTCGTTGATGATCTAAAAGATAGAGAGAAAATGAGAGAAGAGGTAGCAAGAAATGATAGCATGCTCTAATATGAGTGAATATGTCATTTATATAATGACGGATAGTGGTAAGGAGAGTGCATAAAAGTTATGGTTAGATGTTATCCTTACTTAAAAAGAAGATGATGTTTTTAGAGGTTTGTGTCATATTTAAGGAAAAAGAATAAGAATATTCTTTTTGTATTGAGTTTATTCTTTCTCATAAATATCTTGAAGTGTCCAACTTGACCATTGATTTTCAAGCCCATCCAATGTAGTAAATTCTTCCAAATGGCATCTTTATATTGCTCTAAGTACTATGTTAATTTTTCACTTGTAATTGTCCATGTGTCATTCATTTATTGGTCCAAAATATCATTCTAAATTTACCCCCTAAACAATATACTTTGGGCATGCTTGGTTGGAAGAAATGAGAGGAGTGGAAAGAAGAGAAGGAAAGAAAAAATTGGAGAAAAGGATGGTGAATTTCAATTTCATTATTTAATTTAGTTTGATATGAAATTCATCTATTTTTCTCTTATATCCTTCTCTTCCTCTCCTTTCCTATTATCTCTCCTCTTTTCATTTCTTCATACCAAAAATAAAATTATGAAATTGTCCTATAATTAAATGATCAATATTCATTTTCAAGTTTTATATACATTTATCAATGGAAATATGTTGTTAAAGATGCAAATAAAATCATATTATCGGAGGCCAAATTTTAATTTGAGTCAATATATTATGTGTAGACCTAACAAAATTCATGAATGATTCGGCAATTTTTAACTAGTTTAACATATATGGTTTTAGATGGAACTTATATATTTTTGGATTGTGATATAACAGGATTAGAATTAATTTCTGTAAAGTTTTAGGAGAAAATTAACTAAATGTATGCAGCTATTATTATTCTTTTGGTATTCTATTTTTAGGGTTGACTAAATTCCCTAGCCCAACTCATTAGGGTTGAAGATTGGGAACATAAAACACTAAAATGGAACTTTGAGGATAGGTAAGAGAATTGTTTTCTTACCCGTTATTTTTCACTTTGGATAATTGACATAATTTTGCCATACTCTAAGCATATTTATACAAGATCAATGACATCTAGAAAGTTCGTCTACTTGCCAACATTCTGTTATGGGCTTGTTGAGAAACCTAAAACTTTCTTACTTTATCTAATAACCCCAACAAACATTTGACTAGCCTTGGACACACATGCAACATGCTTAGGCTTTATAATCACAAAAACAGCAGGAAAATGTTGTCATTCAAAGCAAACATCTTAAGTGGTGGCATGTGCTCTACTTAAAGGATTAGATGACATCAAATAAATGTCATTGAATCTGAAAGTGACTCAACGACATGTTAGTAAATGAACAAATAGAAACTTTCTCAAGCAATAACAGACTTGTCAGACTCAGCTAAATTCTCAACTTTTGAACTTACAGATTCGCTGTTAAAAATAAGAATGCATCCTAAAATACCACAAAACACATATTATAATATATTAAAAATTATTTTTTTACCTGTCAGGTAATTAAAATTTATACATTTTTATTTTTTATTGGTATCCCCACTTTGTTAAAGTATAATTTAATATTAAGAATCCATATGGTGAAGACATAGTCTTCTTTTTTTCTCTCAAATTAAAAACTCGTTGGCATCAAACGTGAGAGAATACTATATGTTTGATACTTGCTTCAGCAGCTAGGAGAAAAGACCCCATAGAGGTGGCCAATTCCTTGCATATTGTCTGTGAAGTATAATTTTCTCACTTGAATATAATAGAATTAATATTAAGCTAACAAGCCCCTTAAGTATAATAATAACAACAACAACAATAACAACAACAACAATAATAATATAAAATATTTAATTATAAAGTAATGATGACATAAGTAATAATATAAGTGATGACGCTATAAGAGATATTTTTAGAGATAGAAATTCTAGAATTTACTAAGATATTTATAGAGTGATAATCTCCACCATTAATCAAGAGTTATGATGTCAAAATTCTAACCATCTAATTAGTTTTAGGAAATCCTATAAATATCTCCTAGCCCTTTCATTTTCAATGTAACCTAGAGATTCAATCCTCTTTTATTTTAAGTTATAACATCAAGAGTAGAGAAATCCTCAAGTTAGAAAGGTTTAAAGGAGTCAAGATTAAGAGGTAAATAACACTTCAACTATAATGTAGGGACAAATTTCATTTTATACTTAACTTCAGCTTTAACTAATCTTTTATTTTGTGATGGCTACTATGATGTGATTGGTTATTGTCAAAATTTTTATATGGTCGGCTATGCCGCTTATATTATGATTTTTTTTATTTATCTTTATATGATCGGCTACGTCGCCTATATTATGATATTTTCTTATTTACTCCTTTTATGATCATTTATGCCGCCTATTCTGTGATACTTTTACTTAATTATGCTATGACGGCTTTATCGCCTATATTATAACCTCATTTTGTTTAATCTCTATATGGACGGCACTGCCGCTTACATTAAAGATTGTTGTCCTTAACTAGCATTGTGTGTTGATTCTATTATGCCTCTAGGAGCTTCACATGTTATGATATAAGTTGTATTGAACGCATGCATTTCATGGATTATTTTATTAGAAGAGTTTTAGAAAATGAATTTTTAAAAAATGGTTTGTTGTACTACGAGGTGATAAAGTTCCCAAAGAGGGCAAGCCCTCCAAAATTAGTAAAAGGTAATTTTTGAGACGGCGATACGTAACGCCCAAAAGATCAACTAGCTAGGACGAATGGCATATTGTTTTAAAGAATAAAAGTGCTACCCTTGTAGTGCAACAAACCTAGGGCTCTCATAAAGTTGTTTTGTATTTTCTCAATTTCTTTTAAGAACTTAATATGGTCATCTATATGCATAATAATTTATTCATGCATCAAAGTGTTATCTTACTTGACATTAGCTTATAAAGTCCTTACATTACAAGTAATGATGAGTAGGGCAAGCCGACGCTAAGTCCCAACCAAGGCGAAGTCCATATGGGCATAGCAAATTAATCTTGCGTTTTATGATAGGCTCGCTTAGCTTTGTTTTTATCAAAAATAAATATCTTAGCTTTATGTAATAATAAAGTTTTTGAGATATATATTAAGGAATTTCTGCATGTCTCCTACATTTTGTAAGAAAGTTTTGCTTGCTATATAATTTTTTTTAAATTCATATTTATATTAAAAAGTAACGAGGTTTTAAATATTTTAAAAGTAAATTATGTTTTTAAAAGTGGAGTGTAATAGATCAGCACATTCTTCTCCAGATTCTCATCCCGAAAATCAAGCCAAATCAAATGATTCTCCAGATTCTCATCCCACGGTTTAAGCCAAGTCAAATGCAATGCCATCAATTTAGGATTGTGATTGTATCAATTATTATAATTGTTTCTCCAACACTCTAGGCATAAATTTATACTTGCTGTAAGTAGCTCCAATGACTGTATATAAATACTCTCATCTCATCGAATAAAAAGTGTGTGTATCCACTTTTCCATCTCTCAATTGTTCTTTATATGGTATCAGAGCGTAGTATAGCTCCACAGAGCAAAATTCCTCTTTCTTTATAACTTCGATTCCCTTTTACTTCCTTTCTTTCCATGGCCACTGATATTACTGAAAGCACCGAATCACCCATTACCAATTCTTCATTTCCATCTTCATCTAATCCTACAAACCTCATTACTATTAATGCTGCTGCCCAGTTGCCTTTGAAACTAACTCCCTTAATTTATCCCTCTTGGAGAGCACAATTTAATTCTCTACTTTTTGGTCTTGGCCTTCTTGGTTTCATAGATGGCACTTCACCATGTCCTTCATCCACCATCACCTCCAATGGAATTCCCAATCCCAATCCTCAATATACTTTATGGATGCGACAAGATCAACTAATATTGCATGCCATTCTTGCATCCTTGTCTGAAATCGTGATTCCTCTAGTGTCAGCAGCCAAAACTAGTAAAGAAGCATGGGATCGATTAGCCAAACTTTATGCTAATAAATCTCATACACGCATCGTCTATCTTAAAGATAAATTATCTTCTATGACTCAAGGTTCAAAACCTGTTGCAGAATTTCTTCATGGCATTAAAGCTCTAGTAGATGAACTTGCTATCATTGGTGCCCCACAAGGAGATGTTGATTTATTGATTTATTGCCTTCGTGGACTTGGACCTAATTTCAGAGAAATTGTTGCCGCTATTCGTGCTCGTGACACTCCAGTCACCTTTGAGGAACTTCATGACAAGTTAGTCGAGCATGAAGATTTTTTAAAGCGTGCAGAAGTGCCAACAAAGGCATCTCCTATCACCGTAAATTATACCCGCGGTGCCAACTCTCAAAATTCTCAAACTAAACCATATAACAACAACAACAAAGGTGGCAAAAAGCAACCAATCCAGCAAAATCGTGGTCTTTTCCCTTTCCCACCAAACTCAACTCAACAAAGTCGTGGTCTCCTTCCATTCCCTCCAAATCCAAATCAAATTGATCCTCGTCAACAGCCACCACCAAATACTAGCAGTCAAACTCCAGTCATTTGTCAGTATTGCCTCAAACAGGGCCATGGAGCACGGAGATGTTACACTCTTTTCCCTCACCTGCGCCGAGCTCCAACGGCAAATCATACAACCACTTATACTCCTCATAATGGCAATTGGCTCATGGATTCAGCAGCTTCTCATCATGTCACTTCAGATATCGCAAATCTATCTCACCATCAAAACTATGAAGGCCCTGATAACATTATGATCGGCGATGGTTCAGGTCTGTCAATCTCCCACACTGGTTTTACTACCTTACCCGCTTGCTCTAATACTTTTTCACTTTCTAATGTCTTATGTGCTCCATCTATACACAAGAATTTAATTTCAGTTTCAAAGTTCTGTAAAACTAACCAAACTTCAGTTGAATTCTTTCCTAATTCTTTTATTGTGAAGGATTTACGCACGGGGGCACATCTACTTCAGGGTCAGAACAAGCATGATGTTTATGAATGGCCTAGCACTGTGAACTCAACTATCTTGTCTTCTTCGTCAACTCCTTTAGCTTGTACTGGAATAAAGGCATCTCCTCAAGTTTGGCACAACAGACTTGGTCATCCATCTAATAAAATCACCAGTTATTTAGCTAGTTCAAATTTATTGTCCTTGTCGTCGAAATTATCTCCTGATTTTCATTGTGTGTCGTGTCACTGTAATAAAAGTCATCATTTACCATTCGGAACTTCTTCGTTACAGAGTCGAAAACCTCTTGATCTTGTCTATACAGATGTTTGGGGTCCTTCTCCTGTCTTGTCAACTGATGGATTTAGCTATTATGTAATTTTTGTGGATCATTTTACAAAATATATTTGGCTTTATCCATTACGTAAAAAGTCTGATGTTGCTTCAGTTTTTATTCGCTTTAAGTCTATTGTTGAAAATTTCTTTAAAACCTCCATAGTTACTGTGTATTCTGATAGTGGAGGAGAATATGTCGCATTAAAATCTTTCTTTGACACTCATGGCATTCAACACCTTAAAACCCCTCCCCACACCCCCGAACATAATGGTTCTGCTGAAAGGAGACACAAACATGTTGTTGAAACTGGGCTGACCCTTCTCCATCGCGCCTCTCTTCCTTTATCTTTTTGGCCTTATGCCTTCCAAACGGCCACTTATTTAATTAATCGACTACCTACACAAATTTTAGGCTACAAATCTCCATTTGAATGTCTTTTCCATATGAAGCCTAACTATAATAAACTACGTACTTTTGGGTGCCTATGTTTTCCTTGGCTTAAACCTTACACTAAAAATAAATTAGAACCCAAATCAACCCCATGTATCTTTCTTGGTTACTCCAGCAATCAAAGTGCATATAAGTGCTATGACATGGCTTCTAAAAAGCTCTTTATCTCTCGTCATGTTCAATTCATTGAACATGAATTTCCATTTCATTCTAAATCCCAACCACTTTCTACGGCCCCATCATCTCTTATTCTTATATGGTCCTCTCCCTCCTCTTCACTAGCCACATTATTCCCCCCTTATTCTACTATTAGATGTAATGTTAATAATCGTACCCCATCTTCTCCTCCAACAGATTCTTTTATAGTCTCCGGTCCTCATAGTGCTACCACAACATCGACATCTACTGCTTCTACTGACAATGAATTAGGTATTGTTTCCCCTTCACAATTACCTTGTCCAGCACCTCTCGTTCCCTTGCCGCCTACGCCTCCACAATCTCTTTCCCAACAACCAATTCGTACACATCCTATGGTGACCAGATCACAACATAATATCTTTAAGCCTAAACAACTTCATCACACCATCACTAAGCATCCTCTACCTGAACCTATTGAGCCAACTTGTTCTTCTCAAGCCCTTAAAGATCCTCGGTGGCGTGTTGCTATGAGTGATGAAATCAATGCTCTGTTAAAAAATGGGACTTGGGTCCTTGTACCTGCCACAGATTCTCACAATATTATCGGATGTAAGTGGGTGTTTCGTATTAAACGCAATCCCGATGGTACCATTGCCCGTTATAAAGCTCGTCTTGTTGCCAAAGGGTTCCATCAAAGGCCTGGTTTGGACTTTCAAGAAACATTCAGTCCTGTAATTAAGCCAACTACAATTTGCTTAATTTTGAGTCTTGCCTTATCTTATGGGTGGAAAATTTGACAATTGGATGTTAATAATGCTTTTTTGCATGGCACTCTTGGCGAGGAGGTGTTTATGCAGCAACCTCCTGGTTTCGTTGACTCCACTTATCCATCTCATGTATGCAAGCTCCAAAAAGCAATCTATGGACTCAAACAAGCACCACGTGCTTGGTACACTGAACTGAAAAATTTTCTACTCTCTTATGGTTTTGAGAATTCACAATCTGATACTTCTCTTTTTATTTATAAGAGCACTAATGTCATTGTATACTTTCTAGTATATGTGGATGATCTTGTTGTCACAGGTAACAGTGGATCCTTCATCAGTTAATTTCTCCATGCTCTTTCTGTTCGATTCTCCATGAAAGACCTCGGAGACCTTCATTATTTTCTTGGTGTTAAAGTGATTCCCACTGCCATGGGGTTGTTTCTCACACAGCATAAGTACATCCGTGATTTGCTCACCAAGACAAATTTGGCTGGTGCCAAAGAAGTCACCACACCTCTATCCACATCTCAACCACTTTGTCTAAATGATGGCTCTCCATTATCGGATGCTACTCAATATCGACAAGTCATTGGTAGACTCCAATATCTTGCGCTTACACGTCCGGATATTTCCTTTATAGTAAATAAACTTGCTCAGTTCATGCACCAACCTACAGAAACTCACTGGTCTACAGTCAAGCGGCTCCTTCGATATCTAAAGCATACCATTCATCATGGGCTCTTCCTTAAGCACAATCAACCTTTACATCTCAGCACTTTTTCTGATGCGGACTGGGCTGGTAACAAAGATGATCGAACCTCCACTACAGCTTACATCATCTACCTTAGAGGTAATGCAATTTCTTGGTGTTCCCGCAAACAAAAATCAGTTGCTCGATCTTCAATAGAGGCTGAGTACCTTGCTCTTGCATCTACTGCTGCAGAAGTTCTTTGGCTAAAAAATTTACTTGGTGAACTCAGTGTCTCTCTCCCTCGCTGCCCTACCATTTATTGTGATAATATTGGCGCTATATATCTTTCAGTCAATCCTGTTTTTCATTCCAAAATGAAGCACATAGCAATAGACTATCATTTTGTTCGTGATCATGTCACTAAAGGTAACTTTGGTGTCTCTTATATCTCTACAAAGGATCAGCTTGTAGATATTCTCACCAAACCGCTATCTCGACAACTCTTTACTACACTTCGAAACAAGATTGGTATCTCCAATGGGAGTACCATCTTGCGGGGGCATAATAGATCAGCACATTCTTTTCCAGATTCTTATCCCGAAAATCAAGCCAAATCAAATGATTCTCCAGATTCTCATCCCACGGTTTAAGCCAAGTCAAATGCAATGCCATCAATTTAGGAATGTGATTGTGTCAATTATTATAATTGTTTCTCCAACACTCTAGGCATAAATTTATACTTGTTGTAAGTAGCTCTAATGACTGTATATAAATACTCTCATCTCATCGAATAAAAAGTGTGTGTATCCATTTTTCCATCTCTCAATTGTTCTTTATAGAGTGTTGCATTGTCTTTATCGGGTCGCACAAATTGCATAGCATCATAAATTACTATGCTGGGTATTATCCATCCGCCAAGAGAGTTGATTAATAAATACAGATCTTTGGTCTTGTTCTCTATCTATATTGAGATATACGATAATACCAGTAAATTGATTCGAGATATCGCTCTCAACCAGTTGACCTAAAGAAAATAATCTTTCTCGATAAAGTCGGTTGATTAGGATAAAACAGTATCCCTTCAGAGCCATACAAGCATGTTTTAATGCATATACAAGCATGTTTTAATGCATATGATTCAACAAAACTTGCAAAAAACAAATCAATGTGTAGCTCCTAGCCGTTTTCCCTTATTTTTTTCTTCATCGACTCCTTCTATCGAGGGGGCTCTTCTTTTGGTTTTGAAGAATGATGAGTTTAGCTAGTTTCCTTGTTCTATAATATTCTAATATTAAAAAGTAATTTAATAAACCTATCGACTTATTAAGCTAACTTTTCATTGTTGTATTTTTTATTTAGACTTGATCCAAAAATCACGATGTCATTTTCTTATTCTTGAATTGAATGAGCTTCTTTTATTTTATTTTTTAAAAGTTTATACTCTACTCTGAATAAGGATATGCTATAGGAGAAATGACCTAATAACACGTTTCTTTTTGCCTATGACTTCCCCTTCTTTTAATTCATTTCTTTCATGTCTTCCACCAAATATTTGACATATTCATCATATGTAGTATTTTGTTGATTAACAGTTTGAGATCGCTTTTTGAATAAAGAATTGTGCGTGTGTATTTCTCTTACACAAATGCCCTTATATCCTTATGAACATGCAGACATTTAGGGTGTGTTTACTTTTCGGATGGGAGAATCAGAACCATTAACAACATTTACTTCGTAAAATAAGAGTGTGAATTATAATCGGAATCGTGTGAGGCCCACAAATTTGGGAATCATTCCCATAGAATTTGATTCCCAAGGGGGGTTGGGAATCACACTCTGATTCCTTGAATTGCCCATTTTACCTTATTAAATTTTCATAATCCCCAAATCGCCATTAATCAATTTCTATTATTTTTACATTTTGGTCTCTATAGAATTTGTGAAAATACCCAAAAATTTTGTGTTATTTTCAAATAGGTCCTTTATTATTTATCATTAATAACAACATCATTAATGTCATTATTATTAATATTAATATTATTAGGCTTCATTTATTAATTTTATTATTTTAATTATTGTTATTACTATCACCAATGTCATTAATATTCATATTGATGTTAATATTATTAAAATATTATTATTTTTGTCATTAATTTCAATTATTATTAATAAATTTTATCAATTTTATTTTTTAATTAATATTATTTTAATTATTAATATTATTAGTTTTATTATTATTTTGGTTCTTATTCTTGCTATTATTATAATGTATATAAATAATACTACGCACAACAATTAATAGAGGACGTTTTAGTAACTTGTATTATTTCATTACGATTTTAAGATAAAATAAATATATAAATAGAAATAAAATTTATTTCTATTTTAATTCTTACAGATCACACATATAACTTATTTTTATTCTAATTTCTCACTCTAGTTTCAGCTCATTTCAATTCCTATTTACTAAATGCACTATTAATCGTGGTTGTTCAATCCAATAAATGGCTGAATTTAGTTATGAAGTTAGCTAACTTTTGACATAAGTTGAGTTTTTTGTTTATGCCTCTGTGAGCACATTTAAAAAATGTAAAAAGAAAAAAAAATTCACTAAGTTCGACTATGTGGAGTTGCTCCATTGTATAGTAATAACTTATAGTTATAAGACAATGATATACAGTTGAGCAGCCCACTGCCATTTTCACTTATCTATGAATTCTTTTTGTAATGTGGGACTCACGTGAATTTAAAAGCAAATATTATATTATTCTCATTTTCCTCTCTTTTTTCCGACACAGCTTCCCGCACCCATCTTGCCAAAACGTTAGATCATCTTCATCATTAACGGTGACGTGTCCAACGTGCTAGTCTTCTAAATTCTAATCTTCTTCTTACATTAACGACTTATCTTGCCCTTATTTTATCAAATTCCAAGTTGACTGGAGGATGTCCTTGCCCATGTGGTTTCTTTTTCATTTTCCACTATTTTTGTTTGTTTCTCGAGAAAATCTGCCGCTAAAGAGACCTTTAAGCTTGTTTCTTAAGAAATTGAGATGAGTTAATTTTATTTTTCTTATTTTTTTAAACTTGAGAGCTCACATCGTTGGAGAAAAATCAGTTTTTTCAATTTTTATAAAATATTTTTAAGATCGCTCTCATATAATATATAAGAATTTGTAATCTAGAAATCATATTTTGAAAATTCGATTTAGCTTTTTCCGCTAAAGTGATTTAGGTTCCAAGATCACGATCCGTCACCACCACGCCTATTAGATCACGATCCGTCACCACCACGCTTGTTAAATCACGAACTGTCACTAATGATCTTCTAGGTTATGATTCAAGTTTGATATGCACTTGACATGTGGGCGCCTTTATCACTACCAAAGCAACTAGCACGAGAAAATTTTTCTTTCAACAATAAAGAAAAAAATCTTTTTCTATGATCTATTTAAAGTGGTTGCTCTCTCTTTCTTTTAGAGAAAATAAGCCTTTTTATATCTCCATTTAGCAAAAACCCTAGCCTCCAAATAATGAAAATAAAAACTCACGTTACTTGCTTTTTCTATAGGAGACCCACCTTGTAAATTGTAGTTTCCAGTGCTAGTCCTTGAAAAGAGATTGGTAATGACGAATAACTAAGCATAGATCTCACCATATCCAAAAGAGTTCTATTTCTTCTTTCAGCTACCCCATTTTATTGTGGTGTTCCCGGAGCAATCAACTGAGATATAATCCCATTTTCAACCAGATACTCTTTGAAATCTCCTGAGAGAAATTTACCACCTCGATCAGTTCGAAGTTTCTTTATGTTCTTATCTAATTGCTTTTCTGTCTCAGCCTTATACTCTTTGAATTTCTCAAGAGCTTCAGACTTGTGATGCATTAGATAAACATAACCGTATCTCGAGTAATCATCAGTGAAAGTAATAAAATACTCATAACCTCCTCGAGCTTGTACATTGATTAGTTCACATACATCTGTATGTACCAATTCAAGTGGTACTGTTGCACGTACACCTTTGGCCGAGAATGGCCTTTTGGTCATTTTTCCTTCTAAACAGGATTCATAGAGTGGCAATGATTTATTTTTTAATGGACCCAAAAGCCCATCTTTGATCATTCTTTATATCCTATTTTGGTTTATATGACCCAAGCGTAAATGCCAGAGGTAACATTGGTTAGAAGAAATATTTCTTTTCTTAGATAAATGTGTATGCTCATCATTATTGATCCCCGTGTCATGCATAGAATGGATTATTGGACTTAAATGATATAAATTATCTTCCAATGTACCAGAACTAATAAGTCTCTTATTATAAAAAATAGAAATAGAGGGTCCAAAATTTACAGTGTACCCTTGCTTTGACAAACAAGCTACTGAAATTAAATTCTTTTTTATATCTGGAAGATAAAGACAATTATTCAAAATTAAAGTCTTATTATTAAAAGATAATAAAACAAATCCAGTCTTCACTGCTGACACGAACTGTCCGGTCCCTAATTGCAGCTTGACGCTTCCTTCACTTATTTTCCTAGTTTCCTGAAACCAATAAAGTGAATTACAAATATGATTAGTTCCTCCTGAATCCAACACCCAAGTGTCAGTAGGATTCTGAATTAAACATGCCTCAATTACAAAAAGATTTCTCATACCTGATTTCACAATATTAAGGCAATCCTTTTTCCAGTGACCTTTCTATTCACACTTGAAGCATTTGCCTTTCGGCTTCCCATCTTGCTTGGTAGATGATAAGTGCATATTTTTCATATATTTTGTTATTAATTTCTCTATCTTTTTCTTGTTTTGATCTTAAATATTCTAGTTATTTTAGTTAATTTTTAATTGAATAGGGAATTAATTAATATACATATTTTACCCTTTATTATATATTTGCTAGTTAATTTTATTTATTATTTTTAATTAATTGTATTATTTTATTGAATAGAGAATTAATTGGAGATTGTGGATAAAAAGGACATGAAGAAGTTCAAATTGAAAAGGAATAAAAGTGCAAATTGGAAAAGGATTTCAATTAGAATTGAAAAAGGATTTCTTTAGACTTGTTGGAGAAGAATTCGGTCAACTAGCATTATAAAAGGAGAGCCACCAGAGAGCGAGAGGGGGGGTGTGCAGACGCAATTCGGGCAGAGAAAAAAATCAGCAGCCGCTTGAATTAATCTCCATGATTGGTTTGGTCAATTCTCTTATTCCCAATTCAATTATGTTAGGCTAAATTTTTATTTGGTTGAGGGTGAATTCAAAACCCTAAACATGCTATGCAATTAAATTTAAATTCTATCATTCAATTTATTTAATTGAGATTGTTTATGTTCTTCTATAATTAATGTTCATGGTTTATTCTTGTTTTATTTGAGTGGCCAATTAGATAGGACTTGAATAAATTCTATTGCTAGATTAAAATTCTTGATCCGTAATTGTCTTGATATTTTAATCATAAGTAGCAGGTTGGAATCAGTGATTTCAATTGGAGAACATAACCTAGGTTAAATAATCCGAGCTTGTGTGTTTATTGCCTAGATCAACCTAATATCTTTCTTTGTTTAATGCTTCCATTATCTTAAATTTAAAGAGCTTGTTTTAAATTATTTAATGGTTAGAGATTAGGTGAAGAGCTTGTTTTGCCTAACGACACACTAAGGAAAGATTGAGACTAACAGAGCTTATTGTTGTCTACGGTTGATAGTTTCAATATAAATTGATGATAGAATTGATATATTATGTGCATGTTTGGTGGTGGCGAATGATCCTTTAACAAAAGTTTTCATCATTATTATTTCATTTTTTTCCTTTAACTAGAGTTTTTATTAAATTCTTGTTCGTAGTTTTAATTTCTTTATTTCTTACTATTTAGTTAAAAATTCATAAATCCCCTTTTTATTTATAATTGGCATTTTTCTTTAGTTAGATTAATTTATATTATTACTACTATTATTTTATTTTAAATCTTGCGTTAGAGTTGATAAATAAATATAACTAGCATAGTCTCCGTGGGATCGATCCTTACTCGCTCTGTACTAATTATTTATATTAGTGGTAAGGTTTTAAATTTGGTGCACCTTAACGACACTACCAATAGACGGTTTTTTTTTTCTAGCTTTCTTCTTACCTTTGCCTTTCGGCTTAGGCCCAGAAGATGAACTTTTTTCAGTAATATTTATGCTTCCCAGAGATTTCTCAGCACGATAGATCTCTTCAGCAGAATGGAGTTCGTTCATCAATTCAGTTAAGGTCATGTTTCTTTTGTTCATGTTATAATTGACCTAAACTCCTTAAATGTTTCTGACAGAGATTCCAGCACCATGTCAATTGTTGTGCAAATTTTAATGAACTCGCAAGCGCACGAATCTATTATAGTATAGACTAATGGTGACGAGTGTCGATCCCACGAGGAGGTGGATTTTAATTGTGTATAGAATTAATTTTGTAAATGGATGATTGGATTTGTGGTGGAAATGATTTGAAATATGCTAAAACTTAAATTAAAATGGCGAGAATAAATTCTGAAATTGGAATTGAAATGACGAGAATAAATTGAAAAGAAATCTATTGAAATGGCGTACTTGGGTATCTGGATCCGTATCAACATGCATCATGGGCTAAATATTCCTTATTAATACCAATTAAATCATGAGGGGGGAATCCACACCTCATGAACCACGCTCTAATCAATATGGTGCTAAGGGCTTATCGTGCCAAATAATAATAACCTTATACTAGAGAGCCGGTGTAACCAAGGCGGTATCTAGACAAGATTATTATTATTTGTCGACGAAAAGTCAAATCATCCACAAAAATTAGAGGGGAAAAGAAAATAAATTTACCAATAAAGCCCATGACACATGTTGAGACTTCACCTTCAACCCAAGCTTGAAAGAAAATTAGCTACTCATAATTGAACTAGGGGCAAAATGGAAATTTATTAAAATACGAAGAAAATACAAGATGGAGAGGGAATTACAGAAAATGGAGTCCAAAAATGGATTCAGGGATATCAAATTTGGGGGGGGAGGCCCCCTTTTTATAGATACATGGAGTAAATCATGGCCATCGGATTAAAAACAGTTTGGACGCTCAGGATTGCGCCACGTCATCAGTCAATAGTCCACGGTTTGACCACGCGGATGAAAAGTAACACGGTTTGACTCTGATGAACAGTAACGGAGTTTGACTCGGATGAACAGTAACGCGATTTGGTTGAAAATAATCCTGTATGATGCATGTACCGTACGCGAGATTTTTCATCCACTGATATGCTGCCACGTCACCATCAACAGTACATAAGAATTTTAGCCC